>JAJAGP010000021.1:417658-832658 GCA_025084515.1 Ancistrus triradiatus
AAATAAATGATCAAGTATAATATTTTTGTCTCATTTGTTTAACTGGGTTCTCTTTATCTACTTTTAGGACCTGTGTGAAAATCTGATGATGTTTTAGGTCATATTTATGCAGAAATATAGAAAATTCTAAAGGGTTTGCAAACTTTCAAACACTACTGTACATTATAAAAAAATTAAATAAATCACTCACCTAACTGTTCCAGCATCTTGTCACACTCGTCCAGGATGAAGTGCTTGATGTGGCGCAGGTTGAGGCTCTTGTTGCGCGCCAGAGCCAGGATTCGGCCGGGCGTCCCCACCACCACGTGAGGACTCTCTCTCTTCAGCGTCTCCTCGTCGTTCTTTATAGGCAACCCCCCAAAGAACACTGCCACCTTTAGCAAAGACGGAGTTGACCGCACGCGTAAAGATTACCATCTGCACAGTCACTTCTCTTAATACAACTCAATGGATCACTGACTATTTTTATACAACAGTTGATCTATTTACTGGACTGCAAAAATACCTAGCACAGGTATCATAGCTGTCATACGTAGCAGTTTGAGCTGTGTTAATCTCACAAAACTGTGGCAGAACAATAATAAGAAAAAGAATAAGAAGACGTATGAGTGAAGTAGCTTGCAAAGCTTGATTAGCTGATTCTTTCTCAAACAGGACTTTCAAACGTCTTGATCTCATCAAGACTTTTGCCAAATGATATTATATTATTATAATATTTTTGTCGCATTTGTTTAACTGGCTTCTCTTTATCTGCTTTTAGGACTTGTGTGAAAATCTGATGATGTTTCAGGTCATATTTATGCAGAAATATAGAAAATTCTAAAGGGTTCACAAACTTTCTTTTTAAATGTAAATCACTTCATGGGATAATATTTGAATAGGAGAAAATGTGTAAATGGCAGTTTAACGCGCTTTCTAGCTAAAGTTAGTAGTTATATTATAAAGCCATTGCCTAATAAGACTTTGACAGCTGAGGTGACCATCATTACAGGCATCTACATTGGTATTTCCTATATTCTGCACACACAGGACTAAAGTAGAAAAAGAGAACCATGTTCATACCTTGACAGTTGGCATGTACTTAGAGAAGCGCTCGTACTCTTTGCTGATCTGGAACGCCAGCTCCCGGGTGTGGCACATTACCAGCACTGATACCTGTGCATGGGAAAGTGTAAGCATTCGTGACATTACAAATGACGCATTAAAAAACTACAGATATTAGATAGGCGCCGGGCTGATGCCCTCCCAATGCCTTTCCAGAGGGTACACAAACGCATTGTGAAACATATATTACTTCCATATATTTGTAAGCTGTACCTGACCAGTGACCGGCTCTAGCTGCTGCAGTGTAGCCAGGACGAAAACAGCCGTCTTTCCCATACCGGACTTTGCCTGGCATAACACGTCCATTCCCAAGATGGCCTGAGGAATGCACTCGTGTTGAACTGCAACGAAACAGCAAGAAAGTGTTGGCACGAATGCCATTTCTGAGAATCTTAAACCTGAACAGAGTCATATACATTCAAACCCTGTTATCTGCATGCACCTCCTTCCTGGAAATGGCTCCGATGATGAATATTGGGATAACAGGAGCAATATATCCATTATTTCTTATGGGAAAATCCCTACTTCAGTCCTGCATCTTCAAAACCCATCATATTTTTAGTAATGCAGCTTAATATAGTGGTGCAGTAGACATTTGTGTACCTTATACCCACTGTGAAGTATGGTGGAGGATCTGTGTTGGGTTTCCTCCAAAGGCACTCAAGACCTTCTGGGTGTCCTCATGCTTTTAATGTAAAATGACACACTTTTTAACCCACCTAAGAATTCTGCAGCCATTCCTCCTTACCTTCAGACGGATGCTCAAACCCACAGTCCACTATGGCTCTGAGCAGTTCAGGTTTTAACAGGAAGTCCCTGAACCCTGACGAGTGGATGGAGACGTAGGATCCTTTCACTCCTTCCTTCCTCATGCCCACGCTCCCGTCGCCAGCGAGGCCTCCGTCTCCGACTCCTCCCGTTGCGTCCACCTCATCCTCCTCATAGTCTAACAGCTCATTGTCCACGTCGTTCTCCGTCATTCTCTGAGAAAGGCAAGCAGATATTCAGATGCAGCAAAACAGGCCCAAACCATGATACTACCACCACCATGTTTCACAGATGGGATAAGGCTCTTATGCTGGAATGCAGTGTTTTCCTTTCTCCAAACATAACGCTTTTCTCTTCAACCAAAAAGTTCTATTTTTGTCTCATCCTTCCACAAAACATTCTTCCAGTAGCCTTCTGGCTCGTCCACGTGATCTTTAGCAAACTGCAGACGAGCAGCAATGTTCTTATTGGAGAGCAGTGGCTTTCTCCTTGCAACCCTGCCATGCACACCATTGTTCTTCAGTGTTCTTCTGATGGTGGACTCATGAACTCGTGTGTGCATACTATACAGTCTCACAGCTTATTTATTCTCATAATTAACCACTGAGTAAAAGGAACATGGCAGGTGTAGATAGAGGCAAGAAGCAATTCAGAACACTATCTAGCTATATTTTTGTATTAGTAAGAGTAATGCTGGACATATTGAGCAAGTTCACTACATGCTCGATGACTGAACTTGTATTTATTGTTCATTTTCGTCACTGAAAAAATACCATTAGCTACATAATCACCAATTTCTACAATAACAGTCCAACTGACTGGCAAACATTTTACTCACTAGAAGCCATCTGAATGAAAATATGAGCTACTGACAAACATTTTTGTCTTATATTGTCAGCAATGTCAGCAAATTAATCTGATCTGTTAGCTTATGTGGTTGTTGCTAGACGCTTGTACTTAAAGTTCACTGGACGGAAAAATTTGACTAAACTATTTTTTGGAAGTCACAGAGCTTTAGTATGACCAATTTTACTGCCAGGGTTCGCCTATGCAAGCTAAGTTAGAAGCTCTATTCATACTGTGGTTTTAACTGTCAAAGTCCCATCCCTTGTAACAAGACTCTAAACGAATGTAAATGTCTTTTTGTAATGTTTTGTACTAATAATTTAATTTCTCCTCTTCTTAGGTACTGCACATAGTTGTAATACATAAATACTGTATTTAAATGTCGTAGTTCTTTCGTTTTAGATACCATTAGATACCATAACATACGTACTATAAATTATCGCGATATTTCTCGCATAAGATAGCTGTACCTTAAAGTATCGCGATATGACATTTGCCCGTTCACTGTACTGTATAATATAAAATTATAGTGTAATACAGTAACATCGATCAGAGAACAGAACAGCAACTCTGAAATCTACTAACAACCCTAATTTTTTTTTATAGATTTACGACCCTTATTAAGGATTCATCTTAACATAACATAAAATATTTTAATATCAGACGATAATAAACTGATTCGTGCGTTTCGCACAGCTAATCATGCTAACTAGATTATCGAATCCAAACACCTCCTATAGGATATTTTTTTTAATAAAATCTTTTTATTGCACAAGTATAAACTGTACAAATGTAACACTCACTTCGATTTAGTGTCAATTCCGTAAATATGGTTTCACCTGCTCGTTTGCCTTGCCGTTGTCATTTGCATACCGAAGGCCCCTTGATTGTGTCCGATACCACACCTTATTCCCTACTCCCTAAAAACTACAAAGTGTACAGTAAGTGCACTACATAGAACTGCTAAACTATTCCAACACTAATCTTCTGTCATTGTTTTTGTTTAAGCAGAACTGTGCCGTTTATTCTACATTACGCTTTCAGGTGTGTTTTATCTGGACGCAAACTGCTAAAACTAGTGAACTACATAGTGAATATTGTGTAAATCGGACACAGCCTTGCCTTGTGTTTTGTTGGGACGCTTCAGTCTGTGAAAGCAGTTTAAAACTGGTTTGTGTTTAGTTAATTTTTGTTGGTTTAAGTCGACATTGTGGGTTGTGTTTGGCATTTTATACATTAAGTAAACCGATTATAAGCTAAACTGCTGAAATATGGCTTTCGTTATCTTAATCGGACCCACGTGTTGTTGTGTGTTCGTGTGATATGTATGATTTTACTAATTCTGCCGTTTTAAACTTCATAACTTCATTTACTGTCATATTTACGTCTGGTTATTACAGAAATGTCGTGTTTCAGAGGAGATATAAACTTCTGTCCTGAATGTGGTAACATCCTGCCTATTCCTGGACTGCAGGATTTCATTAGCTGTCCTCGATGTACATTCAACATCCCAGTTCGTGGTAAGATTCATGTTATTCGGTGTTTTCGAGTCATAAAACATTGATGAACACTTGGTAATGCTATGCCACGAAACCCATTTATCACGTCTTTGTCCTTAAACTTTATGTGGGACGACATTAAGCAATGATCGCATTTTAAAGAACCTAGCCGAATTAACTCTTTCACAGTTGCAAACACAGCTATGCTCGTACGCTGTGTAACGAATACACACGACAGGGTGTGCTTTTATGGGAAAATAATTCATGTCTGAGTGACTTTTATTACATCTGTCCAGGTAAATATCCTTTCAGGTGAGCTGTGTTTTCAGCCTGCAATTCTCATGTCTGTCAGCAGGTGTCGCGTGGGTTTGCTCGTACTAGTTTGCTAGGTTTGCTGTAGATGTTCGACATGCCTGCTGTCTGATTATTGTGTGTTGAACCTTTTGTTCTCCGGTCAGAAATTGCAGGGCAGGTCATCAAATCATCAGTGGTGTTTAATTCGTTAGAGCAGACGACTTTTGCAGTGGAGCGTGAACAGGACTCGGAGCTGAAAGGCCCAGTGGTGAGTGATTAAGTGTAGATATTTGTTAAGTGTTAGCTCAGGAATTAGTACGGCCATTAACTTTGTATTGTATTCTGTCTGAGACAAATGTAAGTATTACCAGACTTGACTAAACAGGCCATTAATTCTACCAGGTGGACAGGAGGTGTTCCCGCTGTAATAAAGAAGGAATGGTGTATCACACCAGACAGATGAGATCCGCCGATGAAGGCCAGACTGTGTTTTTCACATGTATACACTGCAGGTAACTCTTAGAACTTGTGAAGAACTTGTGGTAGCCTAGCGGGTAAGGTACTGGACTATGGACCAGAAGGTCCAGGGTTCAAATCCCACCTCTGCCAAGCTGCCACTGTTGGGTCCTTGAGCAAGGCCCTTAACCCACAATTGTGTCATAAGATTGTATCGTTTGTAAGTCGCTCTGGATAAGGGCGTCTGCTAAATGACACAAAATGTAAATGAGGTTTAATAAGAATAGAAACTAACTTTATGCTTTGCTTTCTTGTCACTGCAGATACCAAGAGAAGGAGGATTCATGAGAGGAGATGCTTTTGGATATTAGAATAATTTTTTTAATCAGCATTTAACATAATGAGTCTTGCCATGGTAGAATTATACTTTGTCTACATCCTATGTCTATTTAATGTACAATTATTTTTGTCAATAAAGTTGGGTGTCATTTAACGTCCGCATTACATTCTGTGAAGCAGGTCGCTGATGGAAATTGACGCTTACCGGACATTACTATAGTCATATAGTCTTTTTCTGCTACTGTAATGTAAATTTAAAGGGTACTTTCACAAGACAACTGCATGCTACGCAGTGTCCCTAATGCCACTGCATTTTTAATTCATAAAAACCCACAGTAATTATAGAAAATGCAATAATGTGCTGTTATGACCCTGTGTGGGTGAATACCGATCATGGATCATGGTCAATAAATAAAACAAAGAATAAGGCTAATAACAGAGAGAAGGGAAGGGATTCTTTAGAAGCCATTCATAGTTCCATCTCCATTTCTTACGTTAAGCAGTAAACATACTCTCAGCACAGAATTTCAGTCTTGGCATGGTTATTAGGGGATGGTGGCACAGTGCTCTAATATGCCTAACACCACAGAGTCCAGAGTCCACACTCCAACCTGGCCAGGATCTACGTGAACACAATTTTTTGTGTCTGATGGAGGGGAGTTTGGAAGGCACTGGTACACCCGGCACTGTAACAGTGACCCCTCTCATCTGACTGAGGTGGCACGTTCAAACCGTGCAGTTATGTTCTTGCTGAAGAAGTTCTCAAAAATATTTATTCATCAATAAACAAAGTGCAAGCAATTGTGGGTTAAGGGCCTTGCTCAAGGACCCAACAGTGGCAGCTTGGCAAAGGTGGGATTTGAACCCTGGACCTTTTGGTCCATAGTCCAGTACCTTAACTGCTAGGCCACCACAGTCCAGATGGTTGCTTATGTTCTAAGAAATGGACGTCCTGTAAAGAGCACAACATGCAACGTGGAGGAAAGTCTTCCTCTAACAGGTACTACACCTGAGAACAGCATTATTGGTGGGTTTTGAAGATGATGGTAATGGGCAGTTCTAGCACGCACTAAACGGGGGTTTACGTAGCCTACTTTGCCCCATTTGACTACGTAACAAACACGAGGTACGTATTAACTTCAAGGGTTCACATACTTTTTCAACGAAAAGGCTGCCACTTTAAAAGGGGGCACAACATTTTCCCATAACTGATATTCATACGCTTGCTTTATTGTGGCTATATCTCGGGCAGCATACTACCGTACTAAACAGTATGCAACGCTAACACTCCAGCCATGTTATCGTTACTATGTTTACGCACTATGTAGTGCACTAGTATGCAGTTTAAGACTGACTCTCTTCATGGTCCTGCCCGCTGTACCGCCAGCCAATCCGGCGCGTCGTATGTGTCACGTGACCAATCCAACATGGCTTTCTTGTCGGCTCGTTGTGTAACTGAATTATAAAAAATGTAAATTTCTCTGTGTTTTGTTTGGATTATCGGTTTAATCTATGAGGAGCGGACAAAAGGTGAGCGCTCTTAAATATGCACTTATAGAGAATCTGTAGCTGTTATATTGATCGTGTCAACTTATTACAGAGTTCAGTTGATTCACTGTTAAAATCCACTGCTTCTTCTTCTTCTTATTATTATTATTATTATTATACAATTAAGTTAGTATCAGATGTTATTTACACCATACTGTATATTTACGGTCACAGGGTGATCAAATGAACCTCATGCATAGAACGATCAATAAACAGCGCTAAATAGATAACGAGCATGAGAATAGGTGTTAGTAGAATAATTCAATTACAGTATGTTCGGTAATTTGACTCTCCGATTCTTTGACTTTAATAAGCTTTGATTCTCTGACTCTTCTTTTCTTTGGCTGTCTAGTTTTTTGACTCTCCGATTCTTTGGCTTTCCAAATATTTAACGTTTCTGTTTGTTTTGGTTCATGTTTCTCTCTATGGCTCTTCTTTTCTTTGAATGCCTGATTATTTGACTCTTTTATATTCTGTCTGTCCGATTCTTTGACTTTAAGCTTCTTTTGAATCTGACTCTCTGGTTCATTGATTCTCTGGCTCTTCATTTCTTTGACCTTTTGATCTTTTGATTCTCTGATTCTTTGACTTTTTGATTCTTTGACTCTGACTTGGCCAGTGACTTTCTGGCTCTTCAATTCTTCGACTCTTGGATTCTTTGTATCAATGATTCTTTAACTTTCCAAATCTTTGACTTTGTGATTCTTTTACTCTGTGACTCTTTGTCAATGACTGTCTCACTCTGTGAATCTTTGACTTAATACATTTTTGACTCTTTAGTTCACTGACTCTCCAAATCTTTATTTGCCTCTTTTGATTATTTGAGTCTAATTCCCTGACTTTCCAATTCTGTTTCGTTGACTCTCTGATTTCCTGTGCAAATTCTTTATTTCATTCAGGTTCTTTATTACATTCACTCTACTTCACTGACTGTTGTAGATTTCCCCATTCTGATTCCTTGACCCTCTGATTTCTGACTCTACATTTCCATAACTATTCAGTTTTTGACTCTCATTTTCTAGATTCTGTCACAACGACTCTTTGGCTCACCAGTTCTGAGTCACTGACTTTCCGATTCTCAATCACATACTCACTGATTCTTTGACTTTCCAAATCTTTGATTTTCATTCTGATTCTTTACCATGTTGTTCTTTCACTCTAATTCTCTACACATCTATAAGTAGATTCAATTCTGCATGTCAGTTTTTCTCCTGTGCATCTTTGATCCGTTAGACTTCACATGCCATAACTCGTTACCAAATAGAAACCGACATTTTGTTAGAGTTCGAAATGTACAGTTCTGTGCACCCCTGCTGAAATTAGTGTTGATCATTGCATTTTGCAGTTGACTGAACCCTCGAGACTGTAAAGATGAAGCTTCGAGTACAGCTGCAGTGCAAGAACCTTCATGAATACCTGCAGGAACTGAGTCCAGACCTCCTCGATCGACTGTACAACCATCCAGCAACATGTCTCGCTGTTTACAGGTCCATCTCACAGATATACACAGCTGCAAATAAAGTTTGAGGGAACATGTTTGTGAACCTTTGGACTTCTCCAAAAGTCCAGCGTTCCAGTCGGTGGTTTCTGTTCTTGACCTGTACTCTCTTCATTTCTCTCAGGGAGCTTCCAGCTCTGGCCAAGAACTACGTGATGCGCATGCTGTTCTTGGATCACCCGCTTCCTCAGGCAGCTGTGGCATTGTGGGTCAAAAAGGAAAGCCAGAAGTGAGTACATATCCATCCATCTTTCATGGAATTCAGCTAGAGATCCGATTTTTCAGGTCTGTTCGAGCTTGTAACGTTTGCTTCTTTCTCAGCCACCATGATCAGTGTGTGTCGGTGCTGACAGGGCTCAGACTGTGGCACAACCAGCAGCTCCAGGGAGGCCTGCATGGCTTCGTGCTCAATCCTGTGTTTAAGGACAACCTGAGGATAGCGCTGCTCGGCGGGTGAGAGATAGACACGTGACAGTCGTTTGTATTGTTGTGTTAACGATAGACGCAGACCTGTGAGCGCCAGTTCTGGTTCATTGGCTCTCCAATTTCCCTCTCAGATCCTTTTATTCCGTTCACTTATTTACATACATGTATATAGTACTGTGCAAAAGTCTTGAGCCACCATTAGACTTGTTGTTTTAGCAATACAGTGGAACCTCAGAATTCGGGCGCCTCTTCACCCGAACAGTTCGGCCCCCAGATTCAGACAAAAATTCCTACTTTGAACATGGGCACCCTAAATAAAACGCTCAATGGTAAGATCTTCCAAAGACGATGCACATAATCCAGTCTAGTACATGGCGATAATGCACCAATACGTTATGCCAATCGCCATCGTCATTATACCTTTGTTAAAACAATGCTATATCTAATCTAATGGTGTCCTAAGACTTTTGCACAGTACTCTATTATGGCAGTTACCATCTACAGGAGATGATGCATTTTCCTATCGTGGTAGCTGCTGGAGCCAAGGCAAATGAGCTAACTTAATTATTCTCGTCCTGACCATCTGCCTGCTCTTTCCACTCCTCCAGCGGGAAGCCCTGGGCAGACGAGGGCAGCAGCCTCGGCCCTGACCGGCACGCGCGGGACGTCGAGAGTCTGGACCGCTACGCCTTGGAGCGCTGGGAGGTGATCCTGCACTTCATGGTGGGCTCGCCGAGCGCCGCTGTGAGCCAGGATCTGGCACAGCTCCTCACCCAGGCAGGCCTCATGAAGAGGTACGGCGTCGAACCCGCACTGCCTGAGGCACACCCCAGAACAGCATGAGATGTTTTGTGCTTACGGGTCTTGCTTTATTTTCCGTCAGTGAGGCCGGTGAAGCTCCGTGCATCACATCTGCTGGGTTTCAGTTTCTGCTACTGGACACGGCCTCTCAGCTCTGGTACTTCACGCTGCAGTATCTCAACACTGTGCAGGTCTGGAGCTCACGTCAGTTCGTGCAGTAACGTGGAATGGAGAAATCAGTCTTGTGTTTATCTGAATGCTCTTTGTGATCTTGGTTCCAGTCGAGAGGGATGGACCTGGTGGAGATTCTTTCTTTCCTATTCCAGCTGAGCTTCTCCACTCTGGGCAGGGTTAGTATATTCCGACATGTCTACGTTTTGAGAATGACTCCGTGTGTAAAGGCCTTTTCACGCCGAGTAGTAGTGGGACCTTCACATCGAGTCCGATGCGTTTTTTGTCTAAACACTCGGAAAACTCCCTGTCCGCTTTTGCTTTCTGTAATTAACCTTCTCGTAAGGTGTCACGGAGATTTCGCCGCGTCTTTTTCACATCGTCGGCTTAAAAAAACCCGAGACCCGAGCGGAGATTAGTTCAGGAAGCTCTGGTTTGTGTTTTTTGTGGGCATGAACGGACTAGAATGCACTTAGATAAACAAGAAAAGGCTTACATACAGTCAGGGTGAGGTTTATCACCATCATTCTCCAGCCTTTCGGTTATATTCCGCCAGATCTCTACTTTAATATCCGTGTTTTAGAGTCAGCGTGTTGCTCGTCCTATAAGCTCTCATGAGCTGTTCTGCCTGACAACAGAGCTCTGATTGGTCAGCCTGATTTTAACATCCGAACAACGCAGAAATTACGGTCCGTCAGTTTCGGATTCGGTATGAAGGACGGCATTAATATACGTGTGTTCTTTTTCAAAACTTGACGTGAGTTTGTTTCGTCCATAAAAATCGGACTCGGTGTGAAAAGGCCTTAAGTGTGCGAATTAGAAACATGTTCATTTCTTTTGCTACATTTTCTGCTTCGAGTACCTTTCTCTACACTTTTTTTCGACTTATCTGGTCTACCTCAGCGGTTACCAACATAAAGGGACTCCTCTTCTTCCTCTAGGGAAATAAAAAAAAGGCATTTATTAAAATGATTCAGTTGAATTTGTGAGGTATACTTCACAAAACCAGATTGCTCAGTTATTTTTCATAATTTTTGCCACTGGTTGTAGTATCCAGTTTTACTCACGTTGGAATTCAGCCCTCAGGAACTACTTTTCCAGCAGGTGGTTCTAACAACCAAGCCACTGGAACTGCCCAATTTGAGCCTAGTACCTCTGGTTTTTGCTTTCCTTGCCATCGTCGCCTCATGCAGCTCATTTGCAGTCTCGTCTCGGCTTTTTGTAAAGCTGCTTTGCGTCAGCTTCCTTTAAAATGGCTTTGTAATTGCTTGGGTGTCGCAGCTGTCTAATGTAATATGCAGAGCTGGGTAAGGGCTTCTGTTGCTGTGCCGGGAGATGATTCCCTCTTCTCCCTCAGCCAGTCCTGCCTGTGTGATGCCATAACCAACCAGAAGACACCACCAGGACTTGAACCCAGGTCACCACGATGGTGGCCTTGATTTCCCGATGCACCACTCGAGCACAATCTGTCCTGTCTGGAGTCCATGCTGGAATTCATTGAGTGAAAGCAACCCCCAGATGGACTGGTGTCATGTCCAGTGCATGCTTCCACATGCACCCAGCGTTACCCGGGAATAGATGCAGAGACCGTGTGACCTTGACCAGGAAAACAGATGTTAAATTATACTAACGCTTTTCTTTTTTTCGTCTAGGACTATTCCGTTGAGGGCATGAGTGAGTCTCTGCTGACGTTTCTGCAGCATCTCCGAGAGTTTGGCCTGGTTTTCCAGAGGAAGGTCGGTCACCTTATCCCTGGGGCATGGTTTACATTTGCGTTTTTGGTGTAGGACAAGAGGTATTTACTGAATACAGTACTGTGCAAAAGTCTTAGGCCACCATTATATTTGTTATTTTAGCAATCCTATATATCCTAGGCTTTTCACCCTATTCCTCTTAAAAAAGTGGTTTCTTGGCTGCTAATTTTGCAAAAAGAGCATTCCTGATCAAGCTTCTACAGACTGTAGAATTCAACTTGGCATCCTGACGAAGCTGCCAGATGCTGCCCATGTGTAAGAGGAGGTCACACTAAATACTTGCCACTGTAGCCTATAAAAGCCGTTTTTTTAATACTGCATACATATGTTTTGTATTTACTGGTTGTATACTAAAAGAGACTGAGAAATAATTATATGTGGTCATTATACCATTGCTAGTTCAATGGTATATCATATATAATGGTGGCCAAAGACTTTTGCACTCATGTATAAAACAGTTGAAGTGAAGCATAGTGATGTTGGCAGTGTTTCCTATGGATCAAGATGTTTGGCAATGCACACGTGGAGGACTACTAGGAGTGGTTGTGTATATTTTTTTTATTGATTGTGTGGTCTATGGTGGTGGTCTAGCATATTGGACCCGCTGTGCCACCCGAGCCCTACCAAAAGCTACTTGAAGTAGACAAATCTTTGTTTATTCACCCAATTCTGTGCCTGTTTTTTGCAGAGGAAATCCAGGAGGTACTACCCCACTAGGCTGGCTATAACTCTGGCTGCGGGTATCACTGCCAACCCTTCATCCGCCTCCTCCACCTCCATGACTCCCACCCCAGGAACAGGAGACTCTGGTTTCATCGTGGTCGAAACCAACTATCGCATCTATGCTTACACAAGTACGTTACTGAGCTGACTGGAAGGAAAAAAGCATTCTGTGTGTTTTGACTGATATTGAACCAAAGCGAGTGTGTTTCTCAGATTCTGAGCTGCAGATCGCTCTCGTGGCTCTGTTCAGCGAGATGCTCTACCGGTTTCCGAACGTGGTGGTGGCCCAGGTCACCAGAGAGTCTGTACAGCAGGCTATTGCTAACGGCATCACCGCACAACAGGTCTGTTTGGCTTTTCTTTATGTTTTCGAAAAGAGGGAGTTATGACAGTCTGCGAATCAGCACAGAAATTCAGTGTTTGTAAGTTCTGGCAGCCGCCCATGTGACAACACTACCTGTACAGGTAGTCCCCGATTTAAGACGGCCCGACTTACAATATCAAGTTTGTGATGGGAATCTGCTAATAAACAAATACAAATTCAGCAGAAATTGTACTCTGAATTTAGAATGTAGAATTTTCCAAAGCAAGTGATAAACAGTATAATACTTTCCCGCACTCTGATGAGGAAGTCGGCAGTGCGTGATGTAGGGAGTCACATGGCGGGAGTGATGAGCGCTGGGAAATGTAGTGAGGAAAAATAAATTACTCAACAAATTACATGAGATATTCAGTACTTCATTATAAAATAAACTTTGTTCATGATTTTGCTCAACTGTAGTTTCATGTAAGTGTTTTAAGCATGTTCAAGGTAGGCTTAAATACTTGCACTAGAATATCAACCAGAGCAACAAACCGGTTTTATGTGTTTGATGATGCAGAGTGGTCCAGCTGCTTATGTGGCAGAAGTTTCTGAGACAGTTTACGCCAGGTTTTGGACCAGCACCACCTCAGCTTCTCATATTCGCTTCATGAACATTTGTGCCATAAGTAATCTGCAGGGCCAAAAGCACTTTTCGAGATGAAATGTCATTTTTTTACTGGTGTTAGACTTTTTGAGAACAAATTAAGAGACATCTCTTTCATTTGTTCCATATGCTGTATCCCACTGGCATCCTAATCTACAACCCACAAAAGTACTGTGACTGTGTCTTACTAGTTTAGCTGCGATGCTATGACCTACATGAAGATCAGACTCCCACAGGTTTCACAGACCTGAGTGAAAAATGGTCAGTCAAAAAGCTCAGACAAAAGTTTTGAACTCTCTCTTGATCAGATGTTGATATTTTTCTCTTCAGATCATCCACTTCTTGAGGACCAGAGCGCATCCTGTGATGCTCAAACAGGTAAATACTGATTGCTGCTAGGGATTATTAAGGCACTTGAGTATTTATGTATTTTAATTCATTTCTATAGCACTTTTTACAATAGAGCATTGGCTCAAAGCAGCTTTACACATATATCTAGGTCCAAATGCTAACTGAGCAAGCCTAGGGCGACAGTGGCAAGGAAGATCTCCCTAGATGATAAATCTAAGAGCGAAACTAAAGTCATGGAGTCAAAGTTCGAATAAAATGTGAAGTATGCACATCGGCATTAAGTGGCCCGGGTATGATGGGGCTGGAGCTGATGACGGAAGCAGCTTGAGTGGAGCTCCAGCAGATGAACATAATGTGTGGGGCCGGAACTGCTGGAACACAGCTCGGAGAGAAAACAGAAAATGTAATTGGTTATTGATTAAGAGCACAGTGTCTATTAACAATCACTGATGCCAAGTGTAGCATGAGACCCCAGCAGCATTAGCTATAGCAGCATAGCTAGAAAGAGGAGAACTGGTAGGAAACACAGCCAAGAGGGATCTGAGACATTGGCAACCCCACTGGAGGCAGAAGACAGCAACCCAACGTCTCTGATCACCATAAGACTCTTTGACTATGAACCCCCAGCTCTGCCCTTAGTCTAAGGCAAGGATACACGAGTCAAGATCACGAGGACCGAAGCCTAGTTCAGCCAGACCGCCCACTCGACACTCCCGGCTAGCGGACAAGGCAGGCAGGCCAGACATGACTCCAGACTCTGGCCCCAGTGACCCAAGCCATGCATCCTGGTCTAAATCTAGTCAAAAGCCTGTGTAAATAGGTATGTCTTTAGCCTAGACTTAAAACTTTGGAGAGTGTCTGAGTCTCGAACGAAAGTGGGAAGTTTATTCCTAAGTTGGGGGGCCATGTATGAGAAAGCCTTTCCCCCTGCTGTGACTTTTTTAATTCTAGGAACTAAAAGAAGTCCTGTACCCTGAAGAGCATACTTTGATAGATCCCTGTTCTTTAAATAAAACAGGGTGCCCAACCACACCTGATTTTCATCCCATGGATTGAAAACACCTGACTTTATTTTCACCTTCAAATTAACTGCTAATCCTAGAGGTTCACATACTTTTGCTACTCACTAATATGTAATATTGGATCATTTTCCTCAATAAATAAATGACCAATTATAATATTTGTGTCTCATTTGTGTAACTGGGTTCTCTTTATCTACTTTTAGGACTTGTGTGAAAATCTGATGACGTTTTAGGTCATATTTATGCAGAAATATAGAACATTCTAAAGTTTTCACAAACTTTAAAGCACCATTGTATTTAAAGAAAATATAATAAATACTATAAAAAACTCCTGGTGATACCTTCCAGCCAGATTGGGCATCATATAAAGGCCCGACTGGCTGTGTCTGACCCAGCGGTAGTTATATAGCCCCCTGTTATAGGTGGTGGGCTGCGCATGCGGTCTGTGTTCTGCAGGATAGACTCTATGCAACCCCAACTGACACACTAATCTGATTAAAATAATCATTTAATTACTCTGTTTTAGACACCAGTGCTTCCTCCAACCATCACAGACCAGATCAGACTGTGGGAGCTTGAAAGAGACCGGCTACAGTTTACAGAGGGTAAGAGAGTTTCCTTCATACCAACCGTGAGCAGATAGATAGTAGAGCCAGTTTCCACCAGTGTGTTACATGTTGAAATTCACAGAACTCTTTAGGACATTATGCACCTTTTACCAGTGAGTTTAGAAACATAATTTTGGCCATGTAGTGTAAGCAGAAATCATTAAATTTTAACAGAAATCATAAGCGTTTTAACTTGCGCTGTATCTGTGCGCCACAGTACGAGAAATTTTAGTTTCTAAACTCCCTGCTCACAAATACAACAAGAAAAACATAGCGCTGTCACATAAAAGACAGTTTCTCGTTGTGTTTCTGAGAGAGAGAGCGAGCGAGCATAGAGTAAGGAGGTGTGTACCGATGCTTTGCATGCAGATTCAGAATGAAATACTACGATTTTTTCTCGTCTTAAGTAGTAAACAAATAGAAAATCAATATGTGGTCGTCAGTGTTGTTATTAAATAAATCGACGTATAGGAAACCCGGATGGGGAGTGCATGCTGAAGGTAGGGTCGGGCGTTTACAGAACCCTGCAATGGTGCCGTGTCCAGTGAATTCCAGGTTAGGCTCCGAACCCTAGTCTGTGACCCTGAACAGGATATTACAGATAAAATCACTGAATTCTCTGATATTTGCAAAACTGTCACATTCATTATTGCTGTCCAGAATTATTTTAATGCTACATGAGACGTCGGTATGTTTTAGTGCTGGACTGATTGTGGTTGGGGTGAAGTCAGGATATAAACCTGGTTCACAAGAGTGGGTTGAATTCTCTATAAGATGGCTTTTCCGCTGAATAACACCGTGACCTTTGAATGTCAGTGGCACTCAGGCGTAGGGGAGAGATAATAAGCATTCTCAAATGATGAGTGAAAGCTTCTCTGCTCACCTCTCCCTGCTCCGTTCACTCTCGCTTTGTTTCTAATCTTTGTTCTAGGCGTATTATACAACCAGTTCCTGTCACAGGCTGACTTTGAGGTTCTGCGGGACAGAGCTCAGGTCGGTCACGCTCTTCTCCTTTTCTGTTGCATACATGACTTCATTTAATCCGGTGCAGAATCCAATTCAGAGGTTACAGCTCAAGCATTTGAGATTTAAAGGGATGGTCAAGAGATCAAATCGAAGCCAGTCTGACCCAAAAGTGTTTTTATAAACACATCTTGCTTCATATGACCATTAAAATGGATAGCTTTATGGTTTTGGTTTTTTTCTTAGTTCTCACAGAACATTTACAGCAGAAAATGTTGATATTTAGTCATTTAGCAGATGCTCTTATCAATTGATAGTCTCAGCACTTTGGGTAAAGGGTCTTGTTCAAGGGCCCAACAGTGGCAGTTGGGTTGGGGTCCCTATTTAGCTTATAGCAGTTGAGCAGACTTTGTGATAAGCACATTCATTCTTGCACATTAACTCTAAAACCTGGATCTCCGCAGGGTTTGGGAGTACTGGTGTGGCAGAACGTAGCTCACAGGGTCATGGTGGTGACGCCGAACGGACACGGCGAGGTCAAGAGGTTCTGGAAGAGACAGAAGAATCACACATAGCATGGCACAGAGGCACACCCTTAAATGACTTGATACACTGCACACATGCATTTTCCACATTTCCAGCTACCAGTGTTATATGCCTTATGATTTCTGTTGTACAACATTGTGAAATATTTGGACCTAAATAAAATGTTGACGGTTTGTTTGTTGGAGTTTTCGTATTCTTGCTCGTCTTGTGTTATTTGTGGAGCCTTCTGAACTTTCTGTTGTCTGAAGTAAGAAAAGTCAGCATGAAAGTATTGAATTGTTGCAATAAATAGTTTGGGATTTTGCATTAATTATTACAAACATGAGTTCCCAGTAATAAACACCTCTACTTTTTTACATTTGTTCACCCTGCTCAGTGTCACGGGGTCTCTGGAGCCTATCATGCCGTTCAGGTGAGCATGTAACCAGAACAGAGTCCCAGTCCATCGAAATCTGGGTAGCCGTCACTGTTACAAGGAGGAGCAAGCAATAAATTTGACTAATCATGATTAACCTGACGTCATTATATGATTTAAATATTTGAATAGTCTGACAGCCCTATTTCTTAGCATAACCATACTACTTTGCGCACTTTGACATGACACTAAGTCTCTTATAGTACTTGACGAGATTGAAGATGCAGAGCAAGGAATCATTTCTGACCCTCCAAGTCTCGTAGATCCTCTCTAGTGGAACACAGTGTTATTTAGACCTCCAGTTTACAGCATTGTCCTGTTGGAAGCTCCAACCTTGACCCAGTTGTAGCTGTATTTTCAGTGTGAGCCAGATTTTCATTAAAATTTGCTGGTACTTTGTTTAGTCCACATTGCCATGTGTTGTAACGTTCCCAGGGTCTACAATTTCCACGATCATACTTAACAATGGGAATTAGGTTCCACCATTCTTTTTGATGCCAAACTCGTCTTGAGTTTTGTGACAAAAAACTTCCATTTTGTCTCCTCTAACAATAGAACCTGTTCTAATCAAAGTTTCAGTAACGTTTAGCCATTTCCAAGAACTTGCATTTATAGATCGATGAAAGAAAAGGTGTCTAACTGTAGATCTGGAAAGTTGGTGAGTCCATATTGTTTCCATCTTCTCCAGCTCTTCAACTGTGATCACCTAAGGCGTCCTCTTCACTGTGTGTATTCTGTACTACCACACATTTTTCAGTGGATATATGCAGATACTATAAATCCTGATTTGTAAATTTAAGTGAAAGGGTCTTATTACAACATGCAAATAAGATTAAAATTTATGGCTTCTAATATTTGAAGTCATGTCAGTTTAATGGTTACAGAATATCGAAATTACTGAAAGATGCTGCAGTTAGGAGGACCAATAAATCATGCTACAAAAGTTGCTATGATTTGTATAATGAAAAGCAGATTTAAAACTGCACATGGACTTCAAGTTATTAGGAATGTTCCTCGCTTAATGATGATGAATTTATCTGAAACAAGGTTTTATAGTATTCTATAAAGAGTACAATCATTTTGTTAACAAAGTTGCACCAGGCAGAGCACACAATATACAAAACGTTATAATAAATTAATAATACAATCGTTAATAATGCAATATCTTAATAGCCTACGCTGGGAAAATACAGACTTCTAAGGTTTACTATCTATTTTATTTGGATATATAACGGAAAACACAATAGAAACAAATTGTTGCAGACTGTTCATGCCTACATGGTCAGCCTGGACCCACTGTAGCGTTGTGTAACCGTTGCCTGATTTATAAAGGCCTACACAATGTTGTCTCATTTCGTTTGCATAAATGTTTTTCTTGTTGATGCATGACTAAGGAAATTCGAATTGTACTTTATTCTCTCTAACCAGGGGTGGCAATAATCCTGCAGCTGACTGAAGCACTGAGTTGTAGGCTGAGGATGTGGCGTGTGTGAAAATCAATGGGTTAGTCCAGTCGAGAAAATGAGGGGGGTAAGTCCCTGACACTCGTTTTACTGCTGGCACGGAATGAAAGGAGCCATAAACGTTGAAGAAAAGGTAATAAATATTTGATTATAATACCGCGTGGTGTAGTTTATCTCTGTTTTATCTCTACGTGTTATATTTTGTAAACGCACTCAGCTAACGGGCTGGTTGCTGTCAGAGGCAAACACCTAGCTAGCATGCTAACGGTTGTTTTGTTTATTCAGTAAGCCCCAATGAAATTAGAAGCGCTGTAGAAATGTGCTGGAACCGAATTTACATTTAAACTAACATGCCATTTGCTGGCTTCCGCTGCACACCTGACTCATATAACGTCCATACAGGCTGCTCATGGAGCCGGGGAGGCTGCGTGAGAATCCCCCCGGCTCAGGTGAGCCCGAAGCCGGGGAGTGGAGTGAGGAGAGGCCCGGTGTAGATCCGGAGCCGGACCGCAAATCCAGCGGCATCGATGCTACAGCATCCCAGACAGGGTGTGTCCAACCCGGGGACATCCTGGATAAAAACGCGAAAGGAAACAATGAAGAGGAGGATCAGTACGAAGATGAAGAGCTGGACCCCAGAATCCAGGTTTTTAGTCTCTTATTTAAAAGCATTTCTTAAGAAATATCTAAAACCAGCTTATGATTGGTTTTAGCTGGTTTAGGCTGGTATGGCTGGTCTGCCAGCTTTGTCTAGCCTGTGTTAGGCTGGTTTAGCTGGTTGGGCAGGTGGTCTCCCAGTCTGACCAGCTGGTGTATGTCCAAAACCAGCCTGATTAGTTGAGGCTGGTAAACAGCTAAAACCAGCCTTCTTGGCTAGGCTGGTCTTTTCAGCAGGGTACTAGTAATGCTGTTCTGGATAATTAAAAATTGGTTGTTTATGTGGTGTGACGAATTAAATGAATGAACACCGAAGCATTATTAAATCAAAAGTAAGACAGTTTTGTGGGGTTTGATTTGCCCTTACTGCTTTGTTATGCTTGCTACCATAGGAGGAACTGGAGCATCTGAATCAAGCCAGTGATGAAATCAACAGACTGGAGCTTCAGCTGGATGTGAGTCAGCTTTTTTGTTTGGTATCTTATTTTGAGCAAGTCACTGGGGGTGTGCTCACACTTGGCAGGTTTAGTTAGATTAAAATGAACCCTGAACGAAGTGTTGGTTTGATTAAAATGAACAGCGTCAATGCTGCCATCCGAACCTTGTGCACACCAAAGAAGCAGATCTGCTTCCAAACTAATTCAGGTGCGGTCCGATTAACGTATGAACGCAGCAGGGACCAAAGACATGTAAACCAACCAAACACGATGTGATGCTGCAAGAAGCGACCCTTAAAAACATAGCGTGTATATAGCTCGAAATAACATTTCACAAACAAATGTAAGTCTATAATGTATTAAAGAACTGTACTTAATTCTTTCATTCCAAAGGACAGAATACTTAAGCAAACCTGCTTTCTCTCGTTATCGTAGGAAAGTTGTTCATTATACGTCGATCCTACGTTTTGTGTGCATGTGTATGACTTTTGTTTACATATTTTGGTTCAATGTTAACAATGCCAGTGTGAACGCTAAGCGAACCAGGACTAAATTATGACAAATATGATGTTAATTTCACACCAGGCCTTAGCAGCATTGGCAAGATTTGTCCAGAAACCCAACCACTTGTAATCAGACCATTCATTCATTTTGGGACCAACATATACTAGATGTCACATTGGACATACCAGACTGACACACTCCTTTTTGTTGAAGGGTGAAGAACCCCCACAATGTGGAACTTGTCAAAAAACAATCACTATAAAGCACTTACTCGCCGAATGCCCTAGGTACCTACCGGAAAAACAAAAACTCCTAATGTCAAACACATTACCTGAAATATTCAATCGAGACAAAGCAAGCAAATTACTGAAATTCCTAACTCTCACAAAACTAAGAGCCCATATTTAAGGATGCGACAATAACATCACCTTTCCTGCCACGAAATGGCCAATGTGCTGAAGTGGCGTTAAAACTCCTCAAGCAACCATTTTGGGACCGAACCAAAGATGCAGACTTCATGACTTTGTACATGTTTTAAAATTAATAAAATACATCGACTATTTTATCAGAAGCATCTCAATGAACATTTGTTCAGGATTACCTACCATATACATGCACAAGTACATACAGTCAAACCCCGGCGTCCAAACTCCCGGTATTTAATTTAAGGCCATAACGTATGAGGAAATTGAATCTCCCTCCTTGTCATTCAAACCACTGTAATGAATCATAAGCTGATAAAGAAACCCGAGTAATCAGTGTGCAATGACTGACATAGGTGGGGTCTCTGAGTGATGTTTTGCCTCTACCTGCATTTTCCATATTCTGTCAGTAATATGCTACACTTTGGGTTAATACAGTGATTAGCTATAACATAAATTAGTGAAGCAGCTCACTCTGAGACAGCATTTAGACTCACGTACTTGTGTGTGTGCACACACACCTTAGGGAATAAAGGCGAGTGTGTACGGGTGTATGCCAGTTAAATAGTACCTTTATAGAGATTTTGCAGATGGCCAAAATGTCTGGACAGAAATCTGGGACCTGGGTTGAGCCACGTGAACGAGTGTGAAAGTCTGAACTCGCGTTAAAATACGTAATACAAATAAGGAAGTAAATGTCAGTGTAATTTGGCAGTGTAAATGTCAGCCGTGTGGAATCATGATCTCATTAGACAAGTGATCTGAAGTTACTGTTTTCTCCCCTGGCAAAATGATGGAATCACCAAACTTGGAGAATGTTCACCCAGCTTTTTTACCTTGTAGCAAATGAACAAATCCCAGGTATTGCTTAATAGCTGAACAGTCTGGCTTCATGAAGCATACCTCAAAGAAATTAAATTGAATTAATGGATGCAAAAACTATGTATTCATTCGGTGTTGTGTTAAAACGGATGGAATCACTTGGTAAGTTACTTTTCTAAAACACAAGTCTAAAAAATGAAATTAGTCTGCAGTTAAAGGGAGTGCTTAGTGTGACTAATTGAATGAAAACGTGGCCCCAAAGAGAGAGCTGGTAATGGAACCAATGGGAAAGATTATAAAACTCCCTCAAGAAGGAAATCCAACACAGGGATGTTGTTTGTTCACAGACAACTTTGGTGCAAGAATGGGAAGGTTATAAAGGAAAACATACGGGTAGACCAAGTAGAATCAAAGCATCAGGGTAGAAAAAACAACTAACGAATACCAAACGGGTGGGACAGGAGTCAATAGTATTGAGCAAACTGTTAGAAATCAGCTACAAAAAACAACACCTACAGAAGAAAACAAGGTTACATTGGGCTATTAATAAACAAAAATGCTAGTTTAGTTTGGTTTTCAGCTCAGTGTGTTCAGTTTCGGTCCTAATCGGATTTCACTTCTGATCTTTCTTTTGTAGGAAGCCAGGTCCAGTTACAGGAAGATCCTCACAGACTCGGCACGCAAACTCAACGCTCAGGGCTCCCAACTCGGTGCCTGCATAGAGAAAGCACGTCCTTATTATGAGGCCAGAAGACTAGCTAAAGAGGTGTGTTTATCCGGAGGCAAACTTCGATCTGTCTTAGCTGCTGCGGCGGCGGCGGTGGGATTAATAATATTAATAAACTCCACGGCACGAGCGTGCGAAATTGTGGCGACCGTTCCTTGTCTTAACGATCATTGTGTGGCGAGAGAATCCATGCGTTCCTTAATACGATTAACTCCCGGTAACAGGATATGATTTGCGGATCGCTTTTCATTAGCGTTGTTAGCGTCCAATCTTGGATGTGTAATTGGCCCGGTGGAAAACACTCAGCGGAGGCCACGGGGTTTAATTGGAAACAATTGAGAGAGAATTGGATTGTTTGATTGAAATAAAATTGGATTGTATTTTGACCTGGTCAATGTGCTGCTCAGTGAGCTCTGTCCGGAATATGGAAATGTAAGCCATTTAAAGCCTTATGAATGTACAACGCTTTGTTTTACTTCCGAAGGGTGAGCCATGTGGCTAAAATACCCTCTGAGGGCTTGTGTATAATTTTAGCGGAACGACATAAACGTATTTTTTTTAATGATATAAAATTGATCATTGGATTTGGTTAATCCAAGGATTTGATGGTCAACTGGTCGCCCTCTTGTGGCAAGACCCAGTGTCTTACACCTGTAATAATGAATCCCTGTATTATCCGGCTGTGACGTAACTGCATGCCGAGTTTTGCAGCAATCTGGGTGCTTCATTTATTTTTTGTATATCTAAATGTCGCGGTAGGGCTCGAATCAGGCTCTTGCGTCTGGACCAATCACTGCAGACTTGAGTCACTCAGGAGGAAAGACCCTACCATGAAGTAGGAGCTAAAGTCCCTATACACGCTATGAGAACTACAGTCATCCCAGTTCCTCTGGTGCTAATAAGCAAAAAAGAGGGCACAGTTCTAAGAACTATGGGAAAGTTCCTCTAGTGCGAAAGCATGTAGCAGCCCACCTAACTGGAAGACACTGCTGGGACTAGAACCCTGGTCACCACAGTGGTGGTGCTGTAGTGTTTCAGATTGTTGCACCACCCGAGCGGCTGCGTTGCTTTTGCTTTCAAAATTTTCTCATTCTTGCAAGAATTTTCTATTTTCTCTTATTCTACAGGGTGGGCCATTTATATGGATACACCTAAATAAAATGGGAATGGTTGGTGATATCAACTTCCTGTTTGTGGCACATTAGTAAAACTTTTCAAGATGGGTGTTGACCATGGCCGCCATTTTGAAGTCGGCCATTTTGGATCCAACTTTATTATTTCCAATGGGAAGAGGGTCATGTAACACATCAAACTTATTGAGAATTCCACAAGAAAAACAATGGTGTGCTTGGTTTTAACGGAACGATTTTCTTTCATGAGTTATTTACAAGTTTATGACCACTTATAAAATGTGCTGCCCATTGTGTTGGATTGTCAATGCAACCCTCTTCTCCCACTCTTGACACACTGATTGCAACACCGCAGAAGAAATGCTCTCCCGATCTGACCCCCTTAGACTTTTATCTTTGGGGTCATCTGAAGGCAATTGTCTATGCTGTGAAGATACGAGATGTGCAGCATCTGAAACAACGGTGTATACTGGAAGCCGATGTGCTAGCATTTCCTTCTCTGCTGTGTTGCCTATCAGTGTGTCAAGAGTGGGAGAAGAGGGTTGCATTGACAATCCAACACAATGGGCAGCACTTTGAACACATTTGTAAGTGGTCATAAACTTGTAAATAACTCATGAAAGAATAAAGTTCCATTAAAACCAAGCACACCACTGTTTCTCTTGTGAAATTCTCAATACGTTTCATGTGTTACATGACCCTCTTCCCATTGGAAATAATAAAGTTGGATCCAAAATGGCCGACTTCAAAATGGCCACCATGGTCAACACCCACCTTGAAAAGTTTTCCCCTCCCATATACTAATGTGCCACAAACAGGAAGTTCGCCAACCATTCCCATTTTATTTAGGTGTATCCATATAAATGGCCCACCCTATATTTGCAACCTATTTGTAGACCGGGCTGTATACTCCTCCAAATTGCTATTCAGAGCACAGAATGGCGTAGGGCCTCCTGGGCTGGACAGCAAAGCCATAATATGACAAAAATGATGGTTTGGCGCTCTGAGTTGCCATCAATCTCTTTGTCGTGACCTTAAACTTCAAGTAGCCTTCTGCATCATTGGAGGCTTTTCCTGTGCTGTTGCGTGCCCTTGTACTGTTTCTCCTGTTTCGCCGTACCTCCAAATCGATCTTCATCAGGTTGCGTTCTGGCCAAAAGAGTGTCATGCTGTGTGGCATTGACAGATTCTCTATACGTTTGTGCTCTGAAATATGGCCTGCTATTATAAATTCCTTCAGTTATTGATTGTTTAGCCCAGCTGTTCGCTCCTGCCAACTGTTTGAGGGTGTCCACGGCAGACCTAATTGCTTAGTGGTCTATCTCGTAGTGCTGTGTGATGTATAGGATCGTCGTCATCACGCGCGTCCCGGTTTATTATGGCACCCACGCGAACATATGCTCATCAGACTGCATGTGTTGAAGAGCGGCGTGATTGATGGCTGGTCTGTCCAGGTCTGACTGATGGATCATTTCACTGACAGGCCCAACAGGAGACGCAGAAGGCAGCTCTGCGCTACGAGAGGGCCGTCTCCATGCACACGGCGGCGAGGGAGATGGTGTACGTGGCTGAGCAGGGCCTGCTGGCTGACAGGAACACGCTGGATCCAACCTGGCAGGAGATGCTTAACCACGCAACAGCCAAGGTATGACGAGGAACAAACCCCGCAACTGTGAGCGGTAAAACTGAAGTATGGTGGCTGTTGAGCTTTCTTAAATGTCTGTCAGATTGAATTAGCTCTAATAGTTTGGGTTGAATTAAAAAAGCGACAGGTGTTTTGTATTAATTGGACTCAAATTGGTTGTTAATTAAAAGAACAGAGGCATTGCAGGGGTGGATAGTGTCAGGACTCTATGTAAATATGAAGGAGCTGATGAGGAAACTTTGTGGATGTAGCGCTGGACTATTAGTCAGGAGTCAAATCCCAGCTCTGCCAGGCTGATGCCACTGTTATGCCCTTGAACAGGGCACTATATCTGATCAGCTCAATTGTAAAGTCTAAGTATGTGTATCTGCCAAATATTTAACACAAAACACAGGCGACATGAAAGAAGAAAAAACCTACAGAGGTTGGAAAGTGGAAGGTAACAGGTACATCTTGCCTAAATTGGGCCGGTCTCCAAAGCCAGAGAACCTACCAAGAGGCTTGGCAACTAGGAAGGTCTTCCAAGTCTTTATAGCTGAGATTGGTTGGACGGTTTCGTCTGCCATTGTGATGCCATGTGGCACAAGGTTTTATGGTCAGGTGAAACCAAGATGGAACTTTTTGGACTGGCATTAAGTTTGTTGAAAACTAAAAACCACCCGGTATACACCATGTGAAGCATGGCGGTGATGACGATGTGACTCTCTGAAAGGAGTATGGCACTGTATGTGATTGGGCAGCAGTATATCTCTATTTAGAATAAATTTGTGAACCCTTTAGAATTTTCTAGATTTCTGCAGAAATATGACCTAAAACATCATCAGATGTTCACACAAGTCCTAAAAGTAGATAAAGAGAACCAAGTTAAATAAATGATACAAAAATATTATACTTGGTCCTTTATTTAGTAAGGATCCAATATTGCATATTAGCGAGTAGCAAAAGTATGTGACCCTTTGCTTTCAGTATCTGGTGTGACCCCCCCCCCCGTGCAGCAATAACTGCAGCTAAACGTTTCCTGTAACTGTTGATCAGTCCTGCACACCGGCTTGGAGAAATTTTAGCACATTCCTCTGTACAGAACAGCTTCAGCTCTGGGATGTTGGTGGGTTTCCTCACATTAACTGTCACTTCAGGTCCTTCCACAACATTTCCATTGGATTAAGGTCAGGGCTTTGACTTGGCCATTCCAAAACATGAACTTTATTCTTCTTTAACCATTCTTTGGTTGAACCTCTTGTGTGCTTAAGGTCGTTGTCTTGCTGCATGACCCACCTTCTCTTGAGATTCAGTTCATGGACAGATGTCCTGACATTTTCCTTTAGAATTCTCTGATATCATTCAGAATTCATTGTTCCATCAATGATGGCAAGCCGTCCTGCCCAGATGCAGCAAAACAGGCCCAAACCATGATACTACCACCATCATGTTTCACAGATGGGATAAGGTTCTCATGCTGGAATGCAGTGTTTTCCTTTCTCCAAACATAACGCTTTTCTTTTAAACCAAAAAGTTCTATTTTGGTCCCATCCATCCACAAAACATTCTTCCAATAACCTTCTGGCTCGTCCACGTGATCTTTAGCAAACTGCAGACGAGCAGCAATGTTCTTTTTGGAGAGCAGTGGCTTTCTCCTTGCAACCCTGCCATGCACACCATTGTTGTTCAGTGTTCTTCTGATGGTGGACTCATGAACATTAACATTAGCCAATGTGAGAGAGGCCTTCAGTTGCTTAGAAGTTACCCTGGGTTCCTTTGTGACCTCATCAACTATTACACGCCTTGCTCTTGGAGTGATCTTTGTTGGTCGACCACTGCTGGGGAGGGTAACAATGGTCTTGAATTTCCTCCATTTGTACACAAACTGTCTGACTGTGGATTGGTGGAGTCCAAACTCTTTAGAGTTGGTTTTGTAACCTTTTACAGCCTGGTGAGCATCAACAACTCTTTTTCTGAGGTCCTCAGAAATCTCTTTTCTTCATGCCATGATGCACTTCCAGAAACATGTGTTGTGAAGAGCAGACTTTGATAGATCCCTGTTCTGTAAATAAAACAGGGTGCCCACTCACACCTGATTGTCATCCCATTGTTTGAAACACCTGACTCTAATATCACCTTAAAATGAACTGCTAATTCTAGAGGGTCACATACTTTTGCCACTCAGTAATATATAATACTGGATCATTTTCCTCAATAAACAAATTACCAAGTTTTTTTTAACTGGGTTCTTTTTTATCTACTTTTAGGAGCTGTGTGAAAATCTGATGATGTTTTAGGTCATATTTATGCAGAAATCTAGAAAATTCTAAAGGGTTCACAAACATTCCAGCACCACTGTATATGACTTGTCATGTCACTGAAAATGGCCAGTGATTAAATAAACCAATAAACAAACAAACATCCATTTTCAGCTTAAAAGTATCTATATTAAGATACTTAGAAAAGATATATTAAGACGGCTCGGATTGTACAACGTAGCTTGTAGCTAAGCAGTTTTTATATCTTCAGTGAAATATGTGGAATGTGGCACAAAAGTTCAGTTTGTAACTGTCACAGTAAATCAAAACATTCAGCCCTTTCCTCATGCGCACCACAAACCTGCTAGTTGAAGGTGAGTCAGTAATAAATCTGCTCTGTCAGGCCTGATGGAGTAGTATGGCTTAGAAAATGAGTGTTAGGCCGGCTTTACTGAGCATGCAGCTAATACACACAGCCCTTCAGAGGTAAGCATAGCTCATTAACAGTTTCTCATGGATCGTTTCGGCCTCCTGCCGTTTAAACACTTGCTCCCCGGGACCAATCAATGATGGTGATTAATGCGTGCCCACAGCCACTAATCAAGGTAACGTCTTTATTTGGATTCCACTTGAGTGTGCTTGCAGCTGTGCTTTTCCATCATGCAGCCATGCAGAAGCAGTATTTTTACACAATCACAGAGCGGGGACGTTTTGTAGACCGATTCATTTGTAACCCGTCCTTTTCTAAAGCATCGCCCGGTGGGTAAAAGAACCACAAATAATGTTTCCTTTACCTCTAGTCATTTAGTAGACGCCCTTATCCAGAGCAACTTATAGCTGATACAGCTATACAATCCAAGCAATTGTGGGTTAAAGGCCTCGCTCAAGGACCCACCAGTCGGTTGGCAGAGGTGGGATTTCAACTCCGAATCTTCTGGCCCAGTACCTTCAGCTCGGCCAGCACAGTCCCATAAATCCCCTACTTTCAGGTGCGCATCAGCTTTGCTGTTTGAATACGGGTGGGACACGACGAAAGATCTGCGCTATGATGATCATATGACCCAATATGACCAGGCGTGCCCCCCTGCTTAAGCCAGTACATGTCCAGGCCCGTCTGAAGTTTGCCAGAGAGCATATGGATGATCCAGAAGAGGATTGGGAGAATATCATGTGGTCAGATGAAAGCAAAATGGAACTTTTTGGTAAAAACTCAACACGTCGTGTTTGGATGCCGAGTTGCATCCCAAGAACACCATACCTACTGTGAAGCATGGGCGTGGAAACATCATGCTTTGGGGCTGTTTTTCTGCAGAGGGGACAGGACGACTGATCCATGTTAAGGGAAGAATGAACGGGGCCATGTATCGTGAGATGTTAAGCCAAAACCTCCTTCCATCAGTGAGAGCATTGAAGATAGAACATGGCTGGGGCTTCCAGCATGACAATGATCCCAAACACACCGCTCGGGCAAGAAGGAGTGGCTCCATAAAAAGCATTTCAAGGTTCTGGAGTGGTCTAGCCAGTCTCCAGACCTCAACCCCATAGAAAATGTGTGGAGGGAGTTGAAAGTCCGTGTTGCTCTAAAACATCACTGCTCTAGAGGAGATCTGCATGGAGGAATGGGCCAAAATACCAGCTACAGTGTGTGCCAACCTGGTGAAGACTTACAGGAAACGTTTGACCTCTGTCATTGCCAACAAAGGTTATGTTACAAAGTATTGAGTTGAACTTTTGTTTTTGACCAAATACTTATTTTCCACCATAATGTATAATTAAATTCTTTAAAAATCCTACAATGTGATTTCCTGAATTTTTGTCCTCATTGTGTCTCTCATAGTTGAAGTGTAGCTATGATGAAAATTACAGACCTCTCTCATCTTTCTAAGTAGGAGAACTTGCACAATCAGTGGCTGACTAAATACTTTTTTGCCCCACTGTATACATAGCCATTGTGCAGTATCCTGCTCCCAGTGTGAGCAGCACAGCTCATGTAAAGCTGAGTGTGTGTTGTCTGACCACTGACAGGTGAACGAAGCAGAGGAGGAGCGTCTGCGGAGCGAGAGGGAGCACCAGCGGGTCACCCAGCTGTGTCAGGAGGCTGAGGCACGGGTACAAACACTTCAGAAAGCTCTCAAAAGGGTCATCATCAAGTCGAAACCATACTTTGAACTCAAGTCCCAGTTCAACCACATTTTAGAGGTGAGAGTCTCGCAACAAATCACACTCATCATGGAACAATTTTCAGCCTAAAAATTCATGCTGCCGTTTTCCAAACCCCAACTCATGCTGGTTTGATAGACACAGTGATTTATGATCCCTGCCAGGCTTCTTCAAATCACCTCCAATTCTGCAGAATGTTTTTCTGGAGCTGGAGAGTTTTCAGCTAAGAACTTTGATTTGAACAGAAAAAGCGTTTTAGCTGGAGTCCGCTCTTTTATGAGGTTTATATTGATGTGAGGCGTAAAGACTTGCAGTGCCATAGGGAACAGCTTCTGCAATTGAAGTAAAACAATAAGGTTCAGTAAATCTAATGATTTATTCATAAGTGTGTGTGTCTGTGTGTATAAAATGTCATTTTATGAGCTTATTAATTCCGTGCCACAGAGTCAGCCTTGTAAATTGAGAATTAGGACTGGGCCATATGATGGTATGAAATAATGAAATATCACAATTAAGGCTGTCACAGTGTCTGTGTTGTTTTCTTTTTTTTAAAATAACCATCTGTGTGGTGGGTTTTTTATTGCTGGATGTTTTATACGATCATGGTTATGACTATACTTGGGCAAGTCACTCAACGGAGATCTTACAGTGCCTATAAAAATGATCATTCACTGTCAAATGAATATAATTTCTCCCAGCTGAATTCACACATTATAACATTCAACATCAAGTATCATTTCAGAAAACTCTGATTGCTTATTAAAAAGCCTATTCTGGATAAGTGACCAGCTTCTCTAGAGGAACCGTCATGAACCTGCTCAGGTACAACCAGTCCTGTTCCAGATCACCCGTCAGACTAATTGGCCCCCATCTGACACCATGATTTGGAGGCTTAAACACAATACTCATGCCAGCCTTACACTAAATTATTTTTCAGCGTTTAATATTTTCACAAGTCATAAGCCTTTTGAGTAGGGGTGGGCAATAAGATGATATTTTATTGTATCGTGATAAATTGTTATCGTGATACACGATATGTTTTTCTGAGTGCACCGAAGATATCGTCAGTGCTTCAAGAACATTGAACCACTGCATGTTTTATTATAAAGAGTGGAATTAGTACTTTTTAACTGGATGAGCTGTAGCACATTTTGAATAGAAATCACTTGACTATGGGAGTATGGGATAATATCTGAATAGTAGCAGTTATTTTTAGAATCTGTCACTACTGATGAATTTTGTCTGCGATCACATGTATCGTGATAAAGGTCGTAAAAATGTCTTTAAATATCGTGATTATAATGCTTTTAATCATATCGCCCACCCCTAGCTTTGAGTACAGGAACCTTTCTGGCTCATCCCCAAAAGAGACTTTGAACCAGTGTTTTGATATTTCTATGTGCACCGTTCCAAATATATGTAGCGATATACAGGGTGTTTATAAAGAAGTCCCACATTAGTGAATGTATTGCTCACCGACCGGCGTACATGAGAGGCTGTTTTCACGTTCAAGCACAAGGAGTCCAGGTCTTATCCACCTTACATCAATTCAGTGTGAGCCCCACAGGTGATGCGACAATCAACGCTTGTAGGGTATTCATATATCAGGTATATGAAAACTCAATACATGTTTTCTGTAACAGCATGACGGACAGTAATCTCAATGGTATCTAGTCGCAGTCTTGCAATTAGTGACCGTGCAAGATCCCCAGTCTTTGTGAAATCATAGTCTGAGTGCTCTGCAACAAAAACTCTGTAGATGTGAGAGGATCTCAGACTTTAGTCTTTCAAAAATCTTTTCAGAGTCTATTCAGCGTCGTCTAGTGTAAGGTCAGCCTCAAGGATAGGAAGGCCAATGTCATTGAGTGGCCAAGTCAATTCCTTACTATGGCACTGTAACTTACAGCATCATGTATATCAAATCAGTTTAGGAACTTTGCCAGCCTAAAGCAAAGTCCGTAAAGAAATGGTTTGCCAGATTGTACATAGAACTTGGCTGGCTTTTACAGAGCCTTGACCTGATCCTTGATCCTTAGAGATGAATTGGAATGACTGCTACAGTGGGGCAAAAAAGTATTTAGTCAGCCTCCGATTGTGCAAGTTCTCCTACTTAGAAAGATGAGAGAGGTCTGTAATTTTTATCATAGGTACACTTCAACTATGAGAGACAAAATGAGGGGAAAAAATCCAGGAAGTCACATTGTAGGATTTTTAAAGAATTTAATTGTAAATTATGGTGGAAAATAAGTATTTGGTCAATGACAAAAGTTCAGCTCAGTATTCAACTCAATACTTTGTAACATAACCTTTGTTGGCAATGACAATGCTACAAAGTATTGAGTTGAACTTTTGTTATTGACCAAATACTTATTTTCCACCATAATTTACGGTTAAATTCTTTCTCAGTGGCTGACTAAATACTTTTTTTGCCCCACTGCATGAGTCTGAGTTTTTTTTTGTCCAACATCCGTGCCAAACCTTCCAATGTTGACTCAGATTTTGCCGTTAGCTCGTCCCTCAAAGGTTTGCTTATTCTGCTGCAATCCTTTGCAGGAGCACAAGGCCAAGGTGGTCCAGCTGGAGGAGCGCGTGGCAAAGGTAAAGACCCGCTACTCCGTGGCCCTGCGCAACCTCGAACAGATCAGCGAGCAGATTCACGCCCAGAGGGGCCGCGTCCGGGCCGCTCGGCAGCGAAACAGGGCCCGCGGGGGGCGGAGCTCTCCGGTAGGAGCGGAGGCCGGGAGCGTAATCCAGGCGAGCGCTTATGCCGGAGTAGGGGCGAGCCTGATGGATCACGATTGGGCCGATCAGGAGAAAACCAGGCAGTGGGTAGAGAAGCACAGGGAGGCGGGCTGGGGCCAGAGAGCCGAGAGGGCGGGGTCGGACACTCTGTCCATCATCAGCCTGCAGACCATCGCTTCAGATCTCGAGAAGTGCGACTCCGTGGAGCACCTGGGCAACCTGAGTGACGTCGGCAGCGTGATCGGAGAGGAGAAGGAGGCCGAGGCGCCGAGCGTGTTCAAGCAGGGCAAGGAGGATGAAAGGGAGGCCTCAGGGACCGAGCGACATCAAAAGGACAGGGAGAACTTTGTAAAGCAGCACCACAGGAGCGTGAGCTTGTGAGGAAAGCGGACAGAAATCGAAGCTAGAAGAAGTAGTTCACGCCATCGCTGCAGCCTTTCACGCCAGTCTCACTCCTCGCCCGGTCAGTTTAGCGAGTTTCATCGGCTCGGCTCGGCACTCTTCTCACAGACAGAGATGTAATAGACTGAACGCAGCGTGAGCGAGACGAGCATGAAAGGCTACACCGGAAGGCATCAGGGTGCTCCGTCAGCTACTCCAGGGCTCCTGATTGACTGCAGGGGCTGAAATGGAAGTCGTTTTACTCACTAATAAAGCGATAGGAACAGAATAACATAGAGGGAAAATATGGAATGGCGTTGTTTTTCTAACGCTGCATGTAGAGCAGAGTCGTATCCGATACTCATCTGCATAATAATGAATAACAATGAGGCTGGACCCGCCACGGCCTTCTCAGCATGTAACGTGGAGGAGGTACGTACTGATACGCTTCTTCATTCTGATATTGGTCTGAAACACAACTGACACCCCTTTTGACTGACATTTTTGCAATCCACTCAGCAACACGTTTAATACAGCTTGTACATTCAGAATGGAAAAGATTCAAATTCTGTTCATTCATTTTTTACATTCATTTTTTGGGACACTTTAGACACCAGTTGATCTAACGCTTAAGAATTTCGGAGGAAACCTATTATCGTACTACACCTTTTAAAGTACCATTTTTACAGTCCGGAGCCTGTCCAGGAATTCGTTGTGCACTGGTGGAAGGACAGCGATGGGCCTAGAGCGGGTTGCAAATCCATCGCACGGCCAACAGGGGTCGCTCTTGCAATGCCTTACCATTCCTCAGACACGCCCACTTCTGCCTGTGCAGTGCCCGAACTGGCCACCCGAGCACTCCTATGTGGCATTTTATTATTGATTTTATTTTGTATTCATTCAAATTTATTAAGATTAATATGGGCCATCATTTTCATTTTCTGATCGTGTCTCAGTGGAGTAATTAAATTATGATCATTTCTAAATTATCTCAAGAATTTCCAAATCGTTTCTCGTTATTTTGAGAGAATTTGCTCAAATTCATGAGGTTTTCTTAATAAATAAGTTAAAATATGAAGAAATAGTATTTTAAAAAGAAAATTGTTTCTGGAAATCGGTTCCATTAATTAAAAACCATTTTCTACAAATTCTTATTTTGTTTTAATAAGTTGATGGTTTTGAGTTTCTTATTATTTGTATTGTTTAATTCGTTTATGCTGATCAGGTTCGCAGTGGCTCACGGGGCACAGACGGGCATGTACCCTGTTCGTGACGCCAATCCATTGAGTATTTCTTCTCAATTGTTACTATTTTGAGAAGTCACAATTTTAAGGGAAAAAGCTAGGATCTTATGACTTTTGAAACAGTGTCTTAAAATGACTTATTTGCCGTGGGAATTGCCGTTGAATTTGAAATTTAGGACACGACGGACACTTCTGCATTCTAGCTGTTATTTGTGGAAGCTGTTAAAGGTGTTGCTCTGTGGATTACACCTGTACGCTTATGGTCTTCAGTTAATTAGCTCAGGAAATGCTGATCCTGCCTGAGATGCTTGCCTTTTACCTAAAAGCATACATCACGGACGTTTACCGGATGTATAAAGAAGATTGGAATGCATAATATGCCAGATCTGGTCTCGGCTTCAGACCAAAATCGATGTTTTTAGCTCCGCTCCGAAGCGCCGTTGGCAAGGACGTTTTCGGCATGCATGCTGGTTTCTCAGATCGTCCCTGGCGAGAGAGGAGAGGGGGAAGAAGACGGGGCGAGAATAGAGGTGGCGTGACTACAGTCTGTAAGACTGTAAATAGATCCTGATGCACGTCGGGATCCGAGGATAAAAATAGCTTCGGCTGCATTAGCCATTCACTCTGTTGTATCGCTAACGTCTGACAAGGAAGGGTTCAGTGATTTATCGCTTCCACTTATGCTGCTGAAATTCCGATCAGCTGGATGCTGGAATATCCATGAAGTTCTTAGCGGAGTCGTTTTGAGTATCTTAAAGCCTGTGTAAATGCAGTGATGCGCTTCGGTCTGACTGTGAAACGCCGAAGCAGTGCTGTCTCTGTCTTAATCCGTACTATCTAACTGACTTATGAGGGAGCTCTTCTGGAGTGCCTTTGTTCCCACGTGTAAGCAGGCTCTCTCCTTCGCATTGAGTTAACGTTGTGGTAGATTTATCATAGTAACATAACCTCCTGACCGAGACCGGTCTAAGCTTATTTACTTTAGTTTACTTGTGCGTTAGTGTCCGTGCAACCATTGTGCTAGATTTTTAAATAATGTTGACATTTATATAGGACAAACCCATTTACAGGTATGATGCTGGAGAATTGTTTGGGGTTGATTCCCTGCCAAAAGTAATCATAAACACGTTGGCATCATCCTGCGCTCTCGTTGGTGTCGCTTCGTTTACTTGGGCTCGCCTTTTACCACCCTACAGACATTCACCAGATCTTGCCCCTCAGCCCCCTGTGGCCACCCATCTGTTCCTTTCGCTTGGATTCTGAGGTCTCCAACCTGGCCCTACATTAGTTTCAGGAACCAACCATCTGACCCCACCCTTAGTTCTCATTAACCAACCATCTGGCCCCACCCTTCAGATCTCAGGAACCAAGCACCTGATCCCAATCTTCATTTATTTACAGCATTTAGCAAACGAACTTGCCCAGAGCGACTTGCGCTGTTCTTTGGAGTCTTCTTAACTAGCCATTACCTCATGTTAGTACAAATTTGCTTCAAAAGAACACCATTCAGCTAAAACCCTGTTAGGAGTTCAGTTCTCTGGAACAACCACTTGGGCCCCACCTTTGACTTCTCAAGAACAAACCAACTGCACCCACCTCTTTATTTCTCTGCTGTCTACTTGGCCCCCAATCACATGACCACACATTACAGTTTCAGGAACCAACCCACTACCATCCTTAATTCACATTTACAGCATTTAGCAACACCCTTGCCAGCATTTAGTAACACCCTTGCCCAGAGCGTCTTATGGAAGTGTTTTGTACTCTTCTTAACGAGCCAGTACCATGTTAGTACAAATCACTTTCTGCCAAAGACTATGGTGGCTCAGTGCTTAAGGTACTGGACTGTGAACCAGATGGTCCAGGGTTCAAATCCCACCTCTGTCAGCTGCCACTGTTGGATCCTTGAACAAGACCTGCTAAAGACCTGTTATCTGCTAAATGCTGTAAATATAACTAAAATCCTGTTAGGAGTTCAATACTCTGGAATCAACCACTTGGGCCCTACCCTTGAGTTTAGTTCCCAACCTTTACTTCTCAGGAACCAAGCACCTGGTTTCACATGTTCACTTCTCTGCACCTGACTTTGCCCCTTCAGTTTCATTGGGAGCCACTCCTCTGAAGCCACCCATCTATTTAGTTATGGGGTCAGATTCTGTTCATCTGATGCCACCCATTCAGTTCTTTGAAGAAGCCCAACTTTTTCACTCATCCAGCTCTCTATAGACACCAACAGACCCATGCATTCACTTCTCTGAAGATGCCCACCTGGCCCCACGCATTCATTCTGTCTCAAGGCTGGCCACATGGTCTTGCCACTGGATTTCTCTGGAGCCAACCACCTGGTCCCATTCTGTCACTTCTCTCCTCCAGTTCTCCTGGCTCTACCCTTAGTTTTGAAGAGTAGCCCATCGAGCCCCACTCAGCTTTCTGTAGTTATTCTCCTGCCCCTTTTAGCTCTCAGGAGCATTCCCTTGCCCTGTGATCCTACCTCTCTTAAACAATGCCCCCATGATCCTACCTCCACCCCTTTCAATACTCTGATGCCGCCAACCATGCCCTACCTCTCAACGTTTTGCAGCCCTTTTATTTATTTTTTTGCTTTTTACTTGACTCCATGCTTTGATTTCTCAAGAGATGTCCACCTGGACCCTTGTCAGTTCTCAAGTACTGTCCATCTGGCCCCACCGATCCTGTTCTCTGGAGCTCTCCAACTTGTCCCCACCCTGTATTTCTCAGGAGCTGTCCTGTATGTGTGTTCAGTTCTCTAGCCCTCCCCACCTGCCTCTTCTTCCTCAGCTAGTGTGTCGCTTGTGGTATTTATGTATGATTACTTTTGACACAGAAATAATTCCATATTACTGACAAGAATGGTACAAATGTACTTTAGGGCAATAGCTGACATGTGTACTTCTGAAATGAAGAGGGATCATACACCTCATGTACTGTAACCTCTTTCTATCATCTCTCTGAACCCTGCTGTAAATTCATTTTGTCCTCTGTTTTCCTAATTAATATCTTGTAGTTGAAGCACTATAAAAGGAAATAATCAGGTATGAATTATTACACACGAGGTTTGTGAAAGGCCAGATTAAAGTATGCTGTAGATGTATGAATACTACTTATCCCATGATTAATGTATTAATGTAAATGTTAATTTATTGGAATGCTGCTGGTAATAAAACTTGAATTTAACGACTACCTGTGTTTGTTTTGGTTTTATTATTATTATGGTCCTGTCTACAGCCAGTGTTTGTGTATGAAGTAGATGGTTCTGTGCTTGAGTAGATGTGTTTCTGTAATAACCCCCAAAATGTTCACATATCTGTAGAAAACAATCAAACATGGAGTCCCAGGAGGCCCTGTATGGGCTGAAGTGGTTGCAAGACCTCCTGTTTTATAACCTAATATAGTCAAACCCCATTATCCATATGTGCCTGTTTTCAGAAAATGGCCAGAATAATGAATATTCGGATAACAGAAACCTTAGAAAATCCTTATTTGGACTCTGTATTCAGAACTCTGCCTATTTTCATTGATGTTTGCCAGTTTGCTGCAAATTGGATTGGGCTTCCCCTCTAACAAGCTTTTTGTTTGCCAGCTTTTCCTATACACTGCAATGTAAAACAACAATCGCCTTATTATTACTGAAAAAAATTAAGTGATCTGTAGGTACAGGTAAGAAGCCGTTTGGAACAACATCTACTACTGTTTTTCCAGATCATTCTTTCTTAAAGCAGGTTGATGTTTTAGATCGCCAGTTTTGTATTCTATACTCCATATAAAGCTATTATTTGGATCCTAATGGTGAGGTTCAACTGTACTGTAACGGCACTTTGCATTTTTTAACACATGCTCTGTTATTTGGCGCAAAAATCTGCATAAAAAGGGCACGTTGGAGCGATTCACTGATGCTTTTAACACCTTTGTATTAAATGTATGTATGAGCGAGCGTGCTGGGACGATCCCGCTGTCTGCGATTTATCTGATCGTGGCTCAAAACCGGTAGTTAACGAAAGGGGAAGGAGAAATGGCAGATTATCCTGTGTCTTGGGGTTTCAATTATTCAGCAAGAAGTAGTGCACCGAGAAACTGGCCACGGGCAGATAAGGAACAGAGATACGGAGACGAGGACGGATAATTATAATGGTGAAAAGGAATAAAAATAGTAGGTGGGCAGAACGGCGTTTCATAATGGTGCTAGACTATAATTTTTGCGAAGCGAAGGTGACGTAAGGGGCAGGAGTTTGTCAGAGGGCTGTGATGATAAAATGACTGAGAGATATGAGCCTTTGTTAGAGTTTGAGTCTTAATTATCTCTTTCAGATTATTTCAGGTGTTCATTAGACAGAGTCGAGCACTTTCCAACGGAATTGAATCTGGTGTTAAGATTGGTGGAATGTGGACTAGCGTTCAAGTAAAGAATTAACCTTGAATATGTGATCATTATATCTGAACTGGAATACATTTACAGGATTTAGCAGACGCCCTTATCCAGAGCGACTTACTATCTTACAACCCAAGCAACTGTGGGTTAAGGGTCTTGCTCAAGGAGCTTGGCAGAGGTGGGATTTGAACCCTGGACCTTCTGGTCCAGAGTCCAGTACCTTAACCGCTAAGCTACCAGAGTCCCATATATATCTGCATAACTAAAGACATTAAGGATTAGCACTGAAATATATGGCGGCCAAGGGATGCTAACAGAACAGTCAGACAATGCTACACAAAATCCCACAGTACATCACGTTTAGCAAAAAACCTAGCTAGAAATTTCTCAGAACTGTTCATTGCAATTTCAAAACGTTTGCAAGCAAGAACATCCTTACAACGTCTGGTCCTTTTTTTATTGTCCGAGGTCTTATGAATTATAATAGGAATAAATATCTGTCTTATATACATCTATTTCACGTTTGAATGACAGAAAACTAGTACGAGCGAACCCTTGCGACACCTGCTGACAGAAAAGAGAATCGCAGTCTTGAAGGCAATAATAACATTCTTGTTTCAATAAGCTTTTCAAGTTTTCCCACAGATACAAAGATAAGAATTATGTATTGTACAGTACAGTAATGTTTTCTTGTAGTGTTTTAATTAATATTATTGTTTAAAATAAAACACAAGGTGCAAAGTATCTAAACGGCCATGTGGCTATGGTAATATCTGGGCAACATCCGGTTTCACAGAACACAATTCTGACATTAAACAGTGTATTCATGTACTGTATTATTTATGTCCAATTTAGCAAGAATCATCATACCCCTTTTGTAACGGCATCTTCTTTACACATTTTGCCTCGCAACATTCAAGTAATGAAAAAGGCAAGAGCTCTGGAAGTTCATAAAAATGAATTGAATGCAACTACAATTATAGGGCTGGGAAACGGATTTAATACTTCATAGAGTCACATTATGCTTTAATTACAACCATCAGTCTGTCTGGATGTGTCTCTACCAATTTTCCACACTGAGATTGGGGAATAGTTGCTCATTCTTCTTTGCAGAATTGTTCAAGATCAGTCAGTTTGGATAACGTGTAGCAACAGACTGCTCTCTTCTAATCCATCCACAAAATCTTCTGTCAGGTTTATATCTGGGCTCAGACTTGGCCACTCATGGACATTCACCTTCCTATCCTTAAGCCACTGCTGCTGCTTTCTGGAGGTGTGTTTAGGGTCATTGTCAGACTGGAAGGTAAACTGCTTTCCTCAAGAACTTGGGGTTTATTTGGTGGCATTAATTTTTAATTCAATTTTGACCAATTGCTCGGTCCTAACTGAAGAAAAAAATACACACACAAAATAATTTTCTTTCAGTCTAATAAATTCAGCTTCCTCTGACATAAATCATCACCAACAGGACTGTCGGCATCAATAGCACTGTTTCGGAAGAGGCTGCTTTCTTGCCACCCTGCCATACAGGCCAGATTTGAATACAGGTTTTGAGATTGTTTTTGAAACCACCTTTCCAACCATGGTGAGTTCTTTGCGTTACCATGCACTACTAGTAGTGGAATCCTCAAAGAGCAGCTGGTTTTATTCTGAAGTCATCAAAACCGCTACAAATTGATGTCAGATGGGGGACAGTTAGCCTGATGTGTAATCTGGAAGGTGATTAGTTGTACTTGAATGTGTTGTAATGGGGGGTTTGATGATAAACAGTAAAATTTCTTATGAACAACTCTTGAGGGGGGCACCATAGGTTCTACCATGAGTATTGTTGTATTAAATGCATGTGAGCCATTTCACTGAATGGGTGCCATTTCTGTCTCCAGGACATTACACAAATAGATATTGAATATAACTAACTGAAAGAAACATTTTATTATTATGCAAGGTGTCTTGCACAGTGATGCAAATTTAAGGTACATCATTTAAAACATTAATAAAAACTACCTGGAACACTGAAAAATAGCATTTCTTAGCTGTCTCTGGTCTATAACATTACACTTTAGAATGAAATATAATAACTAAAATCCTTCAGAATTGTTTCTTTTTTCCCATAAGAAATCCAGAATCATTTGCTTTAAAATACACTTTTTACTCGACGCCCCTAGGTTTTCTCTCAGTCCTGTTATCCTAACATATTCCCAATTCTGAAAATGATGGAACATTCCACAAGTCACATGTTCAGTAGGAAAGCTGTGTCATCTGGATCTTCTGAAGATCATGGGAAGAACAAAATATCTGTTGGTATTGTAACTACGACTGAGAAGGTCAATCTATCCTGTTCCCAACATTATTTTTAGATGTTTGTTTAGGTGTGCTGAAAACTGTAACAGTAATAAGAGAAACCATGTAAAAAATAAAATAAGGCTGCCTGAGACTGACCAATATTCATTATGAATAGTTAAGTGTTGTTAGATTCAGTGTTGAAAAACTATAGAAAATGAAATTTTAAGAGTTACAACAAACAAATGGGACCCACATGGTGGAATGACTCGTATACAGTAGGCTCCAGGTTTGAGTATGTTCAACCATACCAAGAATGGCCTGTAGATGGCACACTATATATGGGCATGCATTTCTTAAGTACAATGTGTATGGTGTGATCTCATCTAACCGAATGTTAATGGAGAACCATTACGAAGTTGGTTTCGGTATGGATTTGCATTGTAGTCATTAAATCTGTCTTACTGGTCTTATCCCAGAGTCTGCTACGTTAGCTTTACAAATCAAATGTTGAAGAACGAAACTGACTAACCAAACTAAATCACACCAAATATCCTTCTTTACAAACAAGCTACGGACCATTGCGCTGAAAAATGTAGGCATCTTAAATATGTACTTTATAATGTATCAGTTGTAACAGTAAAACAGCAGCTTTTGCCAACTGGTTCCAGTCCTCTACCCCTAGATGTCGGCTTTAGTCAACTCCAAAGAGTTAACGTGCTGATGTCATATGTAGGCTTGTTTCCCTGCACAGATTGCGTTAACTTCTTTTCATTTACGAAATCTACAGAACCTAATTTGACCGGCGATAATCTTTACCTTTCTTACCCACTGTATGTACTTATACAAGCTACCTGTGTTTATCGCCGCTCTTTTGTACAGCCTTGAAAGAGGCTCAGTAGAGCCTTGAGATAGGGCATGGGAAAGTGCTACAAGTAGTGAGGATTTGAAAGGTTGTTAATAAAGGTAAAGTGATAACGCCAGAAGAGGCAAACAGAGATAAATCCCACGTGCACTCAACAGATAAATCTGTTTTGAAAGGGATAAATTGGAATCGGTGCATTATGAGTCACTCAGAGTTCAACAAGCTTGTAAGTGTTGGAGAAATGTTCTGTTGGTGTGAATCATGTGAGAGCAGGGAGTGCTGGTGTCGTACAGCTACGCGACGACATTGTTAATGTGTTTGTGGAGTTTAACATGTTCTCTGTTCAAACTGGTTTGCTCTGGATACTCAGCCTACAGTTCAGGTGGACTGGTTACTCGGTCATTGTCTGGGCTTCTAAACAGACTAATGAGTATGGTTTGTTTGTTGTAGTGGAACAGTTCGCGATTTGCTTCACAGCTAAGACCCTCGAGCTTTGCCATACACAGCTGCTGCCGACTTCTGCTCTAGATACGGTTCTCCAGCTGTCTTGGGACTGATGGTTATATGAGCTGAGAGAACAGTTTGGGTGGATCCACCACAATAAATGTCCCACCAAATAATTCCTGCTCACAGCATCCGTGTGAATTGGTTTTGAACAGTGTGATGTTTTCTCCTGGCTGTTAGATTTGGCCAGTACTATTATTGTTTTTAATAATGTTGTTTTTAAACAATTATGGTTGGATACTGCGGAGGGAGGAAAGAGTAGCTGCTGGTTTTCCCACCAGTTAATGATCAGTCAGATCTCCCGCAGGAGAAATGAAATGTCGAATCGATGCAAATTTCAGTATGCAGTTTTGTCTCGGGCAGATATGTAAATGATTACAGGTGTGGTCTGCTTAGACAGTGTATTGCCACAAGAGGGCGTAAAAGTGCTTTCCCTGCTCCCCTATAAAAAGGCTGTCAGAGGCTACTTTTGGGTAGTGTACCTCTTGGTTGTACCTCTTTGAGAGGGGGTGTGTCATTGGACTGAGAGAAGCAGGATGGTTGTTTCAACGAATTGCTTGCCATCTACACTGTTCTGACCTACCTGTTAAGTGTTGGGAGCAGTGGTTCTATGGGGGCACGCAGACATGGCGAACAGGCTCTGGATTGCCCAGATAGACCACCAGTAGAGAGGATCGTTTGATCTGCCGACAAGCATGAGCAGCTCCCATAATTTCATTGTCCACCATCCAGACACAGGTGGCATCTTCACTGTACACCCCTGTCTCTGCCCGGACCCTTTCCAGGTGCTTGGCAGAATGATGTTTGTTGTCACAGAGATCATTACGTGTCCTGCCAGTCACTGCCAGCCACCGTCACCTTTGTTTGCAGTGGTGTCATGAATGAGAAACTTGGACTGCTACAGATGGGACCGTATCGCAACGAATCCATGTTCTGTTTGGGATCCGATGACAGTCGGATTGGAGTATAGAGGACCTCGTGGTGAGCGCATCAGTCCTGCCTTTTCTGTGGAGCGACACACTGCCCCAACTGCTGGTGCGATGATCTGGGGAACAATATGTGCAGGACATCCTGTGGCCACGTGTTGGCTGTCATGGTAGGGCTTCCAACTGGCATTTTTCGATGTGGATGGAAGGCATCCTGTGTCATCCACCACAAGCCAGTCCATCCAGAAACCATCCTGTAAAGTGACCACCTAACCATTGTCACTGAGTTTCTACTTATCCCCATTGTTCTTCAGTAGTGCTTCTTTTGTGGTTATGTTCCGCGGACGTTCCATCCGTCTGAAAAAAAGTGCCTGTAATTGTACACCTATAAAGTGTACCTGACATTATTATAGTCATTTAGAAGTCTTTAGAGCTTCAGGCAGACACATTTCTTCACTGACCTTCCAGGCTGTCTATTCCTTGGGTAATTGTTCTCCTGATTAGTTTAGGGTCAGAAAGCACATTTCCAACAGGCAGTGACATCAGAGTAGTGAACTCAATCGATCAGTGAGAGCTATTTATTCCCCTTCTTAATGTGTGGGCCAGGGTATACTCTTGCTATCAACGACATAGACAAGGATCAAACGTTGGTAGTAGAGACGAGTACATGGGTCAGACTGTCTGGTTTAACTAATGTGCGCGAGACTATTCAAGTCACGTGGGGTATAATTTGGGATTCTCACAATCAGAAAATTGTGGCACACTGGGGTGATGAAAAGCTGCAGGTCTTCTGAGAGGCAGCGTCTAGAAACGTGACTCACATTCACAGCTCTGAATACAGGTGCTCAGTCTGCAGCAAGGATGCATATACAACCGGGTGCTGGGTAAACCAGCTATAAGTTATCGACGCCTGCCACATTCTGGGTCCATAGGAGTAAAATAGGAGCGATAGCTTGGAGCTATGTGGGCATATGGCATTTCCAGACAGCACAGGAGAATGAGGGGGAAACCATAAGCCTGTCACAATAATAAAGATGATGTTGTTAAAATACCTTAGTAAAAATCTTTGTTTTGTTAGGCTTTATACATAACATGGCCTTCTAATTACTTGGCTGTTTCAGCTACATCCACTGCTGACAGGTGTATAAACTCAAGCATGCAAGCAATCTCCCTAGACAAACAGAGGCAGTAGAATGGGGTTGCGCTGAAGAGGTCATTGACATTCATTGACTTTAGGACACAAAGGCTCACATTGAAAATAAAGAATGAAAAAATATCTCCACAGTCACAACACTCACTACTGTGAAGCAACATGGCACAGTGTGTATTCATCAGGAGCTTCGTTGATTAGGTTTCCATGGTTGAGCAGCCTCAAAAAACTAAAAGAACACCATACGCAATGTTACACATCAGCTGAGTTTGGGTTAGACAACCCTGTGGAAACATCTCAGCATCTGATGGACTGATGTCAAGAAAATCTACCTGCCCAAATCATGGACCCTTTAGTTCCAGTGTTGGGAAATCTTAATGCTGCATCATGCAATGACATTATAGAGAATTCCTACTTCCCAAAGATCCTACTGTTCCCAAAATTCTTACTGTCGAAGAACATGACTGACCAGGACAGAGCCCTGACCTCTACCAACAAGCTACAGGTGAATCAGACCTGCAGCTGTGAGCAGTCTACCTTTGTCCAGAACTGATCCAGTCTTACAAGTTACAATCCTAGCAATTCATGGTTAGAGGCTTTGTCCAACTGGGAGAGCTTAGCAGTGCTGGGACTTGAACCCTTGACCTGGAGGTCCAGTGGCGGGTGGTTGATTTAAAAATAGGGAAAGCACATTTTGAGGGTTCTGCCCCTTTGAGAGACCAACCATCCATGGCCAACCATCCATGGGACTGCATGGGACTGTGGTGGTCTACAGTTAAGGTACTGGACAAATCCCTCCTCTGCCAAGTTGCCATTGTTGGGTTCTTAATCCCCAATTACTTGGATTGCTTGTAAGGTTGTATGAGTCTCTGTCACTCTGGACAAGGTCTGCTAAATGGTGTAAATGCAAATGCAATGGAAATGCAAACCACTCATCAAAGACAAGCCATGCATCCATTCAGGGCAAATGAAAGGTGCACTGGCCATTAAACACCGAGGTGTTTTCTTCTATGCAAAATACACAACCACATACACTCCATCCGCTGCCAGTGAAGCTTGAGTGTCCAGGTGTGACTCAAAATGATGCATTAAAAGTGTTTTATGCAATGCGCATTAATCTTTCATCCTATTAAAGCAACAATCATGCAGTAGATGCTCAGAGACACACAGACTTCGGCAAGTGTCTATTAGTCAGGGCCAAAGTAGATTTTGCATTAATTTGTCAATATATTGAATTTTGCCAAGGTTAATAAATAATATAGAAATTTCATTGTGAAATTTCATTTAATGAAATTATGGGAGAGGCCAGGCTTTCCATGTAGTTTTAAAAGCTACAGTGTCCATATTCTTCATATTCCAAAATCCGTAGCGTAATGCATGGAAATCCATCCCAAAAGAGTGAAGAATATCATAGCAGCAAATGAGTCTTGGGGATCATGCACTTTTTACCATTCATACTAATTGTTTTGGGCATCACATGCTAAATCCCTCATGCATTGTTCTGTGATGAATGCAGTCATTGTATTTAAAAAAGGGCCAGAGCAGTCATTTCAAATGTTTTTCCCCTAGGGCTAAATGTGGCATAGTAACACAAATGTGAAACTGTGACATTTAATATAATAAATGAACACTGGTTTCTCGCACAGATCGTGTTTGCTCTCGTTTTAGACCAGAAGTGTCAAGGATTTTATAATTCACGCCCCAGGTGTAAATGTGTCTAGGATAGAAAGCAAATAGATCAGGCGGCGGAGGGAATTTTACCCGTGCTATAAAATTGTAAATTGCGTCGGCCTTTTAATAAAGTGGTGATGGATCAAATAGGATTGTCACCTGTGCGTATCCTGCTTGCACTTCGAGTAGTCCATTTATTCTGTATTACAATGAGGAGTTAAATTCTTCATATTAAATGTTCTGTGCACACTGGCCATAGAGGCTGAATCTCAAGGTGTACTTGCACTAGATCAGAGTAATTAATGGTGTTTTGCAGCTCAGAGAGCTCAGACGTATGAGCCAGCTGCTGGAAACCCCAGTTCCTGGATTTAAACCTCAGGCAGGGTTTACACACCCCGGTGATGAATTGACCTTCTAGTACTGATCTTTGGAGGGCCAAATTAAGAACATTTAAATCATAATCAACTGCTTTATGGTGCTTGGGTGTTGTAGACGGCCTTCCATCTGGGTCAGGTGTCACACAGGGCTGTGTCTGAAGGAGGGAAGGGTGTTGCAACACCAACCCTAACCCAACTGTGCAATGGCCTGGTGCGTCAAAGCCCCCTCGATTCCCTGATCAGAATAACCAGGGTTAAGACGTGAAAAAAGTTTAGATAATGGTGGTTATATATGAACTGGAGAGCTGGGTCTGTACTGGCCCACTGTCCCCCAGGAAGGATGGGTCATAGACAAAGCCATCTGCACTTTATGGAAACCTTCCTCCTGGACATAAACTTGAGTCAATGATCTGAGTCACAAGCGAGTCATCACGCTGAAAATGCTAAGCAGTGCTGGTGCCATGTGACCCTGTCAAAAATGAAATTAAAAAAACTTTTTACGCTTTGCAAGTCAAAACCAAACCACCAGTTGTCATGAAACAAAGAAGGAAACCGAAATGTCACTGAGGAAAATGATTACAGTGCTAGTTGTGCGTCCAACCAATAGATGTTTGTCCCGCTGTTGTGTATAACAGTAGCCAGATGTCAAACTGTGGTGGTGTGATTGTTCTTAAATGCACTTACTTTGCAGCAACAAATCATGATGCTCCCACCACCATGCTTTACAGTTCTCATGATGCCATAACACACACCACGTGGTTAATGTTAGCTCATGCTTTCTTATTGGTTAACCCTGTCGTCTCACAGCTACAGAGAATCCCACTCTGTGTGTGCTGGTGTTCTGTCCAGGGGTGGTCCCACCTTGGGCCCTGTGCTGCCAGGACCTGTCATGACCCTGGATTTTAGTTCATGAGTGTTTTAAGGGAGGCAGGTGGAACAGTCAGGCTACAGGGATCAGTGGTCACAAAGGTACAGGAGTTCAGGTACTTGGGATCAACTGTCCAAGGAAATGGGGAGTGTGGAAAGGAGGTAAAGAAGAGAGTACAGTCAGGATGGAGTGGGTGGAGAAGAGTGTCAGGAGTGCTGTGTGACAAAACGGTCACAGCAAGTGAAAGTGAAAGAAAAGATTTATAAGAGAGTAGTGAGACCAGCCTTATTGTATGGCTTAAGAGACAGGAAGCAGAGCTGGAGGTGGCAGAACTTAAGATGTTGAGGTTCTCTTTAGGAGTGTCTAGGGTGGACAGGATTAGGAATGAGATCATCAGAGGGACAGCACAGGTTGGAAAATTGGGAGACAAAATTCGAGAGGGAAGACTGAGATGGTTTGGACATGTGCAGAGGAGGGATAGTGGATATATTGGTAGGAGGATGTTGGAGATGGAGCTGCCAGGCAAGAGACGGAGAGGAAGACCAAAGAGGAGTTATATGGTTGTGGTAAATGAAGATATGCAGGGAGTTGGGTTGACAGTAGATGACGTGGAGGACAGGGTGAGGTGGAAACGTTTAACTCGCTGTGGTGACCCCTGATAAAGGGAGAAGCCAAAAGAAGAAGAAGAAGAAGTGTTTTAGTTCATGAGTGTTTTTGCATCAAAATTTTATTATAATAAGGACTGGACCTTTAGATCACCAAAGATCACCAACAGCTTCTTTGTTTGACAAGTTTGTCTTGGTCCTCCCAGCAGTGTGCTTGAGGTCGGTTTCTTTATGTAGAGGGAATTTCTTGCCAGTCAAGTCCCATTACTTAACAACAAATCAGCACCTCTAGATGTTGTTATACATCCCTAAACATGCATCAATCCTCCACTGTGTCGGTTGGTGGTTCAGAAAGCCGTTTAGAGTATTAAAATATCCATATAATAAGAAATGTAATTAAAGAGAAAGAATTAACGACTCATGTATTGTATTCTTTGTCAAAATGAAACTAGAGTTCGACGTGACTCTTAAAGCCCAGTTCTACACTTACATTATATTTAAACACTTTCCCAGGTTATTCAGCAGATGTACCCAGTAGGCCACCACCCTAACGAACAGAGTTTGTACTTGGACCTGTTTTCTGAGAGTGTGGCAAACATCCAGCGCCAACCGAGCGTGGTCATAAACATAACACTAACAGTAAACAGCATGACGACTGGAAGCACATGACGATTGACCATTATTGGTCGTATGTGAGCCATCTGCTTCACTGAGTGCCCATTGGCCTGCCGCAGAAAGACATTGTTATATGCTAATTCATGTGCAAAGGCCTGTTACCCAGTGTGACATGACAGCACCGAGTTTATCTAGCTGTTTTACACCACGGCACGCCTTTGTATATGCAAATGAAAATACAATTTCCCGTGGAGAATAATGAAGCATTCTCAGCGCTGCTTTGTTCGGCCTGAACTCAGGCACTTGTTCGAAATCGTGCACACATGGCTGAGCGGTTACGCCGGGAAAGACATATGTAGACGATAGTGTCATGTCTTCTCTGCAAACGAAATGTAATTTAACAAAACACGAGACCAATGAGGACGTGCTGAATGGCCTGCACTAAATCGTATTTGTTTTGTCGTTGGCTGGTTGTTGAAGATGAAACGCACTGCCTGAGACTGCAATAGATATTCATGAGAACCCTCCAAAATGTGGTCAGAGTAGAAAAAGATCTGCCTAAATTAATAACCGTAAGCAGCTGCGCCGTCCCTGTTGTTTTTCTAAGTCTAGCCTAGTAGAGGAGTCCGTTGCTGAGATGCCCTGCCCTGTAACAGGCAGCCAAACTCTAGATTGCTTTGTCTAGAGTGGAAATTGGTGGATCCTTCTCCAGCCAACATATCCCAAGGAGCATTGTGTGCAGGTAACACAAACACGAAATTTGCTGTAAATCAGACAGTTTGGTTCGGCCTTCATAGACTGTGTAGGCCACATCCTTCAAACGGTGCAGCCCCTGAATTGAGACACAGCCATGACCCCCCCACATGGTGGAGGAGCACCGGTATTTAGGGCTGCTTAGCTTCCTTATGGATGGAGAACACGCCATCAGTCAGGAATCAATTAATTTAAAATTGCATCAGGCCATTTTATGGGAAGTGTCAGGGCCCAGTCCATTATGCGAAGCTTAACAGATGTTGGATGATGCAACAGAATCACTATCCAGTCACGACGAGTCCAGGTTAAGGCCACGTGTTAAGCAAGCTGGAAGATTCTGTTAAAGCACACTTTTTTCTGGTGCGAGGCTGTCGATCGATCAGCCGTTGCCCAGCCAAATTGAACCGCGTCTGCACTGGAACATTTTCATGCAGCATCAGCATCACTTGATGAATGTTGGTCTCATCGAAAAATCAGAGATCCTTTTTAGCTTTCATGACTCATTCTCCCTTCCTCTGCCAAGCACCGAGCTGCGGGATTTCGAGCCGAGCTGCACACTGTGCGTGGCTTTAAACCAAACAAGAGATATAACAAATCATAAATCCCCGCAGTGACAAAAGCCTTCCAGCGCTGTTGTTCCTTGTGATAAAATTGCGTCGAGAACCCTCGATGGCGTCGAACAGTCAGAATAAGTTTATTATGCTCCTAAATGACTACATACATCAACGTGACACCACAGAAGGGGGAGAGAAGTGGAGCAGGGGAGCGTTCATTAGCTAGCCTCAGTAAGCCATTAGCTTGGCGTAGTGGGGAGGGAAAGACTGCTCTATTTATCTAAGGATGCGAACGCACCATCTGTCTGTCAGTCCGCCAATCAGAGCTCTAATACGCCACTATGTAAGACTACCAGCGTTGCTTTCATGTGTGGCCCTGTCTCAGTGCATGCCTGGTCCCGCTTAGGTGTGTAAGGCCATAGGCGTCCCGTTTCTCAATTATACCACTATTTTTTTTCTAATTAATGACATGAGATTAGATGTTAGATTAGAGATTACAGATAGATTTTAGTGGAGTCCTGCCTCTTCCTAAGGAAGATCTGTTCATATGGGGCCACAGAGGCATACCCAAAGCTTTTCGAATACAAGGTGGCAACAAATGAAGCAAAATCAGGGCTGTTGCTGCTCTTCCTATTAGTGGGTGTCCTGCAAAGGTCATGCTAGGAGCACAATTTAGAATGTTGGAGCACGACCACAGGAAGCCCAGGCAAACAGTGTGAAGGAAACAAATGAAGGAAAATCAGACCTGCAGAAATCTCTAGAAAGATCTCTGTTCTTTGTGCTGTAAACCTGCTTCTTCTGCTTTTTTCTGGGCAGGGTCCCAGGGGTCTGCCACTTAACCTTGGATGGGTTTATCACAGGGCTGGGTAGCCGTCTCCTCACCGGGGGATGGTCCCCGACTAGCCTCCCATCCAATTGTGTCTGCTTGGGATGTCCGAACAGGGCAGAAGGCACAGGCAGGACTCAAACCTGGGTCTTTGTGGTGGTGGACTAGTGTATTGGATAATTGCTCCACCTGACCACCAATTTCTGTTTTTGTATCTGATATACAGTACTGTGCCCAAGTCCTATGCGTTCTCTAATGGTCAGGACCCCCACAGGACCAGCACAGATCAGGTGGTACAACTGGATCAGACACAGCAGTGCTGCTGGAGTTTAAAACACTCAGTCCACTCTATCACCTTGATGTACAGTCAGAGACAGCAGCTCATCTGTTGTTGCACAGTTTGTGTTAGTCATCCTCTAATCCTTCATCAGTGCTCACTGGATGCTGTATACGGGATGCTGGTGGCTGGACATTTTTGGCTGGTGTACTATGTCCACTCTAGCAGTGACACTAAGGTGTCACTCCAGCAGCACCACCACCCTGCCAGTGTTACTGCAGTGCTGTACCTTAACCGCTAGGCTAACACAGTCCCACTCTGTACATTAGTGTCTGATGCTTGATTTAAGGGACTGTAGATTAGTGATTTGTCCCTTTTGGCGTTCTGTATCATATAGGATTATCTTTGTTAATTTTCTCCATGTGTACTGTGTTATCTGTGTATCAGTGATTGCTGCTAGATTTAGGGGGCACCCTCTAGATTAGTTATTTGTCCCCTTTGGCGTTCGATATCATATAGGGTGAACTACGTTACGTCTCTGGTATAGTGACGTCTAGAGAGAGAGAGAGAGTGAGAGAGTGAGGGAGAGTGAGTCGGGTTCTGTGTGATTTGTGCGTCGGTGTCAGTGTGTGTAGCTCTTTAGTGTGTGTGTGTGTATTTTCTATCCGCGTTTTCCACCCGATTAACGCCGTATTTCATTTACTATCACAGCAGTCACCACCGCGCGCGCGACTCCTGTATCAGCTTGCAATATTTACGTATTTTACACTTGTTCCTTGTCTTTTTTATCCTACATTATAAACGCGCTGGACATTTTGTGCGTAATTTTCACCTGCAAATCGACGGAAATGTGGCAATATTTGTGAGTATCTGATCGCTCCGAGCTTCTGTATTTAACCAGACCCGATCTCAGCAATACGTGGAAACACTGTTATTAATCTCTTAGACATTTGCACCTTATTTTCTTTTCCCTCGAGTCATTGGACTGTTAATCTATTTATATCCAGCAATCAGACCGTGCACGGTGAATCGTTGCATCTCGTTTTTTTCCTGCACGCAATAGTAATATTAATATGAGTCGTAAAAGCAATTAATAATCTGGATCCTGTGAAGTTTCCAAACCTCATCTTCAATGCAAGTGCAAGAACCAGAAGCAAGCTTTATATAGAAGCACTGGATATCTCCATCGAGAAGTACCAAGGGATCTTTACGTGCAAAATCCAGGCAAGTGCATCTACATGCATGCTTTTTTCGTTCCATGATTGCTTTGGAGAACAGAGCAGATTCCCAATGCTGTGTGTGTGTAATAGGGATGGTGAGTCTGCCGATTCTGAGCTGGACCGCAGTGCCTCCAATGTAAACATGCCCGTGGGGGTCTTTCCTGTCCCTGTCATGTGTTTTCCCCCGCGGTCTTACACTAATGCTCTGCTCGGGGGGCTAAACACCGTCTTCAGATACTACATCACTTTTGATCCTGCACCTCAGGCTGACTCGGTTGTAGGATTTGATCAGGGCTGGACGGACATGGCAACCTGAAGCAGACAAAAATGGACCTCCTTATAAACTGGCCAAGCTTGTATGGGTTGGTATTAAATCTATGGCATCATCACACTGCTCCACACCTGTAGTGTCCAGCCAAGTCCCTGTCCATGGCCCTAAGGCAGTCCAGGCTTTCGACATGAGAGCTCTGTGCAACACCCGAAAAGCGGCACAGCAGGCGTACCAGCTGCCGATGACACATTACCGTGAAGTCTGTGAGAGTGTGTTCGAGGCGGTAATCCTGGCTTTGCCCGGTGCAGACATTGTTCCTGTCTGCGTGTTTGTATGTCAATTGAAGCTTCGATACTTGTCTCAGTATTTTTGGTACAGCCGGAACAAATCTGAGCAGCAACTGATGGATGTGTGTCAGTAAAGTCCAAGACTACACGTTAGACCATACTGGGATGGTGGTATGGTGGCACAGCTTGTAGTGTGGTTGGATGGTTTCCGAGTTTCCTCCAGTTACAGTGTGTGGAGTTTGCATGTTCTCCCCATGTCCTTTCCAAAACATACCAATAGGTGGTGCACGTCACAGGGTGTATTGCCGGGCTGATAACCAGTTTTTCTGGTAAAGACTAAGTACTCACCCAGACTCTCACCAGGATTTCCTGAAAGATAACGAATGGATTAAGCCGATGCATTTTCGCTTGCCCCTTTCTCTCGCGCCCCAGTGATGGAGGCGTGGCTTTTGTCTACTAATTCTTATGGGGCAGGCATGGCCTCTGTAACTGTCAGAGGCTTGTAGATCTGTCAGGACTACTCAGATAGGTGTACTGGTCTCACTGATGATTTGTCTCAGTCAAGAAGGTGTGGCCAGGGTGCTTATCCCATTAAAGGACGTTGCCTTTTTATGTTCAAGTTACAGTGAAGCAGACGTGGTCTTGGTGCCTGTCAGTCCAAGTGAAGGGGATGTGGGACGTGACCTTTGGCCGTTAGTCCCAGTGAAGGAGGTGTGACCCTGCCTATCAATCTAGGGTCCTAGTGGCCCAGGGGCATTAGTCCCTTTCAGTTCTGTTAACAGACGAATGGCTTTCGTACCATTCAGTCGCAATGAAGTAAGCCCAGACTTTCCTGTCAGTGTCAGAGAAGGGCGAATTCCATCTGTGGTCCTCAGTACAAGTGAAGCAGGAGTGGTTTCTGGATCTGCTCAGTGGAGCCCAGTGGCTTAGTGGCCTTCTGTATCAGTTCCATTAAAAGAAACACAGCCTTTGTATCTCTCATGCCAACCGAAGGAGATGTGGATCTGTAGTCCCTTGTTAGTCCAAGGGATTGTGGCTACTGTACTTTCCAGTCAATATGGCGCGGCCTAGTGCTGGGCGATATCACCTCAAATCAACAATCATGATTAATTGAACATTTTACCTTGGTTACGAACTTTGAAAGATTATTTTGTTTGAACTCACAGGGTAAAGGAACACACAAATGAACTCTTTATGGTTATTTATTGAATATTTCAACCAACTGAAATCATGGCACACGTCATAGCTAAGGTTGCCATATCTTTCACTTTACAGTAGGTATTGGTGTGCGTTATTTCTTTGCATCTTCTTGAACCATTTTCATATTGTGTCATGTTTGTAAATGCTTGTGTTATTGATAGCTGCGTGGTGGAGGCACTTGTTTATGGGGGCTTGTCTGTCTCTCTCTGGTTTTGAGCCATGCACTTTTCATATTCGGTAGCATTAACGTGATTATGCTCCAGGTGTTGAGAGAGATCGGTGGTGTTAACGTTGGTCGCAGCACCCTTTTCCACAGTGTTCACCTCTGACTTCTTTTTGTTAAGTGCCGTCTTCTCTAAAGCCGAAATGTGCCCATATGACGGACACGGCATTGTTCTTTGGTACAAGCTGCTCGGTGTTTGAGTTCTCCTCCATGCTGCTGCCATGCTGACTGGATGGGGCGGAGTCACATGGTGTTAGGGGATGGTACATAAAAGCACACAGTGGGCAACGATTACATTGGTGAAAGTCCTGAATGTCCTCAATGTTTTGATTCATTGCCCAGCCCTAGCATGGCCTACGGACCTGTCAGGTCTAGTGAAGGACATGTGAAAAAGGTCTCGATGTCTTTCAGTCCAAGACAAAGAGGTGTGCCCACAGTAACAGAGACATGACATCTCCCTATTACTTGCCTCTGCCTATCGATCCAAGGAGGAAGGTGTGTTCTCTATGTCTGTCAATTCCTGTAAATAAGCCTTGGCTTTTGGATCCAGTGAGGGCACTGAGGTCAGTGCCTTTCAGTCTTATTGTACAATTGCCTCTCTATCTTTCAGTCTCAGCGAAGCAATCATGGCATGTGTACCTTTCAGGTCCAGTGTAGTTTCTGTTTTTCCATTCGAGAGAAGGAGGCGTGGCCTTGGTGCCTGTTCCCATTAATGGCCTATGTACCTGTCAGGCCTAGCGAAGAAAGCATGGACTGTGTATTAGAGGTGTACGATATTCACAAAAAATGATGGCTGGTAAAATGATGAAGTGAATTGGCACCGCGTCTATCATGATGTAATTGGTGACAGCATTTCTGTCTTGCCATGTGTTGCTTTTCTTTGCTTTGATGCACAGTGATTTCTCTAAGGTTTGCTGAGTGTGTTTTTGTGCTGGTACCTTGGCTGATTTAAGCCTGTCATGGACAGCTGACTGAAGATTGTCATAATATTCATATTCTGCACGGTGGTTAGATCACAGATGGTGACATAAGTTAGTTGTCGATCTGTCCTTGACTGATTTCCGACGTGGTTTGCAGATTGCCATTTTTTGAGCAACATCAATCTTTTCAAAGGCAAACCACCTCCGTGTGAGTCAGGATGAGCCAATTAAATCTAACGATGTAGACTGTGAGGCTGTTAGTGTCTGTGTTTTGCCTCCTGGTGCAGTTTGTTCACTCGTGCTTTTAGGTAGAACACTAGCTTGAGTTGTGGTGCTAAGGCCTGTTTTTGACTGTTTGCTGCAAAGTCGATAACTCCAGCAGACACACAGTTAAAGCAACAATTAAGATATTCTTGTAGATGATACAGGCCCAGTACAACCTGGCGTCTCAGTATCAGTAAATGAAGAGACGTTGGTTGTCGGTACTTGTCAGGCCCAGTAGGGGGTGCCTGGCATTTACTTACAAACCTCACTTGAGGCATCACTTCCTCGTATTACTGCTTTAATTATGGATATTAGTACATGCCATGGCCATGGAAGATAGCTGAGAGCCACGTGAGTATTTTAACAACATGACTGCTCTGCTAGAATTTTCTGTTTTTGTTCATGGATGGCACGTTGTTGTTTTTCGGTAAGACTTTCCTGCTACAAGGCCAAGCTCTGGGTGTCCCTGAGTGGTAAATGCCTTAATTAGCATTTGGGCATTGAATGTGTTTATTCATCAGCAAGGCAAACCTCTTGGGAGCAAGCAGAGAGCTAACAAAGTCTCTTAATTAGGAGATTAAGGAAAAATGTTTCTGTGTCCACTGTCTGCGTGGATGTGCTGACAGGATGTTATGGTTATGATTAGCAGACTGAGAGAGGGAGAAATGATTCGTTCGGTGTACATCAACGGAGGTGGCTTTTACATTTACATTAAGCGAGGTAAACTGACCAGATCTACCTGCAGGCTAGCTGTCAGATGAGTCGAAAAGCATGAGGGTTGAAGGCAGCGCCAGTATTCAGAACGTCCAAGAACGTTGAATCGGTTCATCTGGTCACAAGGTCTTTGTTGGTGAAACGTTTCGACTTGACGTTGGAAAATAGCCGGACTCCTATCCGGCACATTTGCATACTGAAAGATTTCCGCGCCATCGCATGAGCATAGACGTGGTGATCATATGCAAATTTAAACTCTCTATTCTGAGGCCCTCTCCTAGGTTCAGGGATAGGCATTCCCTTTTCTCATAGATGGCCTCTGACACCCAGATGAACTGATTCAGCTTTCTGGGATTTACTTACCTGGGTTATTGAGTATGCATCAAGACGTATTCAGAAGTCTTTATACTATTAATATAAAATATTAGAGCAGTAGGAGTAGCCATGAGGAACAGAGGCCTTCAGTCACCATAAAATGGAAACAACATGGCCAATGGGAACACAAGATGTATTTTCTTCTGAAGGCACCTTCCTTTTTTCATTAAATAAGATGTCAAAACATTAGCAACCCAATTAGTTGAATGATGATTTAGAAACACACTTGGTGTGTTAGCATTACGTCATACAGTATGTATTCAACCACACGAACAGTTAAGATGAGTGCTTGAGGAATAAGGCTTTGCTTGGCAGTCATGGCTTGATGGAGCTGAGATTTGAACTTCTGCTCACTAGTCCAGTGCCTTAACAGCTAAGCCACTACAGCCATGGACCAGTGGTTAAGGCTTTGGGCCAATCAAAAGGTTGTGATGGGTGCATTGATCTAAGAAACTAGCCTAGTACCGTGGTGAACTGGATCCGGGAACCAACAATGCCTTTCGGCTGGGTCGGTCACGACATGCAGACTGTGTCTGAAGTAGGGTAGGGTAGGAAGGTAGTCTGGGTGGGGACCACCCCTGGAAGTGCAACCGTGTCACCCTGACCTGGAAAAAAGGTGTGAGGTCATTGAGTGGCGTTAAAGCTGAGCTGTTGGCGGCGTTCTGAGTGGCTTTTTTTCGTGACAGACTCTGCCCATAGTGGCGGTTTCATGGGTATGAAGACGTCCTATGCGGCGATTTTTCCGTTTACCATACAAAAACACCACACGAATAATGGCTAGACTGGCGTTCCATGTGCTATAGCCTTTGACAATTTCACAGATCCTCAGTCTCTCTCCAGCACTCGTGGTTTGAGCGTTGTTCGCCACGTGTCTTGTTTGTTCCCGTCTGTCGACATTTCCTAGTACACAATACAGTATACCAGCTGTTCATGGCGTAGGGGAGGATGTGCTTAGGTTATATGTAAATACCATACTGTATCATATAAGAGACTTGGGCGTCCACGGAGTTTGGTATCCATGGAAAGTCCTGGAACCAATCCCTGCCAGTTATGAAGGGTAGCCTGTGCTACACCAGTCGCTGTTCACAGGCAGGCCTTAATAAGTGCAGGACTGCACTTAGCGAGTGCTTTTGGGGATTTTGTGAGGCTCAGTCAGAATACAGATTGGTTCATGCAGTAAAATCTTATGCAAGATGTTTGTTGATGAAGCAAATGCATCCTGGTGGTGTTTTATTACAAAATGAGTTTAAAAATGATTGATGTGGCAGGCAGTCCTTATGAACATTTAACTGAGGCATGCTTTCATTTCACTATTACTATTTTTTCAGGTTAAGAGTCATCCATGACTTTGTTTCACTGGGGGATAAATACAACGTGAGACACAGAGCAAATTCCCTTAGTCATTGATCAAGATTATCAGACAAAGGTATGACGAATTTTCTATAGCAGGCAATGCTACAACCTTAAACACCCAATCCACTTTTGCTACAATAATTAGGTTTAAAACATCTTGACCTGTAATAAACCAGCCTGGAATAGGACGTAAATGGACAGACAATTTAAGGAGAATAGTCTCCTGGACATCATGAACAGGGTCACATCGGAAGCTTTGCAGATGATTGTAGCATTTTAGGGTCAGGAAGTCCCCAAATCCACAATGAGTCCATTTTATGGCAGTAAACTATTTGGAAGGTGTGCCAGAAGCATTTTGCCTGGTGATTGATGCTACTGGAACAGTGTTCTGCTGTCAGGGGGGCATGATGGTGTAGCGTAGTGTAGGTCCATATCCCAGCCTGTGTGGAGTTTGCATGTTCTCCTTATGGGTTTCCTCCAGGATCTATGGGATTTCCTCCCACATTTGAAAGACAGGTCTGCTCTCTCTAAAGAGACCTCGTAGTGTGTGTGTGTGTGTGTGTGTGTGTGTGTGTGTGTGCGCGCACTGTTGTGGATTGGCACCCTGTCCAGGGTTGATTCCTACCCTGAATGCGATGAATGCTTCACTGACAGAGGTACTACAAACAGATGTTACCATAATGTGGGGACACCCCTGTTTGGCATCATATGACGCATGCTTATCTGCTGACCTGGAATAGACCCAGCATCCACCCCGAGGAGACTCGGAAACTGCTCCAGGAAAATATGAGATAATCCGGTGAATACACACAGAGACAGTAAACTGTATGGAGCACAATCGTCTTAACTTTTAATGGCGACAGTAAGTGAAACAGCATGAGGGCGTATGGCGTATCGGACTGGCAGTGTAATTCATAAAGAATCAGGTGGATGTTAGTAATTGTAGGTGCTGGAACACATGCCAGTATTTTATTAGATACACCTGTTCAACTGCTCATTAATGCAAATATCCAGTCAGCCAGTCATATGGGAGCAACTCAGTGCATTTAGTCATGTTGATACGATCAAGACAACCTGCTGAACTTCAAACCGAGCATCAGAATGGAGAAGAAAGATGATTTATATGACTTTGAACATAGCATGGTGGTTGGTGCTAGACGGGCTGGTCTGAGTATTTCAGAAACTGCTGATCAGCTGGGATTGTCACACACAGCGCCATGTCTAGGGTTTAGAGGGAATGGACCATAAAAGAGAAACTATCCAGTGAGGGCAGTTCTCTGGTCGAAAATGATTTGTTGATGACAGAGGTCCGAGGAGAATGACCAGACTGGTTATACTTGACGGAAAGTATCTCAAGTAACCACTCGTTACAACTGAGGTATGTGGAAGAGCACCTCTGAATGCACAACATGTCAAACCTCAAAGCAGATCAAGACCATACCAGGTGACCTCACCAGCTCTCAATCCAATAGAGCACCCATAGTCTCTTCTTTGTCCAGCTGCATCAGTCGACCAAATTAAACACACATGATGACAGCCTAGATTCAGCCCTATTCTGCCTTATCTGTTGGTTATGGCTGAGGTGTTGGAGCTCAGCTGCACCTACAGTGGGGCAAAAAAAGTATTTCGTCAGCCACTGATTGTGCAAGTACTTAGAAAGATGAGAGAGGTCTGTAATTTTCATCATAGGTACACTTCAGCTATGAGAGACAAAATGAGAAAAAAAAAATCCAGGAAATCACATTGTAGGATTTTTAAAGAATTTAATTGTAAATTATGGGGTGGAAAATAAGTATTTGGTCAATAAATTTGGTTCAACTCAATACTTTGTAACATAACCTTTGTTGGCAATGACAAAGGTCAAACGTTTCCTGTAAGTCTTTCACCAGGTTGGCACACACTGTAGCTGGTATTTTGGCCCATTCCTCCATGCAGATCTCCTCTAGAGCAGTGATGTTTGGGGAAACACGGACTTTCAACTCCCTCCACAAATTTTCTATGGGGTTGAGGTCTGGAGACTGGCTAGGGTCACTCCAGGACCTTGAAATGCTTTTTATGGAGCCACTCCTTCGTTGCCCGGAGCGGTGTGTTTGAGATCATTGTCATGCTGGAAGACCCAGCCACGTTCCATCTTCAATGCTGTCACTGATGGAAGGAGGCTTTGGCTTAAAATCTCATGATACATGGCCCCGTTCTTTCTTCCCTTAACACGGATCAGTCATCCTGTCCCCTTTACAGAAAAACAATCCCCAAAGCATGATGTTTTCCACCCCCATGCTTCACAGTAGGTATGGTGTTCTTTGGGATGCGACTCAGTATCAGTATTTTCCTCCCGTTGATTTTTTACCAAAAAGTTCTATTTTGGTTTTATCTGACCACATGATATTCTTCCCAGTCCTCTTCTGGATCATCCATATGCTCTCTGGCAAACTTCAGACGGGCCTGGACAGGTACTGGCTTAAGCAGGGGGACACGCCTGGGCACTGCAGGATCTGAGTCCCTCTCGGGCATAGTGTGTTACTGATGGTAGCCTTTGTTACGTTTGGGTCCCAGCTCTCTGCAGGTCATTCATCAGGTCCCTCTGTGTAGTTCTGGGATTTTTGCTCACCGTTCTCATGATCATTTGACCCCACGGGATGAGATCTTGTGTGGAGCTCCAGATCGAGGGAGATTATCAATGGGCTTGTATGTCTTCCATTTTCTTACAATTGCTCCCACAGTTTGATTTATTCAAACCAAACTGCTTGCCTATTGTAGAGATCACTCTTCCCAGCCTGGTGCAGGTCTACAAGTTTTTCTTCCTGGTGTCCTTCGACAGCTCTTTGGTCTTGGCCATGGTTGATTTTGGAGTCTGACTGTTTGAGGCTGTGGGCAGGTGGTCTTTTATACAGATAACGAGGTCAAACAGGTGCCCATTAATACAGGTAACGAGTGGAGGACAGAAGAGCCTTCTTCAAGAAGAAGTTACACGTCTGTGAGAGCCAGAAATCTTGCTGTGTTTGTGGGTGACCAAATACTTATTTTCCACCATAATTTACAATTAAATTCTTTAAAAATTCTACAATGTGATTTCCTGGATTTTTTCTCATTTTGTCTCTCATAGTTGAAGTGTACCTATGATGAAAATTACAGACCTCTCTCATCTTTCTAAGTAGGAGAACTTGCACAATCAGTGGCTGACTAAATACTTTTTTGCCCCACTGTATCTCCGGCATATATTAAGAGCCTTGTCTCAGTATTAGTACTGAATATTTTCAGACATTATCCAGCCTTATTAACCACATTATAATACCACTGCTGCAGAAAGAGCTTATCTAAAAAGTGTGAAGGTTTTTAGTACAGCATGACCTCGTTCATTTGAAATACTTACACAGAGCCATAAGCAGAATAAGTAAATACCTCTGTATTATCTACAGCCACCACATCACTGCTCCGCATCTCAAAATTGCATTTTACACTTCTAATCAAATCCAACTTTGACCTTCTTTGCCGCCAACCGTTCAAAATGCAGCTAATTAGATAAGCGCTGGATGCGAAGCGACTAGAAATGAGTCAGTTTGTACAGACGTGGAGGAGAAACTCATTCTCACCATTAAACTTAACCTGATCTGCCTTTCAAACATTAATATGACTGGGAGACAGAGAGATACATTGACAAGCCTGAGAGAGACTAATGAAAAACAGCATTCGCACGGACTCTGTGGTGGATGGTTTGCGTGAGGCTTACTTGAAGATAAACGCCATCCTTCTGCCAGGAAATGGTCTATTAATTTGTAGGTAGACTTGGACCTTGGTGAATTATTGCAATTTCCTTAGGCTAAATATGTATGCGCATATACGTTGACTTTATTTATAATTGACGAATACGTGGCACCTTCTTCAGTATGCCAAGGAGGGGTAGACAGCTATGGGCCAGCCCCATATGATTGGTCAGCTATCATCACAAGGGGCACACAGGCACTTAGACTCAATTCTAATGAGTAGTTTTGATTGGTTGGTAGCATTCTCAATCAGATATGTGTCCTATAGCAACCAAAAAAACGCAGAGTAGTCCTTTTAACTGGTTGACGTTATTGATTTTACTTTATTCATGTAATAAATACTTGTTTAATATTTTAAATACACCCGTTTGTTACCCCTGCACGCCACTGGTATACGCTGTTTATCACCAGACAGTTTTATGTTTTCTTAGGATCTCACCCAAGAGGTTTTAAAGTGTAAACATGTCCCTTGAACAAACTGAGGAGCTCGTTTGTTTGCATATCTCCTCCCCTCACTTACGAGGTATTTTTCTCTGCCGACTTGATCTAACGACATATAATTGGAAATGTGAAACCTTAAGCTCAGTAGTTCTTCTGATTTCTTCATAAAACAATAACTGGAACATTAAAAAACAGAATAATTATTTTAATTTGTCGTGTTTCATTTTGAACGATCACTGTTTAAACACTTCAAACAGAGGATTAATGCTGAATGGAAGCGTATAAATATATGAACTCGGTCTCTAAGCAGCAGTATAAAGATATTGTGTGGGAGTTGTGTGATATTACTGTGCATCACAAGTTCGGCTTTAGTGCATGTACGCATTTGAGATTTAAAAAAGAAAAATCACATTCACTCTCCATTGACTATATATAGAGCGTAAGGATTACAATCCTGAGCGGCAGGTTAATATACAGTGCTGTGCAAAAGTATTAGGCCACCATTGTTTTAGCATGGTATCATGACCAAATAGGAATGTTTCATAGTCTCTTTAATAGAATGCAATCAGAAGACACAGGAAATTGGGATGTGGTATTGAAAAACTGGAAAAAAAGTGGCAAGCATTTAGCGAGCTAAAGCTCACAAAGATTGGAATGAAGATCAGTGGAAAATTTTGAAATGTTGGGGTCTGAACAATGTGTTATATATGGTCATTTGTCCTTTGCTAAAACAACAGATATATATACAGTACTGTGTGTGTATATACTGGTCCTTCTCACAAAATTAGCATATCATGAAAAGGTTCTCTAAACGAGCTATTATCCTAATCATCTGAATCAACGAATTAACTCTAAACACCTGCAAAAGATTCCTGAGGCTTTTGAAAACTCCCAGCCTGGTTCATTACTCAAAACCGCAATCATGGGTAAGACTGCCGACCTGACTGCTGTCCAGAAGGAGATCATTGACACCCTCAAGCAAGAGGGTAAGACACAGAAAGAAATTTCTGAACGAATAGGCTGTTCCCAGAGGTGCTGTATCAAGGCACCTCAGTGGGAAGTCTGTGGGAAGGAAAAAGTGTGTGGCAGAAAACACTGCACAACGAGAAAGAGGTGACCGGACCCTGAGGATTGTGGAGAAGGGCCGATTCCAGAGCCACCGTGCACAGGCGTGTGCAGGAAATGGGCTACAGGTGCCGCATTCCCCAGGTCAAGCCACTTTTGAACCAGAAACGGCGGCAGAAGCACCTGACTGGGCTACAGAGAAGCAGCACTGGACTGTTGCTCAGTGGTCCAAAGTACTTTTTTCGGATGAAAGCAAATTTTGCATGTCATTCGGAAATCAAGGTGCCCAGAGTGTGGAGGAAGGACTGGGGAGAAGGAAATGCCAAAATGTCTGAAGTCCAGTGTCAAGTACCCACAGTCAGTGATGGTCTGGGGTGCCATGTCAGCTGCTGGTGTTGGTCCACTGTGTTTTATCAAGGGCAGGGTCAATGCATCTAGCTATCAGGAGATTTTGGAGCACTTCATGCTTCCATCTGCTGAAGAGCTTTATGGAGATGAAGAGTTCATTTTTCAGCACGACCTGGCACCTGCTTTTTCACAGTGCCAAAACCACTGGTAAATGGTTTACTGACCATGGTATTACTGTGCTCAATTGGCCTGCCAACTCTCCTGACCTGAACCCGATAGAGAATCTGTGGGGATATTGTGAAGAGAAAGTTGAGAGACACAAGACCCAACACTCTGGATGAGCTTAAGGCCGCTATCGAAGCATCCTGGGCCTCCATAACACCTCAGCAGTGCCACAGGCTGATTGCCTCCATGCCACGCCGCATTGAAGCAGTCATTTCTGCAAAAGGATTCCCGACCAAGTATTGAGTGCATAAATGAACATAATAATCTGAAGGTTGGCTTTTTTTTATAATTAAAACACTTTTTTTTTATTGGTCGGATGAAATATGCTAATTTTTGTGAGGAATTTTGGGTTTTCATGAGCTGTATGCCAAAATCATCAGTATTAAAAACAATAAAAGACTTGAAATATTTCAGTTGGTGTGCAATGAATCTAAAAATATATGAAAAGTTTAATTTTTATCATTACATTAACGGAAAAGAATTAACTTTATCACAATATGCTAATTGTTTTAGAAGGACCAGTATATATATATATATATATATATTCTTATAATATATATATATATAGATATATATATATATATATATATATATATATATATATATATATATATATATGTACACACACACACACACACTAGGAGCCAAAAGTCTGAGACCAACAGTTGCTTCTGTTTAACATTTCCCTCCAATTTAATACAATATATTTCATTACAAAGAATGAAACCAGAACACCCAGAACACACCTTAAAGCTCTGCAACAGCTACTTCAAGACCAACAAAGATCAAGGAGTTTGGACTGTTCTGGACTTTCGTCCATGGTCTCCTGACCTAAACCCCATTGAGCATTTATTGGGGCATCTGAAGCTAGAGAAAATCCATCAATAACATCACAGGATGCTTTTCTGTTTGCATAAACATGTTGTGTCCATGCTAGCTTGTAGAAGTAGAAGTATTATGACTAGTGGTCTCAAGACATTTGGCCCCACTGTACTTTGACCCTGCTTTTCCTGGTCAGAAACCCCTGGTTTTCCCCAGAAAAACACACTGAACAAACCCCCTGTGCCACAGGGACAGTATTAGTGTATTAGACAAGTGTGATGCACTGCCCAGCCAATCCCGACCACTAAGCAAATAGTTAAATAGTTAAAAAAGAACCTCCCATCAGAAAATTACTGATTATGTTGCAGCTTCAACAATTTATTGAACCCTAACTGATGCAGTGAGTAGCTTCTCATTTGTTAAACAACCATGTGGAAAGACATCCTGTGGTCGTGGAAAAGATGTTCATCTGTTTCAGAAGGGTCAGATTGTGGTTCAAAAGTGGTTCAGGGAGCATGAGACATCATTATCACACATGGATTGGCCAGATCTTGGGGGAAAAATGAATGCAACTCTGGACAGAAATAAATGTTGTGTCATTGCAGAAGCAGTTCTGACTTGCATTCATTTTTTCCCCAAGATGTTGTATTGATGATGGGAGATTTGTTCCACTGCACAAAGTCTCCTCCAGCACATCCCAAAGATTCTCAGTGGGGTTCAGGTCTGGACTCTGTGGTGGCCAATCCATGTGTGGTAATGATGTCTCATGCTCCCTGAACCACTCTTTCACAATCTGACCCTTCTGAAGCAGATGAACATCTTTTCCACGACCACAGGATGTGTCTTTCGACATGGTTGTTTAACAAATGAGAGGCCATAAAGCGATTTGCTTAGTTAAATCCAGGTGGTGACCTTTTTTTTTGGCCGGGCAATGTATATAATGACCAAAATTAGAAATTATATTGATATTATTCATAATACCTTATCAAACATAATGTGAGTAAATAGAAGCTTTTGATTAAACCCCTTTGAAATAGTACCACAGGTGTGACTCATCAGCAGATGTGGAGATTTTCTGAGCTTAAAAGCAGTGAAAAGGTGAAAAATAAACAGGCTGTTATTAGATGATGTAATAAATAAACACAATGACTTCACAATCCGTAAAAGCTCGAACTGAAACAGATGCGTATCGCTCACTACACGGCAATTATGCTTTTCCGGCAGTTTGCAGACTTTTTAATGAGGCCAGTGTTATTCTCCGGTGATTTAGAGATAAAACGTTGCGGTGCCTCTAAAAGAAAATCGTCCAGTGTAGAGTTAGTGTTGTGCTTCGCTACACAAACACTATTAGGAATGATAGTATTGTGATTTTAATTACTTACAACTAGAGCTGTCAAAGTTTTGAATCGCATTTCCGCTGCTGCTCTCTGTGAAGGACCTGGTGTTATAGACTGTATTCAGACTTAGGTCCCTGTTGTCTCTTCTCTACATCCTCTGTACTATAGAGAGCACTATAAGGAGGGTAAACGGCTTTGGGCATCTCTTTAACAAGAACTAACACACTATGCTACTGGTGGATTGATTTATGGTTTCAGTCAAATGCGTGAAGGTAACGAGAGTATTGGGAAGGGGTTTGGGGTGTGCATTATTGGAATGATATTCAGTGTAAGATCCTTTCAGGGCAATTGGCAGATGATTAAAGGAGACGTGAAGGCGTGGATGGGCCTTCGGAAAATAAAACGTCCTCGTTTCAAATTCATCATGAGGTATGTTCACACTGATGGATGAATTTGGAACTAAAACAGCTGTCTTCTCCAGCACCACTCAAATCACTCTCAAGTCATGTATGCCTTTGAAACATGGTTGCCAGAAATAAAAGAATAAGGAGCACATTATGCTGAAAGATGGAAGAGACAAAAAGGGTTGTAAACTAACCGACTCACCACCACGCCGACTATAAACACGGAAACGATTGATGCATTGGACGAGCATAACTGATCTTCTCAATTTATCATCTAGCAACCCTTATGTGTCCATGACAGCTTCTTTGTCTGAGGACCCTGCTGTCTTTAGACCACATCAGCGGTGCTTTAAGCATGTAAATCCAGCATGAGTCACATTTTTGAAATACTGCCACCATTTTTAAATACCGCGGTATCTTGGAATACTGTCATACCACCCCATCCTAGTTATGGAGTATTTGTATGTGTGTGATGATCGTCTATAGGCACTGTATTGAAATGATTTTACAGATCACTAATAAACTTTTGAGGACATTGTAGCTTCAACAGTTGACCCTGTTGTTTAGCTCTTATCATCAGCCATTACCTTAAAGACTTCTATCAACTACAACATGAACGCTTCTTGCCGATGAAAGCATAACCTTCTGAAGTGAACATCACCCTATTGCTATCTGGTTTTACCACGATCGAAATCTTGCAGATGTTCTTAAATCAGGCAACCAAAATAGAATCAGGGTCCATAAGTCACTACAGACCACACGCCGACTTTCCAAATGTGAAGGTGTGCTTAATAAATGCCTTGACAAGATAGCAAAAACTGAATCAGAGGCCATCCCCTGTGAGTGATCGGTGACTCAAGGAGGTCTGAATGACGATAATAAAGTGGCGAGCTAACTCGCGGCTCTCAGACAGTCGCCCCAGCGCCGGTGTGCATTTCTTTTCCTGAAGGACAGGATAATCGACTCGTTCCTCACCTCTCTGCATCTAGTAAGTGGTTCTCGCAGGCTCTCCAAACCTCGCCGCAAATGGCTTCTGACTGGCAGGTAGAAGTGAGTGTGCCGAGCTGGTGGATGAAGTCCCTCAGTGGCACGCCAGTCCAAAGGCGGGCGTCCTAGAGACGGCGATGACAAGTTCACCTTGATGATTTGAGCTTCTCCTTTCTGTGCCTTCTCATTGTGCTACGCTCTGTACATCACACGCTCTGGTATGAAGCATATACATCACTAACAAGAAGCATATTCTTAATATCCCACTAAGTTGAGTCATACTGACCTCCTGTCTGCAACTGTTTATGAATAAGTAAACACTATTAGAGCAAAGGAAGCGTCTATATATGGACCACTCTACCGAATTAGTAAACTGCAGACTCGCAGTAAAAAAGGGTATTTAAGAACACAATGAGGTATTCAGTCCTTGGATGTTTAAAAAGATTATGATCTATTTAAACCTGAGGCATTTGTTTACATTGTAATATGTTAGATATAGTATGTACAACGTCATTACTTATAAGGTGGTGACCGTTCTTCGAACCAAGTGCCGAACAAATGACATGTTTCGAGACAGTTTTTCTTGTATTTCTTGTAGTTCGAGGCTGTTTATTTTGTATTAAAGTCTCTAGCTCTAACGTGAATTTATAACCTGGGGTTATAAGCTTAATTCTTTAATTCATTTAGAATATCCAAATGAGCAAAACTAATGTATATAATCTCATTTCAGCAGGGTTACTCTTAAGTTTTTTTGTTTTTGCTTATCCTTTCCTTGTCTATCCTGACTGTATGTAGGCTACTTGTTGCTGTGGGGGGATTCACAGCCCTGTGTTGTTCACTTGCTAGGAAATTGTCAAGCTCTGTCAGTGGAACAGAGAAAGAGATGGGTGGAAGTGCGAGTGTGGGAAGTTTATTTACAGTGCTAGACACAGTGAACAAATAAGGGCGGTGAACACATCGAAATGAGACACAGTGCTAATGAGGGATAATACTAAACACTGGGGCTATGTGAGGAAGGAGGATACAGGACTAGAGATCAGGGAAAAACAGGAAAGCTTATAAAAGGGCTAATGGTTAAAGTCAACTAAAAGAAGTAGGAGTAACACAGACGAGACTAATGCTAAAAGCTAACACAATTGGGGATAACATAAGGCGAAGAGGAAGGAGCACACATTGAAAGCATGGACTTACCAGGGTGAGAACCAGGAACATGGAAACACACAACGAGACCTGACAAAGAACAAAGGCGTATTATATAGAGTGAAGCTGGCTGCAATTAAGCAGCAGGCTGTGGAGCGGGAACAGTGTCAAAAGTGGAGGAAACAATGGAGGATGACAGGAAGTAAGTGCTTATGATGGTTTGTGGCTTGGAATAGTTATGAGCTTGATATGTTTTCCATTACTAGCATAAAAAAAACAATAAACACAGGGGAAAACAACGTTCCGTCCAAACACAATCAATCCATCACCATCACCCTAAAAGCAACACTTTCCACGATCAACTTCATCATCCCCATTCATGATTCTGTCTTTTTCCCCAGAAAGACTTTTCTCACCAAATCCATTAAACACCCCTTTTTTAGTCGCAGCAGCATTAAATGCTTCAGTTGTAACACCACTTCTGTAAATGTGTTATCCTTTAATAACATTCCCTCTCTTTTTTTATAACTCGAAATTGTGTGATGAAATTGCTCGGGATGAATAGAAAAGTACATATTTCCATTGAAGTGTTGAATACTGCAGAATATCGTTAGGATTTAGGCTTTTGTGCATGAACAAGAGCTGCCGCCTCTCATCAGAGACAAACCCTTCTCCCGGCATTATGGCTTTTGCTGTTCCATGGCAGAATGATTATATTGTCATTTTGCGCCGTCGAGTAAAGAAAGAACGAGAGCGGGCAGAAAAGATGAAATTCAAAAGTCAATGGCGAGGAAAAAACATAGTGGCAGCATTGATTGAACTTCTTCAGCTGTGTTTGCAGTGCTTCAGCCTGTCACGTTCCATGAAGAAAGGGGTGTTTATTTAGTGAGCCCTAATGCCAAAGGGGAAATTGAACAGCTAATAATGTGAAACAACAGTGCAAAACAATGAGCAAAAACAGTCCAGTCCAGAGCATTGGTGCTATAATAAACCTTCGGATAATGGAATCCTATTTTCAGTGATGTTGGGGACTTTCGGATTTGTCCTACTGGCCTGTCACGTTATTGCCTTTGCTCTCTACCTTATTGACCCTCCTTAATTGTGTTGTTCCCCATGTCTATTACCCCTTGTGTGTTTGTATCTTGATTCTCCAGGTTGCTGCCTAACAAATGTTCACTGCAGCAAGTGCAAGGGCCTATGAAAAAAGAGCTAAAAGTCTTATGCTGGGGTTTGTTCTTGTGCTAGGTGCTGCAATATGATGTAAAATAAACAACATTGAACTTGCTATCACAGCAGCCATTGACAATTCACCTCCACTTCACTACAGGGGCCTTTGCCCAGAGTTCTGTCCTGGTTCATTTCTTCTGATCTCGATCTGTAGCACTTTTTTAGCTCTAGCTACACAACATTTTCCTGAGCAGCAACCTGAGCGTTAATAGGGAACAGGATAATCTGGAAGTTCAAAATCATGCTGATGTTAGTAAATGTGATTGGGGTTTTAAAGAGGCTGGAATGAGGTAGGAATATTTTCATAGGGAATAATGGAAATAGGCTCCCAGTCGGTGTTAATTCTGTTGACGAATGATTTTCGCCAAAGTTTTTGTCAAAGACCCTTTTTTTCTAATGAAAACGAGAGGATGACTAAATTAAAATAAATGAAAACTGACAAAAACTAAGACGAAATGAACTGACACGTTAGTCAACGAATAAAAACGAGGCGAAAATGATTGACAGAGACAACATCCAATCAGATCTGATTTAGCATATGTGGAAAGGTGGGACATGTTGGGTAGCGATCCAATCAGTAATGCTGTAAGACGCAGACATTTGATTTAACCGCGGGAAGCCAGTACAAAACTGAACTGTTTCTCATGAAACCAATTCGACAGTGTCAGCAGCTGGAGAAGGAGGAGTGTCGATATATGGGTACGCTTCTCATTTAATGTCAAGGAAAGAGACTCTTTGTAAACCTGTGTTGCGACTACCTCCGGTACAAATATAACAAACCTGCAACGACATCTGCAGGAACGTTTGCAGGCGCGAGCTCCTATTTTAGCGGTATTACGGTAGTGCCTTGCAACCGCTCTTTAAGTTAATTATATCCAAGCCGAATATTTCAGCGAATAAAGTAGCGATTAAAATGTTTCCAGTTCGCGACTTGAATATATTTTACTTTGTCTAAAAAGTGTTCATACTAACTTTAAGGAGTATTCGGGTAGCAGAACTCAATTTTATACTGTAATTATGAATAAATGCATATAGAGCATAAACACGTCTGACCTTCTGATCTTATATATTTAAGCTCATAATACATCATTTATTCTAACTCCATTCTATTCTAGAATATCTCATAAGTGTCCACACCGAGTCTGAAGCAGCTGTATGGTGGAAATTTTGAGTTATGACCACTTTAATGTATAGTGTTATTATCAGTGCATGCATGTAGATGTTTCATTTTGTCTAAGTGCGTATAATGACTTAAGTAATTCAAGGGAAATGTTAAAGCATTTGTGTATTGGAACCTTTACATTTCATATTTTAGTCAACTGAATCTACTATGGATCTATTCGACTATAATCTTATTATAATAAGTCAACTAAAACTAGAAACAATTCAGATGACTAAATTATGACTAAAACTAAATCAAAATTTGCTGTCAAAATGAACACTGCTCCCAGTTTCTACTTATACAGGATATACACCAGGATGTACAATTTACAATCCAAACATTAATATTGTTTAAACAGTGATATCTCGGTTCCACCTCTGAAATGGTCGAATTCGGTTCTCGACACATTTTGACTAGAAAAGTTTGCCGCAGTTCTGGTCGTTTGCTCGGTAATCGGCGCACTTGCTTCAACCTGTATGAGTCAAGCCTCGAGATTCGTTTCACCTGAAACTCGACTAACAATTCACGGTTCAGTACATAGCGATTCAGTGATTCAGATTGACAATAGCTGTGAAGCAGTGAAAATCGGTTTTTCTGAAGATCAGTCTACAGTACTGCATGTTTAGTGCAAACAATTCTCCATTGTTATGGTGTGCCTCTATAAAAAACTGGCGAACCGTATTTAACTCAAAGTAGAAGGGCTTTTTAGAACCCAGTTGCAGTTAGCTCCAGATAGAAATGGTGAACCAAAATATAACTAAATAATGAGAAACTAAATAAAGCAATGAAAATAAAGTCGCACCTGATTAGGCTGGCAGCTGGGGAACGAACCCTGATTGCTCACGTCAGGGTCCGTTGCTCTAGCGTCTCGCCACGAGCTGGCTGGTTAGATGTGAGATGAAAAAGAAATAAAAAGGTCTGAAACAAGGGCCGGGTGGAGCGGACTCCAAAACAAAACCACTTTATTATATACGAAATGAAAGGAGGAGGGGCCAGGCCACATGCCTGCTTCAAAGTGCTTCAAAGAACGAAGAAAGAAAAAAGTCGAAAGTGCTCAACATAAAGTGCTGAGCCTTACGCAATTGGCGTATGCACTCGACGTAGCTCGGGCTGGCACATGCGCAGCGTGGCGAAATCCGGAGCGAAGCCAAGCAGGACGTGTCACGGGACTGCTTCGGCAGCGTGACGCGGAAGGAGAGGAGCAAGACTGAAAAAAGCAGTGCAGCGTTCCTCTCAAAAAGCGTGATTGCGCGGAGAAGGCGGTAGCTTTGAATAAGCCCAAAGGGGCACGTATCCGGAAAAGGTAAAGGATAACCGGGAACGGGGGAACACACTACGCCCTGATGTCACTTCCGGCCTCCTAGCCATACCGTGGCTGTGATTCTACGAAATCGCAGGCTAGCATTATCCCTAACCCATAAACGAGGGGACGTACAAGAGGGGTGAGGTCTCACAGGCGTCTGCCTCATGTAAAGCGAGAGGATGCGGCACCTGACTGGACTGGAGCGTGCTCTTAAATGCATGAGCCAGCAGGTGTCGCTGATCGCACAATCAGCGCTAAATGAGCGCTAGCGCATGCGCGATCGCACCAAGCATGCCCAGGCTGAAAAATGAGTCGACGGGGTCCTAAAAAGGTTAGTTTATAAGAACCAACCAGCCAAGGGAAACAGGAATGCTCTAGAACACAGGCTGCAGTTAGCTTAGCAGCTATGTTAGCGCCCTGAGTTCACCAATAGAGTAAGTGTTTTGCTTTTACTTTTCCCTTTCAATCCATTCCTCACTAAATTACATGAGATACTTCAACACTTTATTGTAAAATGAGCTTTGCGTTAATGATTTTGGTCAACTGTAGGCTAATGTGAGTGTTTTTAACAATAACTTATCATTATTTATCATGAGGCTCCGCTATGATATAATATAGACCACTCTGCCAAACACTTGCTAAACTCCTCAGTTCACGATACATTTAACTTATGATGGATTTGAACATATTCCCTTAGTAAATCAGGGAGCACCTGTATAATACAACTCCATTAATGCATATAATGCCTTATACAGTGTTTAATTCATTGTCCTATCCACTTATCCTAGTCAGGGTCGCAGGACAGCCGGTACCTAGCCGGCGACACAGGGTGCAAGGCAGGAACAACCAATCCATCGTAGGGCACATACACTCACTCACTCATACACACCCTCACACACTAAGGGGCACTTTGGAAACATCAGTTAACCTAACATGCATGTCTTTGGTATGTTAGTGGAATTTGCTCGGTTCTCGACATTTTTTTTTCTCGACAAGCCTTCTTTAAGAGAACCGAGGTACCTCTGTATATTGTGTAGTACTGTGATACATATGTTAGTGTTGTTTAGTGCGATTATCGTTTTTTTCATTTTCATTCAGGTTAATTTTTTCACAGCACCATAGTGAAAAAATCAGGCAAAATGGACATGTGGCTCGGTCCTCGTGCCTTTCCTTTGATATGTGTGTTTCATTAGTATTCCTGGCCAGCGATCCGTGCTCGCCAGTGATGTGGTCTCTTATCAGAGCCTGCACAGAGCCGCTGAGGTTTGTTCTGCATTATGCCTTCAAAATGGCTGATAATAGGCTTTATAGCTCCTTGGTCGTAATTTATGACTGTCGGTGTAAGACATGGGCGCCGCCATGTACCGGCATTCGATGCAAAAATCTCCAGTGCCAGATTTTTATATGGTTTTAACGCTGGATGTTTGGGTCTAAGCAATGGTGATATGGGTCAGTTTAGCGAGCACAGGGTGGCGTTTGTGTCTAGAGCCGCATTGGGAGCTGGTAGCAGAGAGTTAAAAACCAAGGAACAGATGGAGATCAGGAGATAGAAGAGGAGGGGGTAGAGAGACTTGAAGAATGAGTGTATGAGCAAGAGAATTAGGGAGACTCTCAGGATTCAGTCAGGCTTAACGCGAGTACAATAGCGTTTCAGCGCTGACTGGCTGCGTGAAGGCTGGCCTTCTTTGTGATAAATTGTTAATGGCTGTGCAAAAACCAGAATGAAGTCTGAACAATGTGCTCGTCATTTAGTTAGGCTACATTAGTGCCACCAGGCATGGGTGGCACCGTGACCTAAGTGGTTGGCACCGGTGCCTCACAGTCCAGATCCTCTGGAGATGTTCGATCCTGAAAACAGACTCCACCCATGTGGACTTTGCATGTGCTCTGGTTTCTTCTCACAAAATGAAGACATGGATTGGGTTAATTGGTCTCACTAAATTGCCTCACTGTGAGAGTGTTTAAGGTAAGGAGTGCAGTTGCCTTGCTCCTCATGGATATAGCCACCCATGCTGAGATGACGTTGAATAAGAATAAGAGGCATCATTTTGAAGTCTGTTGTTTGAAGTCCCAATATTGGTAAGAGTTAGGGTGGTTTCAGAATCTATGCATGGGTGATTGTCTGCCACTGAGTGCCACCTACCCTGCCTACTGTGCCTCCATGCTCCCCCACAATGCCAGGCAAGATAGGTATTGGACTTACATTTACATTTCGTCATTTAGCACCATGGTTCCCAACCTGGTTCCCACGTTTCATAACCCAATCCCTGGAAAGAAATCTGGATATAAAATTACTTCAAAACATACTTTCTTTCATATTTTCTTAGCTACACAAAGGGGGGCTCCAAGGAAAAAGGTTGGGAAACATTGATTTAGCAAATGCCCTTAACCACCTTACAAACCAAGGGACTTAATCAAGGACTGAACAGTGGTAGCTTGGCAGAGGTGGGGTTTGAACCCTGGACATTCAGGTCCACAGTCCAGAACCTTAAATGCTTCGCCCCCTCAGACTTGACTGATACTGAAGCATCCAGATCCATTCCAGTGGCCTTTCAACTTGTAGTAATAATAATAATAATAATAATAATACATAACATTTATATAGCGCCCCAACACCCAAGGTCACTTAACAAATTATACCAATAATATAAATTGTACAGAGCCAGTAGAAGATGGAAGGAAATGTTGGGAGAAATGTTGAGAGTTTTAAGCTGAGAAAGAGAGACTGTAGAGCGTAAAGGAAGCGGAAGTGAGTTCCAGAGCAGGGGGAAGCCACACTAAATGCCCTACCTCCCATTGTGGAGAGCCTAAACCTGTGGGTGACCAATAAACCGGAATCAGATGACCTTAAAAGAACGGAGAGGAGTGTAGTGGTTGAGCAGTCCAGAAAATAGGCAGGGCTTAAGCCATGTAGTGATTTAAACGTTAGCAAAATTATTTTATATTGGATGGGTCGATGGATGAGCAGCCAGTGACGTCGCTCGAGCACAGGAGTGATATGGTCCCTTTTCCTCGTGAAGGTTAAAATCCTAGCAGCAGCGTTTTGAATAAATTGTAACGGGCGGAGAGTTTTAGATGGAAGGCCATAAAGGAGAGAGTTGCAGTAGTAAAGTCGAGAGACCACAAAGGCATGGATGTGCCTCAGCGGCTTTAGGGGATAGCAGCGGACGGAGGCGTGCAACATTGCGTAAAAAGCCAAATGATGCAGGTTTGAATCACTACAACAATATTGTAAATAACAAGGCAGATCAGTATCGTTAGCGACAGCTGAATCTTTCACCCCTTTCCTGTTCTTTCTTTTCCTTTCCTTTCCTTTCCGTCGGGTGAATTTATCCGAATTAAGTCAGCATTTTGGAGCGATAAACACAGATGATTGGTTTCATTCCACTCAGATGTGAGCTTCCTGTTGTCTTCTTTGGTGCCTGGCAGAATTTACTGGTGTGTGTTTATTGAGGTTAATGTGCCCCATCAGCCTTTAGTCCATTGAGACTCCTGGCAGCTGCTGGTGCGTGAGTCCAGACATAATGTTCAATATAATCAGCCGCCTGGAGTGAACGGCGTTTCAAAATGCAGCCTGTTCAGTGGAGCTCATTGGAGAGAGAACATGCAAAGAGATCATCGGAGTCATTATCTTGGAAAAAGATGGGTTCCTCCGGTCATTGCCAGTGTAACTGCCTTGCACTCATGGCGTCTGGGATAGGATCCCGAACCACAGTGTGCCAGGATAGAGTGCTTACGGAATAAGAATGAACTACTATAAGAAGCTAGTGGAGCTTACATTAAAATGGAGCAGTCAGGCACGAATAAATGTAAGACTCCAAGAATCCTTGGGTTTGTGAAAGGTGCTATACATATCTGACTTATTATTATTATTATTATTATTATTATTATTATTACAAATCCATTATAGGGGTGTGAGGATACATTGTGACACGATGCATTGCGATTCAAAAATGTGATGATAAAGAGTCGTGAATCATGAATCGTGAATCGAGTTTTGGCTGGAACGAGTCATGTGGCTTGACCCATGAAAGTTTAAGCAAGTGCACCGTGTACCGAGCAGACGACGACAACTGAGACAACAGAGACTGTAGTCACCTGGATAACGCCGGTACCAAGTGCAAGCAGGGTGCAATACAGCACTACAGATGTCTTGGTGTTCACTCGATGGTCCACATTGTGTTGCTCCTGATGCGCTGTCCCTTGAGCGTGCTGATTAAGGTGCACTCAACCAGCCAGTGCTTTCTCCCCTGGACCATTGCAGTCACCACAATGGATGAAAACATATTTGAAATATCTGTCATTAACTTTTATTAAGTCCCAATCATCAGGGTCCAGTCCAGAACAACAAGTGTCTTGGTCTTTACTTCTCAGCCCATATAGTGTGGGTGCAGCCTCTGATACCTGGCCTTCTGGTTAGACCCAACCCTTGTACGCCTGCTCCTCCAGACTTCAGCAGCGGCTAACTGGAGACATATTTTGATGGCAAGCATAAGCGTCTGTCTAAAATCTTCTCAGGATACAACCCCGGTGCTGACCATTTGTCTGTACTGTGAAGAATTTGCAGTGCAGAGCAACGTGTGTCCACTAGGTGTGGAACTGGAGCTTTGCGCAGCTTTTTTCCCAGCTTTCTGAACCCGAGTTGAGTCCTGAAGTGTTCGAGGCGCTCTGTAAAAGCCGCAGATATTCCGAATCACGCCGAGACGCCACTTGTAACAATGCTGTGCATTTGTGGGCTCCTTGCACGAGGCTCTCCTCTCCTCAGGGATTTGGATGGAGGTTGATTTCACTCTACAGGGCTTTTTTTAAAATCTAGCTGAGGAGGGGATTAAATGTTCAGCTCACACCTGCCCTCTCCATTTCGGGATCGAGGGCTTTGAAGGGCTGCAGAAGCCTGACGAATGGTCGGCAGGAAGAAAACTTGAGAGTCGCCCTCCCTCACGCACTCACTGACTCAGCAGGAGCGGGAAGAGGTAGAAGGGCAGAATTCCTGTACATAGCAGCACTCAGATCTGTAGCTTTGAACAAGCGTACATCTGGCTTGTCAGGAGGCTCAGCGCTGGGAATCGGTGCTCTACCGAACGGACCAGTCTGGTTCATATTCTGCTTCTGGCAAGTTATGATTGTCTGGCGTTGTGTCCAGTTTCAACGCAATCCCACGGACAGATCTTAGCTTGCCAGGGATGGGATACAAACCAGAATGCCTCAGTTGACAGAACAGCTGTCTGTGTCAGTTTGTCCACAGGTCCAATCAAATCAACGTTGTGGTAGTTCTTGCACTTGGTTGCCAAGTCGATCACTCCAAAGTCAACAACTGAAAAGGCTGAGGTCTCCTTTACAAAGACTAACTTGCCAATCCATTCTTTGTCCAGTTGCTGGGGACTGGATTTGGTCCTTTTTAGCAGTTCACAGCATTTCTTTGTACTGAGTTGATTCCGTGGTGGCAGTTTTTCTTGGTTGTGAAGCAGGAGCTTAGGCGTTGGAGTGCACCGTGATTAATGGTCAGTCCACGTTCCTATCTTCTCCTATGGTCATGAGCTTTGGGTAGTCACTGAAGGAGTAAAGTCTTGGGTACAAGTGGGGTTCTTATGCAGGTTTTCAGTTCAGCAGAAGCTCGGAGTAGAGTCACTGTTCCTTTGAATCAAGAAGAGCCAGTTTATGTTGCAAGGATGTCCCAAACACATCCCTCGGTATGGAGAGCCCAGGGCAGAGCCAGGACCTGCTGGAGGGATTAGATTTCACGGCTGACTTGGAAACATCTGAGGAGCTGGAATCTGTGGCATAGAGAAGTCTTGGCTGAACTTCTCAGCCTGTTGTTGCTGAGACACTCAACAGGAAAACCAAATGGAAACAGTGGCTGCATCCGAAACCACGGATTTCCATACTGAACAGGAAGCGAATGCAGTATGCGGGAACGGGTAGCGTGGCCAAATACATAGTATTCAGTAAACAGTATGTGAACAATCCCCGGATGACGTACTGCATCGGTAGCCATTTATAAGTAAAGCACACTGTCTTATCCCATAATTTAATTGGAGCAGCGTAGGCGTTTGAAGCTGAGAACCAAAAAATGACGGGCAGCGGGGAGGCGGTTGTTTACAAGCGTAAATAAGATATAACCTGGCAGGTGCCACATTTTCGCCACATTTTGACTAGAAAAAATTGTCTCAGTTCTTGTCATTTGCTCAGTACTCGGTGCACTTGCTTATACTTGTATGAGTCGAGCTGCATGACTCGTTTCAGCCAAAACTTGATTCATGATTCATGATTCAGTGATTCAGATTTACATCAACAGTACTGTATTCTTAGTGCAAATAAGTCTCCATGAGTCCTGACATGGCTGGTTAGTAATGACAGCCAGTCAAATGGGAAACAGGAACTGAATCCTCCTGCCGTTTAGGCATTAGCAACTAGCACCCTGAGTTCACCAATAGAGTAAGTGTTTTGCTTTTACTTTTCACTTTCAATCCATTACTCACTAAATTATGTAAGATTTTTCAACACTTTATTATAAAATACGATTTGTGTTAATAATTTTGGCCATCTGTAGGTTAATGCAAGTGTTAATCTGTAATAGGCTCTGCTATGATACAGTGTAGACTATGTTAAACTCCTGTATGAGTCGAGCCTCGAGACTCGTTTCAGCCAAACTCGACTAACGATTCACGATTCAGTACACGGCGATTCAGTGAAATAATAAATAATAAATCAGGGAGCACCTGTACGATACAACTCCATTAACGTATATAATGCCTTATACAGTGTTTTCTGGATTTACAGTGTTTACAGGATTTTCTGGGGTCTGGAACAGATGAATTAAATTTATCTTAGTCCTCATGGGAACAATTTGCTCGATACTCGTCATTTTTTGGTCTCGACAAGCCTAGAACCGAGGTACCACTGAATATCTTTTTAATATCATTATTTAACATCAGCTCTTATTATTCATTCAGCAGACTGCAAACCACCTGCGGACTGACCAGCTATTGAACCTCGTTTGACATGAAGACACTTGTGCCAGAACACACACAGCGTGGTCACTGATACAGCTAATATGAAATTAGGTTTCAAGGATAATTGGTTTGATATCAAATACCCTAGTGATAACACTACTGTGTACAAATTAGCCTCTGCCGTCATGTAAGCAAATATTCTCTCAGCGTATCTTCAAAGCCTGGATGTTTTTTTGCACTAGAAACCAGGGTTGCCAGGTTTAAAATCAGGGACCGGATTTACAATAGTGCTTTAATAAAGAAAATCTTCTTAAACCAGTGTTTTATGCTCGCAGTCATAAAAGTGTTGTTCTTCAAATAACTTCTTAATAATTAGCTTATTTTTTGCTTAACTCTTTTCTTAAGAACAATTCCAAGAACAAGTGGTATCCTTAAACATTGTGTTCTTAAATGCTTTCTTAGCCTTACGATAGCCTCACACTTGTCTTAGGCTGTAATACCCTTTATTTTTATATTTTTGCAAGTCCTAAAAGTAGATAAAGAGAACCCAGTTACACAAATGAGAGAAAAATATTATACTTGGTCATTTATTTATTGAGGAAAATGTTCCAATATTACATATTAGTGAGTGGCAAAAGTATGTGACCCTTTGCTTTCAGTATCTGGTTTGACCCCCCTGTGCACAATAACTGCAGCTAAACGTTTCCTAGTAGCTGTTGATCAGTCCTGCACACTGGCTTGGAGGAATTTCAGCTCATTCCTCCGTACAGAACAGCTTCAGCTCTGGGATGTTGGTGGGTTCCTCACATTAGCTGCTCGCTTCAGGTCCTTCTACAACATTTTGATTGGATTAAGGTCAGGACTTTGACTTGGCCATTCCAGAACATCAACTTTGTTCTTCTTTAACCATTCTTTGGTAGAACGGCTGTTGTGCTTAGGGTCGTTGTCTTGCTGCATGCTGACCCACACCTTCTCTTGAGATTCAGTTCATGGACAGATGTCCTGACATTTTCCCTTTAGAATTCTCACTGGGATATAATTCAGAATTCATTGTTCCATCAATTTATGGCAAGCCGTCCTGCCCAGACGCAGCAAAACAGGCCCAAACCATGATATCTACTACCACCACCATGTTTCACAGATGGGATAATGTTCTTATGCTGGAATGATAACGCTTTTTTTTTTTAAACCAAAAAGGTTCTGTTTGGTCTTGTCCATCCACAAAACATTCCTTAGCCTTTTGGCTTGTCCACGTGATCTGTATCAAACTGCAGACGGGCAGCAATGTTCTTTTTGGAGAGCAGTGGCTTTCTCCTTGCAAAACTCCTTTGCCACACTGCCATGCACACCATTGTTGTTCAGTCATTCTTTCTTCTGATGGTGGACTCATGAACATTAACATTAAGCCAATGTTGAGAAGAGGCCCTTCAGTTGCTTAGAAGTTACCCTGGGGGGTCCTTTGTGACTTCACCACTATTACACACCTTGCTCTTGGAGTTGATCTTTGTTGGTCGACCACTCCCGGGGAGGGTAACAATGGTCCTCCATGGTTGTACACAATCTGTCTGACTGTGGATTGGTGGAGTCCAAACTCTTTGGAGATGGTTTTGTAACCCGTTTTTTCTCCATTCCTTTTCCTGATGAGCATCACCAACTCTTTTTTCTGAGGTCCTCTTTATATCCTCCTTTGTTTGTGCCATGATACCACTTCCATAAACGTGTTGTGAAGACAGCAGACTTTGATAGATCCCTGTTTCTTGAAATAAAACAGGGTGCCCCCTCACACCTGATTGTCATCCCATTGATTGAAAAAACCTGACTCTAATTTCACTTTCCAAATTAACTGCTAATCCTAGAGGTTCACACATACTTTTGCCACTCACGTTAATATGGAAATATTGGATCATTTTCCTCCAATAAATAAATGACCAAGTATAATATTTGTGTCTCATTTGTGTAACTGGGTTCTCTTTATCTACTTTTAGGACTAGTGTGAAAATCTGATGATGTTTCAGGTCATATTTATACAGAAATATAGAAAATTCTAAAGGGTTCACAAACTTTCAAGCACCACTGTAGCTGACAAGGTAAGCCTCAAACTTTAAACAGTCTAGTTGAGGGGACATATTTCGATAAAGGATTTTTTCCTCTGTTTACTGCTTACTGTTTACTTTTAAATAATGGTAAACACAAAATCAAAATGTGTTTCACACTGTATATTGTAAGCTGGAAACTGCAACATAGCCTATATAAGAAAAAATGAAGCGAAATAAATAATTTATTTATTGAGATAATGTTCAAGTTTTTTTGAGAACTGCATTTAAAAACTTTCTTATGAACACTTTCTTAAGAAAATGAATCCGACCCCTGGTTCTTCTTAAAACAGTCCAAAATCAGTTGAGTAGAGAGACAGAGTCCAAATCCAAGTCATTTCTACAGTGCTTTTAACAATAGACATTGTCTCACAGATGTGTTACACAAAGTATAGCCTTTAAACGAACAGCCTGAGGCGACAATTTAAGGTCAAGCTCCCTGAGACTCATAATAAAGAAGCCTTAAGAGACACAAGGCTCAGATGGGAAACCCCGTCCTCCTCTGGGTGAGACCAGACAACAGGATTAAGTTCTTAAGAGTCAGTGGAACAGTAATTGTGTCTAACACAGCAGATAATTCATCATTGTGTGTATGAGTCATAAGAGAATAAAAGCTGTTTTAGTTTTAGAACTGGAACAGTTCATCGTCACTGGGGAGTGATACGAGATCTGCCTCAGTGACCACTGGCTCTGTAATGCTGAGAACGAACACGAACAAGGTGGTAGGATATTATATAAGATACGTTTTTAATTTTATACAGGTATGCGTTATTTGATGTCCCTCCGATCAGCGTCCGTTTGCGTTTACATTTGACGTAATTGCTTTCTCTCAACGTAGAAGTTTGTTATCCTTGACTAGGCTAAAAGCTATGGCACTGGTGAAGTCTTTCTAACGCTTGCTTGTTATCTCACATGGAGCATCTTTTCAGCACTGTTGCATTCATGTGCAGTCTCCGGGCTATCTGGCTTTCTGCTACACTTTGGAGTGCTTCCCTTTAAGGTGTTTGAACAGTTTTGCTGTGCTTCCACCAGACACTTTAATCTTGTCTTTGTATATTTAAAAAATGTTGCTTCTGCAGTGTCCATGGTGCACAATCCAAACCAGTTCTATATAACTGATGACAGACCTTTTTAGATTCACTCTTCCCAGCATGGTGCAGGTCTACAGTTTTCTTCCTTTGGTCTTTCCCATGGTTGAGTTTGGAATCTGACTGTTTGAGGCTGTGGACAGGTGTCTTTTATACAGATAATGAGGTCAAACAGGTGCCATTAATACAGGTAATGAGTGGAGGACAGAAGAGCTTCTTAAAGAAGAAGTTACAGGTCTGTGAGAGCCAGAAATCTTGCTTGTTTGTGGGTGACCAAATACTTATTTTCCACCATAATTTACAATTAAATTCTTAAAAAATCCTACAATGTGATTTCCTGGATTTTTTTTCTCATTTTGTCTCTCATAGTTGAAGTGTACCTATGATGAAAATTACAGACCTCTCTCATCTTTCTAAGTAGGAGAACTTGCATCAGTGGCTGACTAAATACTTTTTTGCCCCACTGTATGATGACTCTGATTGTTGCAGGAATCTGGTTCTATATGACTGAGCCCTGACCTTAACCTCCATCAGGCATGTTTGGGATGAATTGGGATTGCTGACAGTGCACGATCTCACAGTCATGTTCCAAAATCTAGTGGAAAACCTTCTCAGGAGGACATACTCCATACTAATACCTACGTTTTTGGACGTATTTTTCTTCCGCAAGTGCTGGTCTGCGTCACCTAGATACAAAATGGATGGTTGATTACATTTAAGTAAGTGGAATATTTTGTCCGACTGTTCCTTTACTTGTAAGACAGTGGCTGTAGAGCTAATCAGAAAGTTTGTGTTGGCAGTCTGTTGGCCTTTTTGAATGAGAGCATCTTCTAAATGTGTAAATGTCTCACATCCCCATTGCTTAGATCCATTGTTACATTAACTCAAATGAGCCAGGGAAATGCTTTTTTTCACTCTTACAATTAAGGAAATTGAGTTGCAAATAGTGGTTGAGCCTTGTTGTACAGGGACATGTTACCATACCTGATACGAGATTGCCATTCTCACCAGTGCCGCTCCTGAATCATTATCTGATCGCATCGCGGCAGCGACATGCCCTCTTTCGCTCTATCCTTACCTTTTTCGTTCTCGTCCCCGATCTCTCTGATAATGCGCTGAATGGAGAAACCGTGCTTGGGTTTTTCCTTTAGTGAATCAGCAGATTGAGGTTTCGTGCTGCTAAATGTCACTCACTCGTGAGGATTTTGACCCTTTTTAAACACGGCCCCTTTTAAATACGATCGCTCGACCCTGACATTTTGTACTGCGCGGCACGAACATACTGATTAAAGGGATATGGCAGCGTCTTCAGACCTCATTTACATTCAGCACGTCTCCAGCGCAGGGGGGTTTCTTTTGTTGAAACAGTGTTGTGGGGACAAAAAAAAAAGTTTTTCAATTAAACAGCACTTCACAGCCACACCAGTGGACAATGTAAGCCTCGGCAGAATGCATTTCTTACTTTTCAGTTATTCGATAGCAGTTTGTGCCAGCTGTTATCTCGTGTGCCATGGATGGAGTGAGTTAGTGTGTTTGCGTGGTGGAATCTGCTGTGGCACAGGAATGAGTGTCTGAATTGTTGAGTGCTACACCAGCAATGCTATTCCCTGTATACCAGTAGTTCCCTGTACAGCATGTACAGTCGTATGAAAAAGTTTGGGCACCCCTGATAATTTTCATGATTTTAGTTTATAAATCATTGGTTGTTCAGATCAGCAACTTGAGTTAAATATATCATATAGCAGATGAACACAGTGATATTTGAGAAGTGAAATGAAAGTTTATAGGATTTAACAGAAGTGTGCAGTATTATTCAACAAAATTAGGCAGGTGCATAAATTTGGGGGCACCCCAACCCGAAAATGACATCCATATTTAAGTAGATCCTCCTAGATCCTCCTTTTGTAGAATAAACAGATACAAGCCGCAAACGCTTCCTACAGCTTTCAGTCTGGGTTCTGGTTGAAGGTGCTTTGGACCATTCTTCTATAGAAAACATCTCCAGTTCAGTCAGGTTTGATGGTTTCCGAGCATGGACAGCCCACTTTAAATCACAACACAGATTTTCAGTAATATTCATGTCTGGGGACTGAGATGGCCATTCCAGAACGTTGTACTGGTTCCTCTGCATGAATGCCTTGGTAGATTTTGAGCAGGGTTTGGGGTCGTTGGCCTCGGTGCAAGTTCAACTTTGTCACTGATTCTTGAACATTGTTCTCAAGAGTCTGCTGATATTAACTGGAATCCATGCGACCCTCAAGATTGCCTGTACCTGCACTGGCCACACAGCCCCACAGCATGATGGAACCACCACCAAATTTTACTGTGGGTAGCAAGTGTTTGTCTTGGGAATGCTGTGTTCTTTTTCCACCATGCATATCGCTTATTGTTATGTCCAAATAACTCCATTTTAGTTTCATCAGTACACTGCACTTTATTCCAAAATGAAGCTGGATTGTCCAAATGTGCTGTAGCACACCTCAAGTGACTCTGTTTGTGGCGTGTCTGCAGAAAAGGCTTCTTCTGCATTACTCTCCCATACAGCCTCTCCTTGTGCAAACTGCTCTGAATAGTTGAACGATGCACAGTGACACCATCTGCAGCAAGATGAGGTTGTAGGTGTTTGGACCTGGTCTGTGGCTTGACTATGACTGTTCTCACCATCCTTTGCATCTGCCTATCTGAGATTTTTCTTGGTCTGCCACTTCGGGAGTTCCTTAACTAGAACTGTGCCTGTGGTCTTCCATTGCCTCACTGTTCCTCACAGTGGAAACTGACAGCTGAAATCTCTGAGATAGCTTTTTGTATCCTTCCCCTGAACCATGATGTTGAATAACCTTGTTTTCAGGCCATTTGAGAGTTGTTCTGAGGCTCCCATGTTGCCACTCTTCAGAGAAGATGCAAAGAGGAGAAAAACTTCCAATTGGCCACCTTAACACTTTCTCATAGTTGGATTCACTTGTGTATGTAGATCAAGGGTCAATGAGCTTACAAAACAAATTTTGTGTTCCAATATTTAGTGCTAAAGGTATTCAAATGACAAGGGTGCCAAAATTTATGCACCTGCCTAATTTTGTTTGAATAATTACTGCACACTTTCTGTAAAACCTATAAACTTAATTTCACTTCTGAAATATCACGGTGTTCATCTGCTATATGATATATTTACCTGAAACTGCTGAGCTGGACAACCAATGATTTATAAAGAAAAATCATGAAAATTATCAGGGGTGCCCAAACTTTTTCATACGACTGTAGAATGTAGGAAAGTCTTTCTTGTGACAAGCAGTGAAAATGCCGACGAACAGCTTAAAAAAGAGGGTCCTCAAGGTGCCTTTCTGGCCAGGTATGGCATCACATGCGCCATGATTCCGAGGTGAGTGGATCCCCAGAAACTGGAAACTGGGGTTAATAAGTGGGGAAAAAATTTGAATAGAAAAAACCTTTCCTTCCCTGTCCCTGAGAACAGAATGTACATACATTTCCTAAAATATGCTTTTTCAAATTTCAATTTTCCATTCATTATGCATTGACAAACCAAATGTCTAACAGCTTTTTTTTGCTACAGTGGTGCGGTTAACAAATGACCTGCTGTAAGGTGAATAAATTATTTCCAAGCACACTTTTTAACAAGCAGCTAAAATTTGCCATACTATAGCACTATGCTTTCTGTAATACGTTCTGAGTGGCGTTTCCTTCTTATAGCAGGCGTTAGATCCAAGAAAGGAAGTTTCTGCATAGGCGGTGGGAGAGATGAAAGATCCTTTTTGTGATACGCTATTAGATGGTGTACTTTTACTGTCCCTCTCGCCCATGAAGTCCCAGTTTCTGCAGGCTTCTCAGTTTTTTCCTTGCCACTCTTTTGACAATACAGTGGGGCAAAAGTATTTAGTCAGTCATGATTGGCAGTTCTCCTTCGTACAAATTGAGAGAGGTTATGTAATTTTCATCATATGTACACCAACAATGACTGCAAAATGAGAAAAAAAGATCCAAGAAATCATATTGTAAGGATTTTTAAAGAATTTTTATTGTAAATCATGGTGAACATAAGTATTTGGTCCCCCACAAACCCAGCAAGATTTCTGGCCTCTTACAAGACCTGTAACTTCTTTCTTTAATAAGCTCTTCTGTCCTCCACTGGTTACCTGTATTAATGGCAAACCTGTTTGACCTCATTGTGGTGTTAAAAACCCTGTCCACAGCCTCAAACAGTCGACTCCAAACTTCAACCATGGCCAAGACCAAGAGCTGTCGAAGACACCAGGAAGAATGCTGAGTTGTCCACAATCCCAGAACCCATACCTACTGTGAAGCATTGGGGTTGACACATCATGCTTTAGCAAGTTTTTCCTCTGCAAAGGGGACGGAATAACTGAACCGTTTAAGGGAAGATTTAACGGGGCCATGTCTCATGAGATTTTAAGCCAAAACCTCCTCCAATCAGTGGAAGCATTGAAGATGGAGACATGGCTGGGTCTTCCATGACAATGACATGACAATATCCTAAACACATACACCGCTCAGGCGACGAAGGAGTGGCTCCATAAAAAGCAATTCAGGGTCCTGGAGTGGCCTAGCCAGTCTCTAGACCTCAACCTCATAGAACATTTGTGGAGGGAGTTGAAAGTCCGTGTTGCCCCAAAACATCACTGCTCTAGAGGAGATCTGCATGGAGGAATGGGCCAAAATACCAGCTACAGTGTGTGCCAACCTGGTGAAGACTTACAGGAAACGTTTGACCTCTGTCATTGCCAACAAAGGTTATGTTACAAAGTATTGAGCTGAACTTTTGTTACTGACCAAATACTTATTTTCCACCATAATTTGCAATTAAATTCTTTAAAAGTCTTACAATGAGATTTCCTGGATTTTTTTTTCCTCATTTTGTCTCTCATAGTTGAAGTGTACCTATGATGAAAATTACAGACCTCTCTCATCTTTCTAAGTAGGAGAACTTGCACAATCAGTGGCTGACTAAATACTTTTTTGCCCCACTGTACTTGAACTACTTGCTTCAGAATCAACAGGGAAAACGTTGCACTGTCACATAAGAATGGAATTCCTTGAATGGAATTAAAAGCATGGTGGGTTCAGAGACATTTCTCCACAGAGGTGAAAGCAAGTCAAACCCAGTCTGCTCGTACGTGAATGAGTCCATCAATTAATTCTCTGGCTATCCACAAAACACTAGTGGATCATCTGGAAAGATGTCCAAACATTTGAATGCGCTAAATTTCAAATTTCAAATTTCAGTTGTCTAGTATTTTTAAAAAATGGATGCATTAAAATTTCCTGCATGTTTGTTCATTGCAAAGGTCAAATTTCAGTTGTTTTCCAGTATGTTTTCAAATGAATGACCTAAAATTAGTTCCTTTTTTTTTTAAAAAAGGAAAAGGATATTCTGAAGTGGATCAACACACTATGTAATTTAACCTGGGGGTGCCTAAACCTTTGCCTAAGGCGGTACTATGGTGAGATTGCTGACTAACACACAAACACACACGCAAAGAAGGAAACGCTGCTTCTGAATATCTATGTATAGGCACTTGTTGGTTCCATCTGCAAAAATGTAGCTCTATCCTCATCCTGCCTCTCTTAGCAGTGAGGGATTTATTATGTTTGGCACCTGTTCTGTACCTCAGATGGTTTTGTTCTTATGGCGTGTGATAATTTGGCAATTATTATTTTATAGGTGGAAATAGTGACGGCCCATCTGTACGTGAGCTGTATCAGTGTGTGTGTATTACCTTCTCAGAGAGGACAGGATGTCCTCAGAACAATAGCAACACCTAAAAACACCACAACGGGAGCAGAGGCAGGCTTTCAGTTTGGAAGTGGGAAATGGGCTGGGGGTTAGGGTTAGAGTTGGTGGCTATAGTGAGGGTTAAGAGAAGGGTTAGGTATGGATTAGGAATAGGCTAAGGCTTTAAGATTAGAGGTAGAGATGAATGCAAGGTAGTATTAGGGGTAGGATTGGGTTTGCGAATAGATTAAAAGGGCTAGTGGTGGGGTTGAGGGTTAGGATTAGGAGGACTTTGGCGGATTTGGTGAGGGTGGTTTTGTTTTTGTTTTAGTTCCTCCCATGCTACTTATTGGCACTGTTATAACTGTTTATTATACAGACTATCAACACAAATATATCGATTGATAAATTTTCATTTATTCAGTGAATAAAATGGGTTCCATTTATAGGACAAGCTGTTACTACTCTACCAACAGAAGGAAGTCTGAGTGAGATCCCAGTGTTCATGAAAGTCTAGGATCCTGTTATACTTGTTTAGTGATTATGAATTTGTTGAATAGATTAAGCTATTCATGTTAACCTTATCAGTCTGAAATGTAAAGGGAGAGTTATACAGCATCAGCAGCTTTGTTGGGTTAAGATCTGGACAGAGCCATGAATGAACCTCCGATCAGAGTTTAAAACCAGAGAGTTTGAAGAAAGACGTATGAAGAATGGATGTGATATATGTAATCAATGGAACTCTCCCTTTCCATTCAGTCTAATCCATAAAAACAACTCAGAAGCTGTACTAAAGAGCCTGATTTACTGTACTGGCTTTTATTTCTCTGGCTTTAGAGCCCATCCAAATCCATCAGGCTGGTCATTAATAGCTTTATCTTCCATATCAAAATCGAAACATTTTCAAAACCTATAGTTTTCATAAAATCATTAAAATCTAATTATAGTCTTTTACTTGTATAGTAATGTTGCTGCTTTGTTATGGCTGGTGTCGTTGCTGGGTTACGTGTATGTGGTGGAGTAATACTTCGGTCAGAGTATGTCCCTCTCTCTCTGTAATGAAATTGTGGGGACTTGAACCATGAAGATCTGTTGTTTATATGGCTGCTGGTCTAAGTATTTAAACATGGTGGTTGGTTGTGTCTGGACCAGCCACTATACAGTTGCATCAGTGCGTCTGGACCTATCGCCGCATACTTGCATCACTCAGGGTTCCTATGCAGAGAGGAAAGAGGCTCCATTGAAGTAGGAGCTAAAATAGTCTCTACACACAGTTCCTCCGGTGCGAAAATGCCTCTGTTATCCAAGCTGTTGTTTATGGAAACCACCCAGAGGGCACAGTTGCATTGGACGGAGTTTAGGTTGGAGGACAGTGCACACACTTACTCACTCGCACTCTTTAATGAATTACCAGCGTTCATTTGTGCAATTTAACGCCTTGTCTTTGTGAGTTTGTGTGATGGCTATGAGCTCTGACAAGGCCAGTGTGAGAAGGTGAGTGAAGCAGTGGGTCTTTATCTCTCTCTCTCTTTCTTTGCTCAGTGCAGGAAGGCGTATTGGATTCACCTATCGCCGGCTTGCTCTATCTAGTCACGTCCGGAAGCTGCCCCGTTCCCCCGAAGTCGGCCGTGTCTCTCGATTTTGGAGGAATTAGAATTTGCGCCTCAGAATTGCACTCCGAATCGGCAGACTATAGCTGAATTAAGGTGGGGAAAGGCGGCGGATCTGCTGCGGCGGGATATAAATAATGAGGCTTGCTGTACGCAGGACAGCTCGCAGGAGGAAACTTGTCCTTGCTTAGACTCATGCAAACAGGCTTCCAAGCGAGTCCCCCCGAATTAGAGATTCGCATCAGCCAGCCTGTCGTGTTTCTGATCCATCTAGCTTATTAGGGAACAGAGAGGGCGATCGAAGAGCCAGAAGATTGTTGGGTCTCAGAGAGAGAGAGAGAGAGGCTGGTGAATGCTGTCTGGTGAAAATGGCAGCGCTCCTGTCGGCGTCTTGTAGAGTCATGACCCGCGATCTCTCGGCTCACACCCGTCTCTGTACGTTGACCTCGCAGGCGGCCGGCGAAGGCTGTGATGGACTGATGCTGACAGACTGAGGCGAGTCCGAGAGACAGGGGAAGGAGAGAAGGGTAGATGAATGGTTGCCTGGCAACAGAACTAGGCAGGCTTTTGCTTCGCCTTCTGCTAAACGTCCTGCTCAGGACCATCGCCTGTCAAAAGCAGGGGATTATGGGAGAGACTTTAAAAATCAAAAGTGGCCAGATCAGACCATCATGGCATGCTGTGTATGAGAGATCACGCTTGGTGTTTTGTATGTACAAAGCGGTGAGCAGCTAGCAGAAAAAAAAGGAGGAGGAGAACAAGAAAGCGGCGTTAGAGAAAGAGTAGCAGTGAATGAGAGGGAGAATGAGAATGAGTGAGAGAGGAGTGTTACACCTCAGGTGGAGGATTGTCTTCATGCTCCCATGCCCACACCAGCGCCTGCCAGTTTGTGTGGGTGTGTGTTGATGAGCCATGTTAATCTTACACACCAACACAGCATCGCATTAGCTTTACTCACATCACAAATGCCAACACGCCACAATTATCTACTTCTACCAACCCATCCATCCGTCCATCCATCCATTGGTATCAAAATATCCGTCCGTCCACACTGTCTACCAGTCTGTCCATACCATCTTAAAATCCATTCATCCATCCACACTGCCTACCAATCTGTAAAATCATATCCAATCAAATCCATCCATCCATCCAAACTACCAATCAGTTTGTGTTCATCTGGCAGTCCATCCAACCACATCTTACAACCTATCCATGCATACATCTACCCTTCAAACCTTCAAGCTATCTATTAGTTTAAAAAACAAATGATGTTTGTCTTCTGTACATTAATCCACCATCTACAAAATTGTCCATCCACGACTGGTATCAATCCATCCATTAATCTGTTCTTACCGTCTGGTAATCCAATCATCCATCCATCCATTCATTTATCTATCCATATACCATCTTCAAGTCCATTCATCCATCCACACTGCCTACCAATCTGTAAAATCATATCCCATCAAATCCATCCATCCATCCAAACGACCAATCAGTTTGTGTTCATCTGGCAGTCCATCCAACCACATCTTACAACCTATCCATGCATCCATCCACCCTTCAAACCTTCAAGTCAAGTCAAGTCAGATTTATTTATATAGCGCTTTTTACAATGGAGCATTGTCTCAAAGCAACTTTACAAGTTTAGATTATCTCCTAATAACTACGTCCAATCTCAAATTGAGCAAGCCTAGGGCGACAGTGGCAAGGAAAAACTCCCTAGTTCTAGGAAGAAACCTTGGGAGGACCAAGACTCAAAAAGGGACCCAACCTCCTTGGGCGGCGTAGATGATAAATCTAAGAATTAAACTAAAGTCATAGAGTCAAAGTTTGAAAAGAATGTGAAGTATGCACATCGACATGAAGTGGCCCGGGTATGATGATAAATCGAAGAGCGAAACTAAAGTCATGGAGTCATGGTCGAATAAAATGTGAATTATGCACAGTGGAGCTTCATCAGATGAACATCATGTGTGGGGGCCGGAACTGCCGGAACACAGCTCGGAGAGAAAACAGAAAATGTAGTTAGTTATTGATTAAGAGCACAAACCTTCAAGCTATCTATTAGTTTAAAAAACAAATGATGTTTGTCTTCTGTACATTAATCCACCATCTACAAAATTGTCCATCCATCCATCTGTCCATCCACGACTGGTATCAATCCATCCATTAATCTATTCTTACGGTCTAGTAATCCACTCATCCATCCATCCATTCATTTATCTATCCATATACCATCTTCAAATCCATTATTCCATCCACACTGCCTACCAATCTGTCCAATCATTCACAACATCTAACGATCCAAACATTTATAAACTTCACCTACTAATCCATCTACAGTATCTTTCCTCACTGTCTGTTAGTTCATCCTTTTACACTATCAGTCAAATTCATCCATCCATCCAAACTACCAGTCAGTTTGTGTTCATCTACCAGTCTATCCAACCACATCATCTTTCAACCTACCCATCCATCCATCCATCCTTCAAACTGTCTTTTGTCTGCTGTACATTAATCCACCATCTACAAAATTGTCCATCCATCCATCCACCTGTCCATCCATGACTGGTATGAGTCCGTCCTTTAATCGATCCATACCATCTAGTAATCCATTCATCCATCCATCCATTAATTTATCTATCCATATACCATCTTCAAATCCATTCATCGATCCGCACTGCCTACTAATCTGTCCAATCATTCACATCTAACAATCCATCCATCTATACACACTACATACTAATCCATCTACATTATCTTTCCACACTGTCTCTTGGTTTACTTTCTTACACCGTCAATCAAATTCATCCATCCCTCCATACTAACTACCAGTCAGCTTATATGTTAATACCATCTGCCAGTTCATCCAACCACATCTTCTTCCAACCTATCCATAAATCCATCCATCCATCCATCCATCCTTCAACCCTTCAAGTTAGCTATCAATTTAAAAAAACAGATGATGTTTGTCTCCTGTGCGTTAATCCACCATCTACAAAATTGTCCATCCATCCATCCATCTGTCCATCCATGACTAGTATCATTCTATCCATTAATCTGTCAATACCATCTACTAATCCACTTATCCATCCATCCATCCATCCATTTATCTATCCATACACCATCTTCAAATCCATTCATCCATCCACACTTCTTTCCAAACTGTCCAATCATTCACAATGCCTTTCAATCCATCCATCTATACACACTACCTACTAATACATATACGGTATCCTTCCAGACTGTGTATTAGTTCTTTAACACCCTTTTTCAAATTCCTCCATCCATCCAAACTACCAATCTGTTTGTGTTCATCTGCCAGTTCTTCCAACCAGAGCTTTTTCCATCCATCCATCCATCCTTCAACCCTCCAAGCTATCCGTTAGTTTAAAAAACAATGTCTGTCTACTGTGCATCCACCATCTACCAGACTGTTCATCCATCATTTCGTTTTCACCATCCATCCACCATGACCCAGTCCATTTATCCATTCATCTATACCATAACCACATCTGTCTTTCCATCAGCACCTGCTTACAATCCATCCATCTATCCATCTACCCAGATAATCAAGAGCAACAACTAAATCAACCTTAAAGGTTCAGTCCAAGTCAGGTTTAAGCTGTTTGTTTGAGGGCCCTGCAGTGAAAGTTGAGTGGTGCTGGGTCCCTAAACCTTAAACCTTCTGGTCAATAGGTTAGTACCATCCCTGACCTTAACCACCGAATAACTACTGTCCTTGCAGTCATCCAAACCATCTTCCAGTATCTCCATCTATCTGTCCATCTGTACATCCATTCATAAAGTCAATCATATTTAACAAGAACTGAGATCTCCATTAGTTTAACTCAAAATCAAACCAAGTCGAACTAAATCATGCCTCCGTTACTCCATCCATCTGTTTATCCATCTACCTATCTGCCTTTTTGTCCTTCCCTACTGCCAATCACCAGGCAAGAACCTATTTTATTTAATGATCCATCCGAATGATCTGTATCTATCCATTTACCTGTTGGTCAATCCACGTACCCACTTATATTCTGAAAATCTCCAGGCCTTTCATCTTTCTTGCTTTGAGTTTGCCTGTGCTTTTCAAATAAAACCAGCCTTTGATGTACAGTATAAGAATGCTTTTCTTCATATTCACAAAAACACTTACCAGGTGGCTCCATATGGTACGTGTAATATGTCTGAATCAGTTTGTGTAGATGCAGGTTATACATTTACATTTACAGCACTTAGCAGATGCTCTTACTCAGAGCGACTTGCAACTTATACAGTCTTACAATCCAAGCAATTGTAAGTTAAGGGTCTTACTCAAGGACCCAACAGTGGCAGCTTGGCAGATGCAGGACTTGAACCCTGGACCTTCTGGTACACTGTCCAATACCTTAAGTACATTAATGGATGGATGAATGGATTTGTTGAAAATAGATATATTACATTTATCCAGAGTGATGTACAACTGATATAGTTCAACCAATTGAGAGTTAAGGGTCCTGCTCTGTGGCCTATCAGTGACAGCTTGGCAGTCCTGGGGCTTGAACCTTCAATCTTCTGGTTAGTAGTCCAGCAGCTTAACCACTCTTGTAACTGGCACTAAATGGAAGATTGGTAGATGGATGTATGATTTGGTTAATGGTAGAATCGATGGGTTGATTGTTAGATGGTGGTTAATTGGTAGGTACATAAATCCATGGATTTTAGTGACCCATCCATCTCTCTCTAGGGCTCCCAAAGCATCTAGCTGATGGGTCAGTTGGTAGGTGATTGATGGATGTGTGGATGGAAGAATTATTGCTGGATACATCTACAGATTAGATTGACGGATTGGCTCTATCCATCTCTCCATCAATCCAGGAGCAGCAGAGACCTTTTCACATCCCTCAGCGTGTTGTTTTAGCCTGTCCTCACCCAGGCCTGGCTTATGCGGCTAACCTTCGCCTTTGTTCAGAATGCCCTGGCTTTGGAATTAGCAGCCTGCTAAAGTGTGCCTGCCCTTTCTCTGTGTTGCTTGAAAAACGTTACGACTCGTGTATTCATTCAGGTTCCTCTGAAAGTGCTTCAACTCTGCGCTCAAGCTGCTGAAATTGCTTTCCATTGTGAGTAGCGCGACGTGTCTATCACGCCTGGAGTGGCACGCCGCTTCCCTCCACCTTCCCACCTGTGTATCAGATTGGTGCAGGAATTGGGCAGGTCAATTCAATCCATTCACGCCGACTCTTGGAGAAAGTTAAGTGTGTAATCCGAGTGTGTGTGGAGTGTGATAGAGAGGAGGGAAGTGTGAATCACAGAACGCACACACACCCTGACTCAGTGAGTGAAGGGGTAGAGCGTAGCGCAGATCGCGCCCTAGATTCCCCACTCGCCGCGCCGCCTCGTGTGTCTCATGTTTACGTATCATCTCGCCGTTGCCTGTTTTTCTCGTCCTTTGTCTTCACCAAAAAACGATGAGAAAACGATGATCTGTGGAAATCGTTCCTCTGGTCCGCTGCGTCCCTCTCACTGCTTGTGCTCAAACACCTCTGAGTCACACCACAGCTGGGTGGAGATTGAATGTGGAATATGGATGAGCGGGTGTCACCCAGAGCTGCGCAATGTGAAGAAGACGCCTAGTGGACAGTGAGTCATTCAGTTGCGCCAGAGAGGATAAAGATCTGGAAGTTGGTTGTAGCTCCAGTTCTCTTTTCATTCTTGTCGTTCCTCCTTTTCTCCACCCTCAATTATCTCTCACTCTCCTCGTTTCTCCTTCATCCCTTCTACCATCCTTTCTGGTCGCTTCAGTCGCCCATTGGCAATCTCCACTTCGGCACTGCACATTTTCAACTTAATCACGCATGATTTCCTGTCAGTGTCTTCTTAGGAACTGGAGTGTCATAACATATATTTAACACCCACTCACCCATCCATCATCCATCTCCAGATCTGTCTATCCATCCCTCTATGTACTCCCCATTTACCAGTCTTCAAATCTACACAACCATACATTATCAGTCAATTCATTCAGCTCCTGCTGACCTGCCTGTCCATTCAGGATCTGCCAGCCAGTCCAAAAAACTACTATCTACCCTTCTGTCTACCCAATGACCTACCAGTCCACATTAACCAATCGATTCATCAGTCTACCAATCTATGTAGACTCCATCAGCCAGTCCTTTGTACTACCAGTCCATTCATCAGTCCATCAGTCTACCATTCATTCTGCCATCCAACACATCCACCCATTTACCAGGCTTCCGTCCTTCCAACAGTCCATCCACATATCCATCCACATACCTTATGGATTATTTTCTCAATGCTTTCTGTAGTTGCACTTTTTGAACACTAGTGGGTGCAATCATACGTCATATTCTCTTGCAAATATATGGAGTGAATGCGTGACTTTATTATCTTTTTTATTTTCCGTTCTGCAATGGAAACTGGCTTGGTTGTTTAGTTTGATTGTCAATTTGAGATTTTGGTTAATACATTTAGGATTTATTTAAAATTGATCAATCTGTCCACCACCAACTTGGCTGTCTGTCCATCCATCCATCAGCCAATCCATCCTTCAGCTAACCGGTTCATCCATCGACAAAAAAATCTATCAATCCATCCATTCATCCAGCTACCATCTACACATTAATGCATTTATCCACCTCCTGCCAGCTTACTTATTCAATTATCCAACCATCTGTCCGTTCATCTATCACAGCGTCTATACATTCTGCCAGCCATTCTGTCACCCAGTTATCCACCCAATTTCTCCATCGGCCAGTCACAAGTCCTCCTTTAATTCTTTGTGTAGTATTGTAATATGGATTGTGTTCTAGTAATTTTTCTGTACTTTTTTTTCAAGTCTAATGATTTGCCTTAATTGAATTCATACTTGAGGCTGCTGTGTTGTAGAGTTTTGTGGGTTCATTAATCTCGGTTTCCTAGATGAAAGATTTAAAAGTGCTGCTCTTTTTATTGACCTTTCAAAAAGCTTTGTCCATTATGTTGGTTGAAAAGGTTGTCTGGTATTGGATTGGATTGGATTGGATAGATAATAGACATCTCAAATATAAGCAGACCGGGCTTTTAGTGTAGGCACACCTTGTACTTGCAGATACTTGTTAACCGTGGGGGTGTTTTTAATATAAAAACACTTTTATTTCGTGTTTATTAGATTCACAGTTAGTTTTGGTCTTTATTTTCATAATGAAATGTCATTTGGTTTTGATTAGGGTTAAGTATTAGTTTGTTACTCTACCACATTCTGAATATTACACTCTGATTAGATACATTAGTTGTTTATTACTGATTACCTTTATCAGAATGAATATTAGGCTGCAGTCTAATATGCTAGCCCACTGCAGGGACACAGGTTTGAGGTCTTGAAGTGCCCTATGGCCTGGTCAGGAATTGTAATCAGACATGACTGAGGGCCGGATGGAGGATTTACCACACTCGCTGCATAGCTGCATGTCCAGTTCGGGACTGGAACAGTAGGGAGAAATGCTGATTTGGATTTTATGGCCAGACTGTTCAGTCAGGCTGTGTGCATTTATTGTCTCACATTTATGGAAGTTCAATTAAGGCTTTATAAAGATTTTATACCCTTATAAATAAATACTAAATATTAGAGCTGACTCAGAGCTGGAGCAGCCCTCAGGTTTTAATGACTTCACGCAGCGATGCACTTTGATTGCTGGATTTGAGATCTGTTGTAAATCGGTGAGAGTGATGAAAATGGGCTTACTTCTTTTCTGACTCTCCTCTGCAGGCGGAGGAATGGCGGCTTTACTTTTGCAGTTGATCCTCTTCATCTTTGACTCCTTCACCGAGGCGTCACACAATAACACCACAGGTATGAACGCTTACAGGGTTTGTACACAGCCAGAGCATTATGACTGCTCACAGATTAAATAATAAACCACTGTTATCTCGGTAAGACTGTGCGTGTTAAGGCCTGGGATATAACAGGGCACATACACACTGACATCTTTAGAGACATCAGTTGACCTAAGACGTCTTTGGAGTGTGACACTTGGGAGAATACAAGCAGAGTCTGGACTGGAGATCTCTGGAGCTGTAATTGGACAGCGCTAACCACCACTTTTTATTATACAGTGGTACCTCAGATCTCGTCGTTAATTCGTTCCAGAAGGCTTGTCGAGAACCGAAAAGGACGAAAATGATAAAGTCGTTCCAGATCCAAAGAAAATCCATACTGTATAAGGAATTATATGCATTAATGGAGTTGTATTGTGCAAATGCTCCCTGATTTACGATGGGGATATGTTCAAATCCATCCATCATTAATGAGTGTTTGACTAAGTTGGCTTCTTATTCGCATTTTCCGTTCCACCTTAAATGACTCCAGTTACATTATGGCGCCTGTAGATGGAGATTCTGCCTCAAGTTAATGATTAAAATACTTACATTAACCTACAGTTGGCCGAAATCATTAACACAACACGTATTTTATAATAAATCTCATACAGTTTAGTGAGTACTGGACTGAAAGTGCAAAACACTTACTTAGTTATTGGTTAACTAACTGCAGCCTGTGTTCTGGAGGATTCAGTTCCCGTTTTGCTTTCGGTTGGCTCTTATAGACTAACCTTTTTAGGACCCATGGAGACTTATTTGCACTAAGAATACAGTGCTGTGGACGTAAAGATAAAGAAAAACACGATAAACACAGCGGAGATCTCCTCTTCTCTTTGAATCACTGAATCACTGTGTACCGAATCGGGAATCATGAATCGAGTTCCGGCTGAAACAAGTCCGAGCAAAGGACGAGAACCGATACACATTTCTGTAGTTAAAATGCGTCGAGAACCAAATTTGACAAGTTCCTGAGGTGATCGCGAACTGAGGTACCACTGTATTTCTTTCTTGTGTTCATGACCTTCTGCTATCCATTACCCAAATCCCAACGATTATACAGCAAACAGGGCGATTTGCCTTAAGACTCGAGTCCTGCTTCACCACAGACTGCTCTCTTTTTCCATCCCTGAGATACTTGAACCTGGGTAGGGGCAGGTTTTCTCCCCTCACTTGAAGAGAGCATCCCACTCTCTTCCAGGAGACTACTGTGACTCAGACTTGGAGCTGCAGCTGAGAATCAAACATTCACTTTATATCAGTGGTCATAATGTTTTGACTCACTGTGCGGGTTGCCTGTACCTGTGCTGTACAGTTCTCTTGGTAATTGCCAGAATGAGTGTGGGAATGAAATTTCGCATCCACCTGAGCACGTCCTAATTGGCTCGTTCCTCTCGAACGCCATCAACAATATTAGCTGTTAAAGAAAACAGATCAGGCCGCGTGCGAATTGCGTCCTCTTGTGTAGCCGTAATGTGTAGTGGCGGCTTAATGGTAGCACTTATGATGATAGTTCTGACATCAGAATGCAATCACCCGCCAAAAATTTTTTGACGCGCATTCAGATGCGTGCGCACACAATGAAAAACACACACCTACACACTCCGTGGCCTCTCCCGGCCACTTGTGCTGGACTGGATGATTACTGTAATTAGTTGGTGACACAGAAGGTGAACAAGGCTATAATAACAGACTAAAGCAGCTATTACTCGCTCACTCCGGCTGTGCTGGAAACCCAAGAGCCTCGGGGTAGCGCTGACATTTATTCCGGGTTGGACGCCCAGCTCTGAGGCGCATGCCAAGGAGAAAGATGAGTTCATGTATGGCTCTGCTAACCAGAATCTCTTTTCCTGTCCGATTAAGCAGTATGGTATGTGATGTGGAATGAAAAATGGCCTTCTCGTTCAATTACAGCAGAGACATGGGAATAGACGTCCTTTCTCATTAAGCTTTGTAAAAGCAAGTGACACCACATGCCTGTTGCGATCAGTCTTATACAGCCTGATTTGGCATCGGATTTAAAGGTCTAGAGCTCCATCTGGTGCTAATGAGGTGCGTTACACTTTGTACGCGACGCTACGAAGCCGTTCGGTCATTACTTCATCTTCAGTGGAGTAATGAGTGCAAGGCAGGAATATACCCTGACCTGGGTGCCAGATTATCACAGTACTGAGCAAAAGTCTTAGGACACTATTAGATTAGATATATCATTGTTTTACCAATGGTGTAATGACCATGTGACCATGTGGCTGTAGTCATGACTGACACAAGGTTACATAAACATGCTAGTCATGCGCCAATTTAGAGTGACCATTTAACCTAAAGCATGTCTTTGGATTGTGGGAGGAAACCAGAGCACCTGGAGTAAACTCATGTGGACATGTCGAGGATCCTGAACAGGCAGAGAGCGGGTTCAGGATCGAACCAGGGATTTCGGAGCTGTGAGGTGACTTGCGTTAGGTAGTAGACTAGTGACCGGTAGGACGAGGGTTCAAGTCCCAGCACTGCTACTGTTGAACAGCTGCTTCGATTGTATGCGTTGTGTACAATAGTATGTCACTGTGAGCACTAAGGAGAATGTTAGACACTGCCTGGACAAGTGCTTCTAAGAACGACTGTAAATAAAAGAAAAAAACTGTGTTTTTTGTTGACCTTTGTCCAGGATTTGGAGTCCATCCCACAAAGCACAGGGCACGGGTGTAAGCGTGCTCTGGAAAGGTCACCAATCCATCACGGGGTCACTCTTACAGCTCTGCAAAGGTCACCAATCACTCTTGGGGTCATGTTAGGAGATGATCCCTCGACCGGCCTCTTTTTCCTCAGACGCAGCCAGTCATGAGTTTAACATGACTGTAAATCGACAGTTCTTTTTCAAATTTATTTTACTATTTGGTAATTGGACCAGTCGCCAATGCAAGGGTGGCACGGTGGCTCAGTGGTTTGCACTGGTGCTTCACAGCGAGAAGGTTCTGGGTTCGATCCCAGATGGAGCGGTCTGGGTCCTTTTATGTATGGAGTTTGCATGTTACTCTGGGTGCTCTGGTTTCCTCCTACATTGTCGGACTGTGGTAGCCTAGTGGTTAAGATGCTGGACTCTGGAGCAGAAGGTCCAGGGTTCAAATCCCACCTCTGCCAAGCTGCCAATATTGGGTCCTTGAGCAAGACCCGTAACCCACAATTGCTTGGACTGTAAGATTGTACCCATTATAAGTGGCTCTGGATAGGGGCGTCTGCTAAATGCTGTAAATGTAAATGCAAACGTGTGTTAGGTCAACTGATTATGCCAAATTATCCTCGATCTGAGTTTGTGTGTGTGTGTGTGTGTGTGTGTGTGTATATATATATATATATATATATATATATATATATATATATATATATATATATATATGAGACCAGCTTCAATATTACTACTGTGTTATCTCCTAGGCTGTGCTATCATTCGTCCACCCAGAGATGGAGGCATCAGATACAGGGGTTTGACTCAAGAACAGGTGCCTACATATTATTATTATTATTATTATTATTATTATTATTATTATTATTATTATACCGATGTTGGTCCTGTGTTTGACCATGTTTTGAGATATTCTGGATAATCGCTGTCCTTCTCTTTCTATAGATCCGCAGTGTGCAGGTGTTGCCCGTGGATTATGAGATTGAGTACATCTGCAGGGGGAACAGGATCATCGTTGGACCGAAGGTCAGAAAATGTCTGCCTGATGGCACGTGGACCGATCTCAACCAACGCAGCAAGTGCTGTAAGCTGCCTATGTATTCTCTATGTTATAATATTCTCCTGGTCCTCCCAAGATTTCTTTCTCAACACATGTTTGATTGGGGCTTCGAGTCTAGATGGTGTGTAAAGCTGCTTTGACAAAGCTCTACTGCAAAAAGCGATATAAATAAGTTTGATTTTGATGTAGAATGAGGTAGAATGTCTGTCTGATTTCTTGAGCTGTCTTTACAAATTAATAATGAGCCTGGACATTATTTATGGAGGACAAAATCAAGCATACTAAATAATCCGTGGTTTAAAAAATACGAAATAAAACTTTTCTAATTAAGAACAATAACAGAACGTTCAGCCCAGAAATAGCATGGGATATGCTAAATGGGGTTATCGGGGGACAATTATCTTTTTTGTGCATTTAATAAATAACTGATGATTAACTTAATTAGAGAAAGAATGTAAATAACTCAAGCTTAAACCTCCTATCAAAAATAAAGAGAAGTAGAAATGAAAAATAGGGTTGACTTAGCCTAGCAGTTAAAGTACTCGACTAAGGACCAGAAGGTCCAGAGTTCAAATCCCACCTCTGCCAAGCTGCCAATGTTGGGTCCTTGAGCAAGACCCTTAATCCACAATTGCTTGGACTGTAAGACTGTACCAATTGTAAGTAGCTCTGGATAAGGGCGTCTGCTAAATGGCCAAATGTAAGTGTAAAAATGCATGTTGGATGCACAAGACATTGACAAAAAAGAAAGTTTAGCAAGGAAGCTCCAAAAACAGCAAGAGGTAAACAGTATGTACAAAACAAGGGACTCTAAAATGATATTATTTCGATGAGAGGAGATACGAATGGCTCTCGTAAATCCGTCAAATAAACTTAAGAGTTTCTGCCAAACGAACAGAATAGAGAACTAACAATGGAAATAACGAGATTTGAATAATGCAATCTTAACACTAATAAGTCACCTGATCCAGATAGCTTCTCTTCTGAATGGTACAAGGTCTTTGATCTGAACTAGTAGCAAATCATCTTCAGGCCCTTAATGTAGTGTAATAGATGAGAAATGCCTCCTTCATGCAGAGATGGTGTTATTTCCATTATCCCAAAGGAAGAAAACAACTGGTTAGAGTGTGGGACTAACAAACTCATCTCAGTTCTTAATGTCTATTTTAAGTTACTTGAAGCTATACTTGGAAAAGGTAAACAGATTCAATTGTTTGCATGGATATAAAGAGATAGAGTAGTCCTTATTTCCTGAGTTTGAGAATTAAAGTCATAAAAATGAACACAAATTCTGTATTTCTTTCAAGCGTATCCAGTAGATTTTTCTACAAAGCAGTTTGAATGGAATATGGAAAGAGGAAAAAACAAGGATTAGATGTAAAACCTTGCAGCTTTTGAAAAGCAAAGGAGGAATGGAATGATCTGCTTTAAGCGTTATTTCTATGCAGCAGAGATTAAGCTCCTTATTTTACAATTCAGGCAGTATTAACTAATAAGGGTTTTGGTGGATGTATAGTGACACTGCAAATCCCTTGGGTAAATTTCCAGTTAAAAATCAAAGTGACTGACTCTGACCACATTTTATTCATTTTTACATAGTAGGTATCTTCAACTGTGCCAATATTCTGAGGAGAAAAAAGAAGAACGAAGCATTAGACATGATTAGTCTGGTGTCACAGATATTCCAAGGAGTCAGAATCCACCTGACACAATATATGTTGGCTATACAAGGCATTCATTATGGAAAAAATTCCACCCCACAGAATACGTTAAAAATAAATGGGGAAAAGAAGAAAACTTTGTCTTTTCAAAGGAGGAATGGCTCAGGGTTTGCAATATCCTGCAAGAGCACACCAATTCATATGGATGGGATTATCTGACTCGATTCTTTGTCACCCCAAAAATGGAAGGCACACCTTACAGAGGGAACTGCTAGAGACTGTGTGCAAGTCAGGAGGCTGCTGGCATATATTTTGGGAATGGCCAGTAACAAGGCATTTCTCGGAAGAGATACACAGGGCATTGAAAGATATTTTTAATACCATTGTCACTTTTTATTTCTACACCTACAGCACGGTGTGATAAGTACTGATTTGTTGTTTTGACAGTTGCTGGTTAAAAAGCTCTCACTAGGCAGTGGCTGCTTGCTGACTCCCACACAGTCAAAGACTGGATAGAGTTGGTAAATGCGAAAACTTTTTCACTTCATATCCAAATGGAAAAAAAGTCTGGAGGAAATATATTACTTTTGTATGATGCTTATGGCCGGGTTTTGTTGACGTGCCATAGCTTGTACTATACACTAGAAATGAGAGACACTACTTACTAAAAGGATCGAAGAATGAAAAGGATAAGAGCAAATTGCTTAATGAATGTTTGAACTGTATGGATATGTTGCCCATTATTAAAACAAATACTGAATGCTTATTTACAGCTGTGTTCGTGTTACATACATACATAGTATTATATGGGGGTGTGGTTAGTGCCCCCCCACCCAAAAAAGCCCCCTCAAATCATGGTGCTCCCTCCACCATGCTTCCCAGTTGGAATTACACTTACTGTGACTCAGTACAAATACAGTGGTTACTTAAGGAAAACATGCTTGGGACAAGACAGGAGGACGGAGACAGATCCATGTGCAAGTGGGGATTATTTACAGGAGATATAGAGCGAGGCACACTAAGCTAACAGACAAGGCTAACAAAAGACATAGACGCTGACAGAATATGCTAATACAAACTCAGACTCAGAGACATGGTAGTACTACATACAGACAATATGTCTAACCTTGGACAACCTAACAAACCAAAGTTAACAGAATGTGCTAAACTGGACAATGTGGACAAACACAAACAGATGGAGTTAACACAAAAGGTATGCTAACGAATGCTAACCAATCGAGATCATGTGGTAAACAAACAAACAATGTGCTAACAACACTGCTAGAACATTTTATACACAAACTATGACTAACACAAACAATAAACTAAATGCACAGATAGTGCTAATACCAGCAAAGTGCAAATACAGATAGAACTAATACTACCAAAGAGCTAATACTAACAGACAGTGCTAATATGAACAAAGAGCTAATACCAACATGCAGTGCTAATACTGGCAGACAAAGCTAATAATAACACAGCGCTAATATTAACAGCAACAGACAGTGCTAATACAAACAGACAGTGCTAATATGAACAAAGAGCTAATACTAAAAAGAGCTAATAGTAACAGACAGAGGTAATACTAACAAAGACCTAATATTAACAGGCAGTGCTAATATTAACAGACAGTGCTAATACAAACAGACAGTGCTAATATGAACAAAGAGCTAATACTAACAGACAGAGATAATACTAAAAAAGAGCTAATAGTAACAGACAGAGCTAAAACTAACAGAAAGAGCTAATACTAACAGACATAGCTAATACTAACAAAGAGATAATATTAACAGGCAGTGCTAATATGAACAAAGAGCTAATACCAGCATGCAGTGCTAATACTAACAAAGGTCTAATACAAACAGACAGTGCTAATATTAACAGACAGTGCTAATATGAACAAAGAGCTAATACTAACAGACAGTGCTAATACTAAAAAAGAGCTAATGCTAACAGACAGAGCTACTACTAACAAAGAGCTAATACAAACAGGCAGAGCTAATACCAACATGCAGTGCTAATACTAACAGGCAGAGCTAATACTAACAGGCAGAGCTAATACTAACAAAGAGCTAATACAAACAGGCAGAGCTAATACCAACATGCAGTGCTAATACTAGCAAAGAGCTAATACTAACAGTCAGAGCTAATACTAAGAAAGAGCTAATATTAACAGACAGAGCTAATACTAACAGGCAGTGTTAATATGTACAAAGAGCTAATACTTACAGGCAGTGCTAATACTAACAAAGAGCTAATACTAACAGGCAGTGCTAATACTAACAAAGAGATAGTACAAACAGACAGTGCTAATACTAACAGACAGTGCTAATACTAAAAAAGAGCTAATACTAACAGACAGAGCTAATACAAACATTCAATTCTAATACTAACAGACAGAGCTAATAATAACAGGCAGTGCTAATATTTACAATAGCTAATACAAACAGGCAGTGCTAATACTAACAAGGAGTTAATACAAACAGACAGTGCTAGTACTAAAAAAGAGCTAATACTAAAAAAGAGCTAATACTAACAGACAGAGCTTATACTAACAGAGAGAGATAATACTAACAGGCAGTGCTAATATGTACAAAGAGCTAATATTTACAGGCAGTGCTAATACTAATAAAGAGCTAATACAAACAGGCAGAGCTAATACTAACAGGCAGAGCTAATACTAACAGGCAGAGCTAATACAAACAGACAGTGCTAATACAAACAGGCTGTACTAATATTAACAGACAGTGCTAATATGAACAAGGAGCTAATACTAACAGACAGTGCTATTACAAACAGGCAGTACTAATATTAACAGGCAGTGCTAATATGAACAAAGCCCTAATACCAGCATGCAGTGCTAATACTAGCAAAGGTCTAATACGAACAGGCAGTGCTAATACAAACAGACAGTGCTAATATGAACAAAGAGCTAATACTAACAGACAGAGCTAATACTAACAGACAGAGCTAATACTAACAGACAGAGCTAATACTAACAGACAGAGCTAATATATACAAAGAGCTAATACTTACAGGCAGTGCTAATACAAACAGGCAGAGATAATACAAAAAGACAGTGCTAATACAAACAGGCAGAACTAATACAAAAAGACAGTGCTAATACAAACAGGCAGAGCTAATACAAACAGACAGCGCTAATACTAACAGGCAGTGCTACTACAAACAGAAAGTGTTAATACAAACAGACAGCGCTAATACTAACAGGCAGTGCTAATACTAACAGGCTGTACTAATATTAACAGACAGTGCTAATATGAACAAGGAGCTAATACTAACAGACAGTGCTATTACAAACAGGCAGTACTAATACCAGCATGCAGTGCTAATACTAGCAAAGGTCTAATACGAACAGGCAGTGCTAATACAAACAGACAGTGCTAATATGAACAAAGAGCTAATACTAACAGACAGAGCTAATACTAACAGACAGAGCTAATACTAACAAAGAACTAATACTAACAGACAGAGCTAATATGTACAAAGAGCTAATACTTACAGGCAGTGCTAATACAAACAGGCAGAGATGATACAAAAAGACAGTGCTAATACAAACAGGCAGAACTAATACAAAAAGACAGTGCTAATACAAACAGGCAGAGCTAATACAGACAGACAGCGCTAATACTAACAGGCAGTGCTACTACAAACAGAAAGTGTTAATACAAACAGACAGCGCTAATACTAACAGGCAGTGCTAATACAAACAGACAGCGCTAATACAAACAGACAGCGCTAATACAAACAGACAGTGCTACTACAAACAGAAAGTGCTAATACAAACAGGCAGCACTAATACTAACAAAGTGCTAATACAGATTACCAAGAGGCAGTGCTAATACAGACAATAAGCTACACAAACAGGCAGTGCTAACAATGAACTAATACTAACATGCAGTGCTAATGCTAACAGACAATGAGCTAATGAGCATTACACAAAACTGAATAACAATGAAACCCAAGACAAAATTTCATCAAACCTGAATCATGCGATGAGCAAGTACTAAGAGTTCTTGCAAACACTTTTCTAATCAAATAGTGCCTTACAATCTTAAGAACAAATACAACAAGATCAGTAAGAGATGTGTTTTTTGTTGTTATTGTTATTCCACTGTGTGGCGAGCGTTCTGATACACCACAGAGGTAACCTGGGTTCAAATTCTGGCATTACCTTCCAGTAGGGCTGCAACTAACGATTATTTTAATAATCGATTAATCGGTCGATTATTTCTTCGATTAATCGATGAATCGGGTTTTAAAAAGAAAACCTTTCCATGTCTTAATTCAGAAATATAACATTAAATAACAGAGCAAATCAGTGCTTACAATAAATGAATAATAATAAATTAAATTTATTAATAAATTAAAATAACAAATTAAACAATAAAGAAAAATAAGTACATCTCTGATGCAAACACTACATACAAACTCATTCACGCTCTTTCTTTAGAAACTTTGCATTGCAAGCCAAAAATGTTAGCATGTCAACATGCTCCTGGCTAAAGCTGGCTCTCTTTTTAGAGACTATATTTCCTGCCGCAGAAAATAAACGCTCAGACAGTGTTGAAGTAGCAGGAATGCATAAATAGGACTTGGCTAGCCTGGCCAATATAGGATATCTGTCTCTTAACTCCATAACTGTCATTATCCAGCTAAGAAGCAGAAAAACAGCATCAACCGTGCTGTGTCCGTTTGCATAGTATGAGTGCGCCGTTACGTTCCCTCACTTCACAACGGACCAAACTCGGGATATTGTGGTGACTTACGCTGTTGTTGAGCTCCGATCATCCTCATCGGTGACACCATGTTTCCGTTTCAGGTGCTGTATCAGCACCTGGGTGCTCCCGTGCCGGGTCAAATATCTTTTGCAAAGCTTGCATGTTACACATTTTTTGTTGTGTGAAGCGTGAAGTGCTCCTACACTTTTGAGGTCTTAAGCCGAACCTTCTTCTCTGCGTCGGTCATGTTTCATTTATAGGATTTATTTAATTCTTAACGCTAACTTGTTTTGAAGATTCCGCATCCGCGCCGGCTCTGCCTCGCTCCGTTCAATCGCTCGTGCTTTTTTTTTTCAGCGTTGACGAAGTTCCGCAAGTAACGTAAGCGGATATGATAAGTCGAGGGACACAAGTCATGTGAGACAACGAATCGATAATGAAATTCGTTATCGACACTTTTAATAATCGTTTATTATCGATTTTATCGATTCGTTGTTGCAGCTCTACCTTCTAGCCATCCCTACATCTCATGCAGATCAGATTGGCTGTGTCTGAAGGAAGATTGGTTTTTCAGTGTATCATCCATTAACAACATGTACTCATGGATGGCCTGGTGTTCCATTCCGGGCACACTTAGTCCTGTACCCTATGCTCTCCCAATGAATCTGACCAGAAACGCAGGATAAAAATGAATAAACATGTGTGCAGTACGACTTGCACTGTATCTGTGTGCATACTATTGCTACTGCTAATAACAGTAATAATGGTCTATTTTGAGATTGGCGCATCATCCTCCTCACTGTAAGTGTGTTTTTCTTTTCAGTGTTACCGTGTGCGAAAGTCTGGACGTCTCTAGAGAATGGGCGTGTGCTGGTATCACCTCCCGGGCCAGCGGTAGAAGGAACTGTTCTCATCTACAACTGTATGAACGGCTTCATCCTGGAGGGCAGGAACACAACCCAGTGCACCAAACTGGGCAAGTGGGACTCGCCCAAACCTTTCTGCCGCTGTGAGTCTCTGCACTGTGTATATCACTGTGTGTCAGTTAGATTTTTTTCTAGTGAAGCACTGAAAACAAAAACTCTGGGCTGAAACCGAAATTTCCGAAATTTCAAGGGCGCGTTTGTCTGGTTTTTTTTTAAATCATAAAAACAGATTATTTATACTTGAAGTATGATTACAGATCGCTCATCTAATATCTGTGTGTATAAAGATTAAATAATCTCTTTAATGGAGATCTTGAGGATGGAGCTCAGCTTCTGTGCTACAGAAACTGTGGAATTAGATTCTGTTACATTTCTGTTTTGTATTTGTAATAATAGAAATTTCTGAAAGCTAAAACATTTCTGTATTTTTGTCCAAAAAAAGTCACATTCATTGGCCAAAAATTTGGTGCATTTCTAGTTTTTCCTACAGTATTACTGCATTTCGTGAGTTAATTGACTTTTTATTTCTGTTTCCATCTAGATGACAGACACCATACAGGTAAGAGCTCGTCGTCCTTTACTTTGTATCATCTTGTCCATGTTTACATTTCTGAAGCAACAACTCACAATGAAGCATGAACTAAATATCAGTCAAAGTAGCTCATTTCACAAAATAACACATAAATAATGGATATTCAGATAACAGGAGCCCATGTCCCTATTTTCCATTGGGGAAATCCCTATCTGGTTCCTGTATATTCAAAACCACTCCAACTTTTAACTTTGGGGTGGTACAGGGGACTTTCTGATTGGTACGTCTTCTCTCTACTCTTCTGACTGGCTTTTTCTCTCAACACTTCTGTCAAATCATCATCGTACATTGTCTCAGAGCTGCTCATCTAGTGCTAAACAGTAGTACCACAATATAAAATAAATAATTATTGCCTCATTATTAAACACTGACTACCTAAAGTGAAAAGTGTAGGAAAAATAAGAGGCCATTCAGAACACGCTTGTCATGTGGGAACACCCCGGTCTTCTTGAGTTCCACAAACCCAGCCCCTGCAACTCGAGGAACTCTAAACCTCAAAATGACCGTGTCCATGGACACAGATAAAACAAACAGATGAAATGACCACATGGAACACAACACAGACACGCAATAGGGACCGACAGACCTTACCTTGCTGAAGGTGGGATACGAAGTAGAGTGGCTCAGTTGTTAGAGTGCTGGTTCCTAATGCTGAGACTCCCTGGTTCGTATCCTGCCTCTGGCAAGGTGAGGTCTGTTGGTCCGATTCGTCGCCTGGTTTGGAGGGTTTGGGAAAATATGGGAGTCCTAACCATTTTTTGCAGTAGTAGTTCCACGTAGTTACATACAGTGGTGCTGGAAAGTTTGTGCTTGAAAATTTCTGCAAAAATTTGACCTAAAACATCATCAGATTTTCACACAAGTCCTAAAAGTAGATAAAGAGAACCCAGTTATACAAATGAGACAAAAGTATTATACTTGGTCATTTATTTATTGAGGGAAATGATCCAATATTACATATTAGTGAGTGGCAAAGTATGTGAACCTCTAGGATTAGCAGTTTTGATTTGAAGTTGAAATTAGAGGCAGGTGTTTGCAATCAAGTGGGATGACAAGTCAGGTGTGAGGGGGACCCTGTTTTATTTAAGAACAGGGATCTATCAAAGTCTGCTCTGTGCACAACATGTTTGTGGAAGTGTATCATGGCATGAACAAAGGAGAGATTTCTGAGGACGCTCAGAAAAAAGAGTTTTTTGATGCTCATCAAGCTGTAAAAGGTTTACCAAACCATCTCTAAAGAGATTTGGAACTCCACAGTCCGTACAGATTGTTTACAAATAGAGAAATTCAAGACCATTGTTTACCCTCCCAGAGTGGTTCGAGGGGAATGGGGGTAGTAGCAGGAAGAGAGGGGGAGGAAGGGGAGAGGATCCCACCCTCTCCAAGATCACCCCAAGAGCAAGCATATAATTGTTGGTTAGGGTCACAAAGGACTTCTAAGCAACTGAAAGGCCTCTCTCACATGGCTAATGTTATGTTCATGAGTCCACCATCAGAAGAACACTGAACAACAATGGTGTGCATGGACAGGAAAGCCACAGCCCTCTCCAAAAGAACATAGATGCTCATCTGTGCAGTTTGCTAAAGATCACGTGGATGAGCCAGAAGGCTATTGGAAGAATGTTTTGTGTGGACGGATGAGACCAACATAGAACTTTTTGGTTTAAAAGAAATAAAGGAAAAAACACTGCATTCCAGTCATAGAACCTTATCCCATCTGTGAAACATGGTTGGTGGGTAGTATCATGGTTTGGGGTCTGTTTTGCTGCATCTTGGGCCAGGACGGCTTGTCATCATTGATGGAACAATGAATTTCTGAATGATTATCAGGAGAATTGCCTAAAGGAAACTGTCAGGAAATCTCGTCCATGTATGAAATCTCAAGAGAAGGTGGGTCATGCAGCAAGACAGTTGACCCTAAAGCACACAAGCCGTTCTACCAAAGAATTGTTACAGAAGAATAAAGTTCATGTTTTGGAATGGCCAAGTCAAAGTCCTGACCTTAATCCCAGTGGAAATGTTGTGGAAGGACCTGAAGTGAGCAGCTAATGTGAGGAAAACCCACCAACATCCCAGAGCTGAAGCTGTTTTCTGTACGGAGAAATGGGCCTAAAATTCCTCCTCCAAGCCGGTGTGGCAGGACTGATCAACAAGCTACAGGAAAGTTGTTTATACTGCAGTTTTTTCGTTATGCCTCTGCAACAGGGGGGTCACACCAGATACTGAAAGCAAAGGCTCACTCACATACTTTTGCCACTCTGGGCACTTAATATGCAATATTGGACCATTTCCTCAATAAATAAATGACCAAATATGTAATATTTTTGTCTCATTTGTTTAACTGGGTTCTCTTTATCTACTTTTAGGACTTGTGTGAAAATCTGATGATGTTTTAGGTTACATTTATGCAGAAATTTAGAAAATTCTAAAGGGTTCACAAACTTTCAAGCACCACTGTACCCTGCTATTCTAGTATTTCATTGTTTAGTCGGTGTTCAGAATTATTGACTTTTTTTCATGTACCTGAATGTTCATCCATTCATTTTCATACCATCTTAATCACTTTCAAGATCATGTTAGCACAGGGTGCAAGGTGGAAGCAACACTAGACGGAGCATCAGTCCAGTGGGCAGGGTACACTCGCTCACACTGGGATGCTTTTTAGAGAAACCGGTGTTGTAAAGCAAACAGTGTAAATATATCTGGAAAAAAATATGTTTTAATGGGATTTGATTTCAGGCTGTAAGACGTTCTTGTCTTACATAAAAGGGTGATGATTATCTCCAGGTTCTGTATTAGGTATTCAAGTCAAAGTGGGTTGTATGTTCAAAAATTCGGAGCTACAGGTGAAATGACGAATGATTCCGTACCATTTGGTGGTGATAGATCGTTTCTGATTATAACATATGGGACACACCTACCCCAGTGCTCCATGCCAGCTTGCTCTGATTAATCATTCAAATAACATGATTTAGAACTTTCTACTAGTCCTCCCTGCTCAAGAAGAGGGCAGTGTTGTGTAAGCGATCTCATCGGTGGCAGTAAAATACCTCAAAATAACGCAAGTTCTTTTTTTTAGCCGAGTGGGGGCAGTGTTACTTAACATAGTGCAGTTGATGAAATTCAATCTGCTGTGGCATTGGCTTGCCTGATGGTGGCGATGTTGTGCGATCGATGAACGTAATGTAAATGTGTAAAAATGAATAGCTCTGGTCGTGAAGTAAAAAGCTTGGTCGGTAATCAATGTGGTACATTAAAATATACGTCTGATTGAAATTGTAATTATAAATGTAGGTTTTTAAAAACTATTAGATATTAACCATAACATTAAGATGATAATCATGTATATCACTTACCACAGTGCTTGGTCATTCCTGATTTATCATTCTTACTAAAAACAAAACAACCAAATAATCAACAAACTAAAGAATTATTTGATTCATTTATGATTAAAATAAATATCTAAATTTAATTTTCCATTTCATTTTGTCGTTAAAGCTGGCAGCAAAAATAGATTAAAACAAAATATATATATAATGAGTATATAAAATTTTATAGATTTTATAGAAGACTATGTACTTATACTGTTTCACATTAACCATTGCATAGTTCTGGAAATAGTATATATATACAGTACTGTGCAAAAGTTTTAGACCACCATTAGGTTAGATATACCATTGTTTTATCTTATAATGACCATATATAATTATTTCTCAGTCTCTTTATTAGAATACAAACCAGAAAATACAGTATGCAGTATTAAAAAAACTGACAAAAATAAAAGTATGGCAAGTATTTAGTGTGACCTGCCCTTGGACTTGAGCAACAGCAGCACCTGGCAGCTTCATCGGGACGTCAAATTGACTCTTCTATAGTCCTAAGTAGCTTGATCAGGAATAGTCTTCTTGGAACGGTAGCAGCCAAGAAACCACTGTTGCGGAAGGGGAACTGGGTGAAAAGGTAAAGATATGCTAAAGCTCACAAAGATTGGAATGAAGATCAGTGAAGAAGAGTATTATGGCGTGACAGATCCAAGTTTGTTCTGTGACAAAAATCTATAAAATTAAAACATAGCCCTGACAAATCTAACACAATAATAGTGTAAAAAGTGTTTTTGTTGAAGCAGCAAAAACACTTTTTACACTATTATTGTCTTACCTTTGTCAGGGCTATGTTTTAATCCACAAGCCTTTTATCACCTTCTTTTCTTAAAAAGATGTCTCGGAGAACATATGATTCTTTAAACCCTCAACCTTTAATAGTAATCACGTGTTGGTGGTGTACGAATTCCTCTTATCAAGTATACGCCAGTAGGCCAGCTGTATGCACAAATTATACCCCAGTTGTGGAAGTTTAGCGATCCCAGCTGCAGTGTCAGTGTTGTGACTGATGATGGCAGTGTTGAGCTTGTAAAGCCATTCGACTGAGCCGTAGTTCTAAATAGGAAGGCTTGGTGTACTGAAGGTGTCACTAGAGCACCATCAGGCAGCAAAACCTGACGCTGTACTACATTTTACTTATCATTCAGAGGAACTTAATCGAAAGCTATTTGTTCTATCCATATGAACACCGTTGGATTCATTCTTCAGCTGTCTGACTTCATTCTGCCGTCTCTGATTACAGCTGATAATAACACTCGTCTCGCTTAGAGCATCTTTTTGGCTATACTATTCCTCATTTTAGCTGGCAGTAGTACCCTTGGGGTGAGATGGTTGGGCTGCAGTTTCAATGACAGCTCCATGGATCGTAGTTAAATCCTCCAGTTTCTGTCTCTGTGGAGTTTAGCATGTTCTTCTTGTGTTTGTAATGTGTGGGCACACTATTGTGCTGCCAGAATCATGACAGTAGGACAGGACAAAATGTCCCTAGGGTGTTTATTAAAAAACATACTGAATTCGTATCACTGTGGTGGTTCACTGGCATGCTGACACTGTTGGGTCTTTGAGCAAGGCTCTCTAAAGACTATATATATATATATATATATATATATATATATATATATATATATATATATATATATATATATACAGTACTGTGCAAAAGTTTTAGACCACCATTAGGTTAGATATACCATTGTTTTATGGTATAATGACCATATATAATTATTTCTCAGTCTCTTCATTGGAATACAAACCAGAAAATACCGTATGCAGTATTAAAAAAACTGACAAAAATAAAAGTATGGCAAGTATTTAGTGTGACCTGCCCTTGGACTTGAGCAACAGCAGCACCTGGCAGCTTCACCGGGACGTCGTTGACTCTTCTACAGTCCGAAGTAGCTTGATCAGGAATGGTCTTCTTGGAACGGTAGCAGCCAAGAAACCACTGTTGCGGAAGGGGAACTGGGTGAAAAAGTAAAGATCTGCTAAAGCTCACAAAGGTTGGAATGAAGATCAGTGAAGAAGAGTATTATGGCGTGACAAATCCAAGTTTGTTCTGTGACAAAAATCTGGGTTTGCCAGAGCTTCTAAATGCATAGCATCAAATGTAAAGGTTGGTGGAGGAGCCATCATTCATGTAGGAAATCGAACTTCTGAGAAGGTTTCCACTAGGTTTTGGAACACGACTGTGAGTTCAAGCACTGAGGTCGGACGCTAAGCCCTGGCTCACTTTTCAATCTTGGATGATTTGAAGGTCAGGGATATGTGCAAGGCAGCCAAATTTAATCAAAATTGGCTAACCATTTCCTCTTGGACTTTTGATGAACTGGTTGTTGGAGATGGAGACCTATGATTTGTCACGTTGGGAGTCATTGAGATGTTCGGTACAACCCGCACTCTGTGGAGATTACGATCCTGTTAGCAGTAAATGTGGTTACAAAAACAACAATTAGATGGGGCTCAGAGGCAACAGCCGACCTGTGTTCGAGCGACAGGCTGCCATCCCATTCACTGAGCGTGTTTGCCCAATGAATAACGAGATCCTTTGGGGTGTCCACAAACTTTTGGTGATATGGTATATAGAAGTCCCCTGCGGAGGCTGCATTAACTTCTTTTCATTAACAAATGAAATCGTGAACTTTTTTGCATAAGATGTACCTCTTAGCAAACTTTGTTAATTAGGAAGTGATTAAAGGTTGGCGTTAAATATAGAGCTCGTTATCAGTGTATAATGCTGGCAGACTCATAATGCTGATCTCAGGGAAAGCACTGTTTCACATATGGCAGCTGCAGATAACCAAATGAATTACTGGCATGTCTGGAAGGCGGAAGCTTCGTGACCTTGACGCCACCGGCTGGGCGTCAGCTGAGGTGAATGAATTGCAGATGCCCGTCTTTATCGCCTCTATGTGTAGTGGTGTGTGTGTATGTGTGAGAGCTTGATTCCTCCCTCCTAACAGTGTTTTCCACGCTGATTAATGAGTATGCCAGTCTCCGAGTGTGGCAGTGACGTTGGAATGCATATGAGGCCTGGTCTGAGTGGCAGAGGGTGTCACAGCAGAAGGAGGGAGGATGTGGATTAACACGAAGAGTGAGACCAGACAGACAAAGAATGTGGAGAAGGGTGGAAGTGGATAAACGTGAAATGAAAAGGACGTTGGAAGGAAATCAAAGTTGGGCGTGATGAGATGAAGAAAGAAGCCAGCGGGAACAGGAGGAACGAGCTAGGCAGAGAGAACGGAATAGAAACGTAGAGCGAGAGTGAGATTTATGTCCTCCATCTATTTAGTAAATGCATTCTGGGTGTTTTGACTGGCTGGAAATGGTTTCCCAGGTTTTTATTACGTTCTTTCAGCTCCCACCTGGGTCTCGGGAGCCTCTGCTGTTTGTTCCAGTGTTTGGATGCTTCTGGAATTAAGTTATGAGAAAAATATTTTATTTGCGCAGCGTAAATCAATAACATGAAGATGCTTAAAGAAATACTGCAGCTTTGTTTAACCTTATCATGACCACAGATAATACATTTGACAAGTTCTCATGTATTGAGAATAACACAAAACCAATCAGCCAATCTTCCGGCAGCAATGCAATCCTTGTAATCCTGCAGATCGATCTCATGTTAATCTAGTACTAATTGTAAACCTTGTGAAGGATTGTAGAAAAATTGTACCACCCAAGGAGGATGGTCCCATGTCGAGTCTTGGTCCTCCCAAAGATGCTTCCTTACAATGTTAATGTTTTTCCTTGCCACTGGCGCCCTAGGCTTACTCAATTTGGGATTGGCCCTAGATATTAGAAGGTTGTAAAGTTGCTTTGAGGCAATGCTCCATTGTAAAAAGTGCTATGGAAGTAAATCTGACTTGACTTGGCACACCAATTAGCTCAGAGGTTTCCATAAACACATTTATCATGTGGCTATATAGCATGCGTTCTGGTATTTTTCCAAACTCTTGATTGTACATTTGAAGTGCAAAATGTAGAGTTATTCTTAGCAGCCCAAATGTCATCCTCTCATCCTCATGGCCTTGATGCTAAACATAACCTCAGGAATAGGTCAACACAAAACGCAGCAGGGGTTGGAGAAGCCAAATGCCACTCTCTTTGCTCACATGAACTGCCGAGCTAATGGAAAAAACGTTTTTTGTGAGCGCTAAAGAAATATCTTGGGTGAAATAGTAACTCGGTCAAAAGTCGTCATCCAAATAATTGCTTGAGCAATTAAACTGATTTATTAACAGATCACTTATTCATTCATTTCACCCACTTAATCCAATCCAGCTCTGGTCTAGGAACGAGCTTTGGACTTCAGCATTCTTTAGACATTAGCATTCAGTGCATGCTATATACAGAGAAAATATGAACAGTAAACGTTATCATAGACTAGTGCTGTCATTATCATGCTCTAGCGCCATCAAATTACTTTGACGGAGTTTGAAGGATTAGTAATTGAAGGAGCGTAAATATTAAGAAGCCCAGTTTACACAGCCACACAGACAACAAACATTAGCATGAGTTAAGCAGACCAAAGGGGTCAAAAATGAAATACTAAAAGTAATTACTTCAGCAAAACTTGTCATCCAAATAATTGCTGGAGTAAGAAAGTGTCTAGTAATGACACTGCTTAAGTAGCGCTAGTTACACGTCCAGCTGACAAGGCGAAAACTATATAATATTTAAAAACTTGGACTAAAATAATTTAAATTGATACAGTAAAAGATCAATTATCCATTAATTCATTCATTTGAATACCCACTTAATCCAATCCAGCTCTGGTCTGGGAAAGAGCATTGGACTTAGCATTCAACGCGCGCTGCATACAGAGAAAATATTAGCAATAAACGTTACCATAGGCTAGTGCTGTCATTATCATGTTCTAGCGCCGTCAAATTACTTCAAAGGAAGTAATTGAATGAGCTTACATATTAGATATTAAATAGCATTTACACAGACAACAAACATTAGCAGTGTTCCAGAGAAGGCTGAATTCTGCGGCTTTCTTAACACACAGATCATGAGTTACGCAGGTCAAAGGGGTCAAAAATGAAATACTAAAACTAATTACTTTAGCAAAAGTCATCATCCAAATAATTGCCAGAGAAAGAAAGTGTCTAGTAATTAAACCACAAAAGTAGCGCTGCTTATACACGGCCAGATGAAGGCGAAAACTATTTACTATTTTTAAACCTGGGACCAAAATCATTTAAACTGATGTATTAAGAGATCACTTATTCATTCATTCATTCATTCATTTTCATACCCACTGAATCCACCAGCTCTGGTCTATGAAGGAACATTCGACTTTAGCATTCTTTAGACATTAGCATTCAGTGCGTGCTATATACAGAGAAAATATTAGCATTAAAACTTATCATAGACTAGTGCTGTCATTATCACGCTCTAGTGCCGTCAAATTACTTTAAAGGATTAGTAATTGAATGAGCTTAAATATTAAATAGCCCCATTTATACAGCCACGCAGACAACAAACATTAGCATTAGCACAGCACTGTGTTCCAGAGCAGGCTAACTTTTGTGGCACACAGTTCATGAGCTAAGCAGGCCAAATGGGTCAAAAATGAAATACTAACACTTACTAAATTACTTTAGCAAAAATAGTCATCCAAATAATTGCAAGTAGGTAAGTATCCAGTAAAGAAACTACTAAAGTAGCGCTACTGGTACATGGCCAGATGACAAGGCGAAAAACAATTTATTATTTTAAAAACTCTGACAAAAATGATGTAAACTGATATAATAAGACTGATTATCTCATAAGGAAGGTAACACTACCGCTCTCATCTTTAGGAAGATACATGCCTTCTAGCATTCTGGGCATGTTAGCTAGATTACGGAGGAATATTAATTGATTCATTGATTCATTGATTCATTTACACAGGGACAAACCACAAACATTAGCGATACATTGTGAGAAGGTTGTTTTCGATTTAAATTTCAGACAAGGACTAGTGTTAATACTGGTTTTGTTTTTGTTGGTATTAGCTGGAATATTGCGGCAGGAAGGGCATCAGGTGTGAAACATGAGCCAGGTCCAAGATGCAGATCAGATGCTGTGGTGACCCCTAAAAAATGTCATTTAACCTTAAAGGGGATGCAGCTATACAGGACCAACGTTTATGCATTTATTCTCTGTTCATACTTTATTCTGGCTTCTGCTATACTTTGTTTACTGCTAAACCCTGTTATCCAAATGTATCCAGAAACTGGTTCAGATCATTTTATTCAATTCATAGAAGCTCGATTTCCTTTATTTCCAATGCGGGATATTCCAACCTGGTTCTTCTCTATTCAAAACCATTCCTACTTCCAATAATGAGAGTGTAATGTAGTGCCCCAGGAGACTTTCTTCTTTCTGTTATGTGAGGATTGGGTGGATGTTCGTCTCTCTAATGAGCAGGGTTTCGTTCATCACGTCTCACCCCTGTTTCTTCTAGAATTAGACACTATAATATAAAATAAACCATTACCTCATAATTAAGCACTGCAATGAAGCCGTAACAAAGCATGGGTATATGTAACAGCATAAATGTTTAGTAAGGATAAGGGAAGTACCCCAATTACCTTACTCTTAAGTACAATTTAATAAAACATCACTTTGTGGCGTGTTACTACCCACTTTTGTCTGAGGAACCGTGGATCTGCTATCTGTATGTAGTGCCTAAAGGAAAATGTCTGCTGTATTGATTTTGTTCAGATTAATATCGAGACAGCTGTAATTAAATCCCTGCGCTTGATATAGATTTTTGGTTAATAGCTAAGAATGGCTCGTTGGTACGTTGATGGAATAAACGTAGGAGATGGTGGTGGTATTGGCTTTTTTTCAGCATGGCACTGAGATTGGTTTGTACCCAACAGGCAGCAGGCAGCATGAGAAGATTTTAATTAACAGAAGACACCCAGTGAGCCTTCTTTCTCTCTCTTTCTCAGTCTCTCTCTCTCTCTCTTTGTCTATCTCTCTTGTGGTTATCCCCTATCTGAGGCATCTTAACATGAGAAAGGTCATTATAGAGAGCAGATTTGTGCATGTGTGAAGGTGCTCATCCAAAAATCAATAAGGATTCAATTTCTTTGCATCGAGAGCAATTTCACTATGAATTCTGGTTCTGGTATCTGTATGGACATAGATATTTTTAGATACCTTGTATTTTTTCGCTTTTTTTATGGTGCGTGGGAGAAAGCTCTCCTCTTGGATCAAAGGCATTGGCATGTATTTGACATTCCAAGTGATGGCTTCAACCTGCAATATCAGAGAACATCAGAGACAAACCTCAGTCTGACAGCAACAGTAAATAAGGGTTTGCGGGTGCCGCATGAGAGAGAGAGAGAGAGAGAGAGAGAGACCTACAGCGAGTGGGGACAATAATGAACGTTAAATCTCTCCTTATCTTTGGGAGACTTGAGACGAAACAACAAGTGCATGAAAACGCTTGTGAACTCCCTTAGAAGTGTCTGGATTTGAGGATCTGGTCTAATCCCAGTGAGAACTTTAAATGAATCAAGTGCATAAAACGTTTGTGAACCCCCTTAGAAGTGCCTGGATCTGAGCATTAATTAAAAGAGTTCTGATCTAATCCCAGTGAATAATGGACGAGCATGCTGCCTAAACTTAAAGCATACAAGCATTTGTACTTGTGTCTTTATTAAACAGAACTAATGGTGGTTCAGAGGTTAGGTTCTTGGCTGTTGACCAGATGGTTAAGCCCCTTGATTTAATACGCTGTAGAGCCATCTTTTGCTTCAATTACAGCTATCAGTGTCTTTGGAAATGCCTCTGCAAATTTGCATTCTCCCTTGCAGAATTGTTCAAGGCAGTACGTGCTAGGCAGTACGACCAAAAATTTGTATTACATTTTTTAAAGATTGGGGATGAACATGAGGGGTTTTTATATAGGTTGGTAGCTTATTCTACTTGAATACTCGAAGGCTATAACGTTTTCAATTCAACAGACGGGCTACTTTGGTACAAATCACATTTTTGATTGACTATTTGTTAGATGTGCTGGAACAAGTCCAGTTCATGGTGACACCACCACTCAACGGGTGCTGTCATCTTCAGGGGTCTAGTAGAGTCCATGCCTTGGTGGTTTGGACCTGTATTGGTGACATGTGGAGGACCAACAGGGCCTGTTAGGCAGGTGGTCCTAATGTTTGGCTCATTGGTTGATATTTAGACCGGTTGTTTTAAGCTTATTGGTTAAACCGTACCTGTTGGCTAATTATTGTCAATTATCAGTCAGGCAGAATCTCGAACCCTATTTAATACTTTTACTATCCTTCATGTTATCTTTCAAATATCACACAAAAAACCAAAACAGCAATCGTAACATTTATGTTAATAAAGCAGATACATCTAAAGAGGTCACAACTTTTTCTTATATATATACAGTATTATGCAAAAGTCTTAGACCACCATTAGATTAGATATACCATTGTTTTGGAAATACTATAATGACCATTTATAATGATTTACAATCAGAATATAAAGGTAATTTGTGTGCAGTATTAAAAACTGGAAAAAAAATCAGAAAACACCTTCTGTATTCTACAGTGGCAAGTACTTACCGTGACCTCCCCTTGCATCTCTGGCAGCTTTATCGAGTTGCCAAAGTTGACCCTTCCACAGTCAGGAATGGTCTTTTTGGAAAGCCGTCAAGAAACCACATTTTCAGAAGGATAACAGGGTGAAAAGGCCAAGATGTACTAAAGCTTACAAAGATCGAAATGAAGATCAGTGGTAATGAGAATAATGAAGTGACAAAACCAAGTTTCACGCTAACAGTAGCTTGGGGAGGCATGTGGTAAAGGATCGTAGCAGTTCCTCAGACTGAGCTCTTTCTTTCAGCCTGAGGTCAATGCTGATATTCCAGTAATCTACTGAAGCTTAGGGTTCCTACCAACAGGACAAGCTTGGCGTTAACCTTTCACATTCTGCCTGGTTGCTTATTCAGTCCCTGACTTCACCTCTGGAACAGTCGACTTCATGAATCAGAAATGCAGCAGCTTCTATTCTGAGCTGCTGTTTGTTGTTCCTTTGTGTTTGAACGATTGTCTTGTGTAATAATCTTCAGATTTATTTTGAGATCTCTCATGGACCAACAGCATGGTCTATATTTTCTGTATTTAAAAAAAGACCATGAATACTGTCTAGTACAGTATTAACAGAGTGTTTATAAGCTCACCGGATAAAAAAACGAGTCGCCTTGCTTGTTTAAGGTGGTAGTAACTTCAGGCTCCTGCAGATGGCGTTGCATGAGGGTGGTCAGCCTATAAATACCTGCAGGGTGTGCGACGGGACTTGTAGTTTGAGTGCAGAGCAGTGAATGTTGTATTTGATTTGTGCAAAATGGGTCGCAAAGCAGATGTTAATCACTGGCAAAAAGGATTGATTGCATTTGGGTGTGCCAAAGGCCATAGTGTGAAGGAAATGGCTGAATTTGCAGGTGGATCAAAACGTACGGTTCTACCAGCAGTGGCAAAATATCCCAGTCTACAGGAAATTGTTGTTAGAATTGTGGCAGAAAGACAACTGATACTTCATCCAATGAAACGTAATATTTTGGTTGCCAAAGCTGATGTCCTTCACATATTGCTGAGCAGTTAGTGTCCCTTGTATCACTACTAGGGACTGTCGTATGCGATGGCTCCACAGATCATTACACTAGCAGTTGGGGCAGTGTGTCCCTCCACAGCAAAGGGGATTGAAGCGCTCATCATTAGGCCTTTATACTTGAACCTGACCATCATCAGATCCCAAATAGGACTTGGATTCGTCGCTAAAGATGCTGTAGCAGTCTGTAGATGCTGTAGCAGTGTAGCAGTCCAGGTTTCTTGTTCATGACGGCAACGATGGCTGGCTGTCAATGGTGCAAATTTCCTTCTGCTAAGTACCTGGAAATGCTCCGGGCAGAAACAGGGGTGTGTAGTGAAGGTGCCACCTAAGTCTGGATGGTGGACAACAAATATGTGGGAGCTGCTTGTGCTCGTCGGCGGACCAAACGATCCTCTCATCTACAAGTGCTGAAATAACTTTCCAAAAGTTCTGACTTATCTGTCCATGAAAAGTCATGCAGGATAACATCTGCACAGCAGTCCTGAGCTGCTTTATTTGGACTTCAGAATTTTGCCCACTCTCAATCCCCATCAACACGCTTATCAAGGCCAAGAAATGCGTACAGATCCTCTAGGTTTTTCTTGTTTGTGGTCTTTGTAGTTTGCAAGCGATAGCAGCAACAGTGCTAAATTTATTCTGTTTGTAAGCCGTGTATCTGGCTGTGGACTGCTAGGGGCTCACGGCTTTAGAAGTCCCTCTGTAATCCTTGCTGTAGGCTTCAGACCTATGCTTCTGTGGTGCTATAAGATGCTTTGTTCAGGCCATGCTGCACAGAAACCTGAACCATGATTATGATTATGTTTTATATAATATATTGAACACATTAATTGATTAGGTCCGGTGTTTTTTCAAGTTTGTAGTTCAAGTGCTTTGTCGTACTTTGGATTCGTCTCATCTCCTAAAAACATGGCAGTAGGTAGATTGGATGCTGGAAAAATGACTCTAGGGGTGAATGAGTATGAAGAGCTGTGAAATATTGGCACCGTGTCTAGAAAGTATTCTCATGTGGCAGAAAAAAGCTCTCACTAAAGATGACTGAACCTTACACACCATAATCATTACATACCACATGAGAGTATGGAGAGTATGGCTGCAGTAGATTATTGTAAATGAGTCTGAGTGGAGACCGAGATGCTCGTAAGCTGCTGTACAGTAATCATGACCGTTCACTTTAAGGTCTTTACATTATAATAAATTATATTAAGAAATAACAGTCTGACTTTTTAACATGAGAGGAAGTGTCTTATCGCGAATAACATCACGGCTGTGATTTGGTCGCAGGCACAAGCCAAAGGCGAGTGCAGTAGCATAGATAAATCCGGCAATGTTGTTATTCATGATACCACAAGACCTCGAGTGTTCTGTTGCTTTTATACAGCAGATTTTTTTTTACAACAAAATAAATCAAATAATTTAATGCTGAATACGCTTTAATACTGGAAATACCTTCCGTCAAAAAGTAGTTCCACACGGTGACAATTCCCTACTCTACCTTAACACCAGAAGCGCAGGGCCAGTTAAACCTACATTATACCTAGAAGTGCCGATTGGTCGATGGTCATTTGAAGGTTGTGAATTAATAGTAGCGCCGTGCTGTATTTTTCTACTTAAAGTGTCTCAAAAGATACGAGTGCTCAGGCAATGACGCCATTATTTACATATAAGGGTCGCTAGATGGCGCTTCTTGAACAAAGCAAATAGATTGGTTTCAAGTTCAACTTACTCTCGTTTATCGCCTATAACACTACGTTAGTTTGAAATACAAAGTGCAAATGAGTGAAGATTAAAGGGAACTGGACTAAATCTATAAATAAAATCGTTAGAATCTAGTTAGTTGTATGTGTAATATGTTCGTGTGCATAAAACGTGTCGTTACTTGGCAACGCGTCAGCGGAGTGATACCGTTTTGGAGTGAAAAGGCCGTGCTGTTCAACAAGTATCATCACGGTTGAGATGTTGAACTACCTGTTGTATAATACTCTGAACTCTAAGGACCATATTTTATTAATAATTATAACAGATTCCTATGTTAATTGCTTATTTGTGTACTTTCAGCGTTTTTACGGTATTTTGTTGAACTCTACTGCATTGCCTTTTACTGTTCTGCCCAGCTGGCCACCTCACCAGCCAAACAACACTGTGAATCAACGCATAGAGGCAGGACTGTTTTGTTTGGGGCACTGGTGCCTTATTCATCCTTGGCGGTGTTGCACTAGAGATTGTTCTAACTTCGTTGATGTGTTTAGTGTTTTTTGTGTAAGTTACGTGTGTTTGTATGCCTTTTCGCCATTTATTTGTTGTAGCAAGCTGTAACTTGTGTTCGTAAGTATGTGTTCCTGTCCTATTGTCAGTAGTACTCCTTTGCTTGTCCACCCACTACCTGTATATTCTATATATAATCTGGTTCACATTCACTCGCTGAGTCTCTGTTTCATCCGGATGATTTTCCGTGTTGTTCATAAAACTGTCTATCAATGCATTTTGGCTTCAAAATGCAAAAGTATCAGTCATTTCAATTACCCAAACAAACACTCTTATTTTTTTGTAGCATTTACGTATTGTTTGCCTGCAGTTTTCTTGTGAAATTACCCTTCATATTTACATTACAGTAGCATAAAAGGACTTTAATGTGACTTTGGTAATGTCCGGTTAACACCATTTTGATCAACGACCTGTTTCACAGAACATAATGCGATTGTAAAATACATGTTTTCATGATAAATATTACTATAAAACCATAAATAGGACATCAATGAAACCTAAGATGCTAAATGTTTTGTTGCATGGGTGTCAGACGTCCTTCACAGTCCAACAAGCACAAACACAAATCTTTTTCCCTTGAGTACAAGTCAGTGTCACTGCAAGGTCATCGCATCCACTCACCACTCACTGCTCTCAAACCCAACTCACAATGATGATTGTGAAGGCTGCAGGAGAGAGAGAGAGAGAGAGAGAGAGAGAGAGAGAGAGAGAAAGGGGCTCAGTCAATGGCCTATCAGTCGTGAACTGCAGTTTCCCCTGTCATTAGGACTGTGATTTATCAGTGTGTCCTGCTGACCCTCTCCATCTCCATCGGCTCATCAGATCGACCCGGGTTAAGTGGCATGTCTCGGCTGGTGCAGAACGCGAGAAATGATCCACATCCAGCATCCTAATCCACTGCCTTTGCCCACTTTTGCTGTTTCCTCGCCTCAGCCCAAGTCGGTGTAGCACTCGGTATTAATACTGGAGTCGGTGACTGGTATCGATTTTGGGCATGCTTTGGGGAGAGAGTCAGGTTTGCCGTCAAACACACAAACTCACAATCGCGACTCAATTTAGCAACTTTACTATAACGTCTGGTATGCTCTGGTTCTGGTTTTTAAATTTAGTGGGAGTGCTTGCTGGTTTAGCTGTTCTGCTGCTGGTTTGGGTGGTGCGGTGCTGGTTTAGCAAGTCATGTGTTAATTAGCTGATTTACATTACGTTTACATTTACAGCATTTAGCAGACGCCCTTATCCAGACTTACAATTGATACAGTCTTACAATCCAAGCAATTGTAAGTTAAGGGACTTGCTCAAGGACCCAACAGTGGCAACTTGGCAGAGGTGGGATTTGAACCCTGGATCTTTTGGTCCATAGTCCAGTACCTTAACCGCTAGGCACTGATTTGATGCAGGGGTACTTGGTCTGGCACCTGGAACTGGTTTTAACAGGTCTAATGCTGGTTTGGCTGATCTGGTGCTGGTTTAGGAGGTCTGGTGCTGGTTTAGGAGTTCTGGTGCTGGTTTATCCGGTCCAGTGTTGGAGGTCTGATGGTAAAGAGATCAGCAGTTCTGGTGTCTACTTAGCAGGTTTTATGATCGGGTGCTGGTTGAGAAGGTTTGGTGCTAGTTTAACATGTCTAGGGCTAGTTAAGTACGTCTGGTGCTGGTTTAGGAGATCTGGTGCTGATTCAGGTGATCTGCCGCTGGTTCAGCAGTTCTGGTGTCAGTGTCGCAGGTCGACCATGGTTTGTAATGATCGGTGCTGGTTTAGCATGTCTGGTGCCAGTTTACCAACCCGACCTAGTGCTGGTTTTGCAAGAACGTTCTGTGATTATTAGCTATTCTGCTGTCGGTTTTGTAAATCTGGTGCTGGGTTAGCTGGTCTTCATGAGTTTGGTGTTAAGGAGTTGATCTGCTGCTTCTTTAGCTGGTTCTGTGTTGCTTAGCAGGTCTGTTGCTTGTTAAGCAGGTATGGTGCCAGTTTAGCAGGTGTGATTTAGCTGATTTTCACTGCTGGTGTTGTGGTTTAGCAGACCTTCTGTTGGTGTAGCTGGTTAGGGCTGGTCTGGCTGAGTAAAACCTTGCTGTTAAAGTTGGTTTTGTGCATGCGTTGTACTAGCCAGGCTGTTTTAGAAGCTGAGATGGCATGACTTAAGCACCTTTCTAATCACTTAGGGAGAAAACTCCTAGAAAGTGTGATAGATCTGTGTGCTTTCTGAGCTGATTGAAAGCACCAGCTGCCTCTGTCTCTGTATTTCTCCAGTTATGGCTCCTCGACACCAGCTGAATGCATGGAGCTATTTATTGCCTGGAAAGGCTGTGAGCTAATAATGATATGCTCTGCAGTGATCTTTGCCTTTTTACCCAGGACCATAAATGCACTGATTTTATTCTGCCGTTGCATCAGACCACATTTGAAAAGCTCATTTTAATGCAAGTACAGTGTTCCCCTACTTTCCTGGTCCTGCACTGGCATAATGAAAGCATTTTTTGTGACCCTGAATATATATATATGTAATAGACTTCACCCTCCCAACCTTCGCAGCTCCATCAGAGAGAGAACACTGATTTCACTGAAGCTGATTTGTTATGTTATTTGTCAGAGTTTGTTCTGTACTCCCTCTCTGACCTGGAAACAGTCCTACTAATTCCCTCGCCGCCGATTCACTGGAACAAGAAAAGCAAGTGGACTCGCGAAGCATGAAATAAGCGCTCCGGTGACACCGGCTTGGTACGAGTAACGCCATTAACGTGAGGGATAACCGTAGCAAAAATAACAGAGCACTTTGCACCACACTTTCAGTCAACTAGGCTGATTAGAGTGTGTTTTATGGACGTGCTGCAGATCACATTAACATTATTACATCCAACCTGGGAGAGTGGAGACAGTGCGGGAGGGAGGAGGGGATCAGGCGAGAGCAGGCTTGGGTCAGGAGGAAGAAATAGAACATAAAAAGTTGAACAGCTGGGGTTTACAGAGCAGGATTCTGACTAAGAAAACATGACGAATGAGAAGGCTGTATGTAGAATGCGTTGTGCACCTTGTGTGATCTTTGCAGGACCCCGTTCCTATGGAGGGTAGCCCGTGAAGACTTGAATTTCCTCCGTTTGCAAGTCTTTCACACACAAAGCGTTGCAGTTTCTCCAGGGTCAGGTTCCCGAGTCTCAGTGTTCAATGGGTCTATGGTTGTTATGTGACCAGACCAGGGTTACCCAAATATTACAAAAAAGAGCTCTGTGTTCTGTGGTTTTGTTCTTTAATCGAACACCGCAAACCCAACTAATCAGACCTGAGGAACACTAAGTCAGCCGATGGTCTCTCAGATATAGAGTGGCATTTATGTAACGTGGGGGTACCCCGAATCTCTAGCGTGCCACAGACCTGGCTTCTCAGACCTGAGGAAGTCAGAGCTGCATTTATGTCACATGGGGCTGTCCCTGGTCCTCTCGAGTACCGCAGACTCAGCTCCTCACACCCAAGGAACTACAAATTTGTTGCCTTTGGTGAGACAGAACACAATCAGGCATCAACGTGCAACCTGAGCTAGACTTTATGGTGTCAGTAACCTCGAACGCAACACCCTAATCGACAGATATCACCTCACCAGAGCTGGGATCCGAACCAGGGACCAGATCTTCTTAAATGTGTGTTTTTTCTTAGCTTCATTCTTAACAAAAAAGTCATGAAAAATGGTTATTCTTCAAATAACATCTTAAGAATGATCTTGTCTTTACCTCTTTTCTTAAGAACCATTTTCAGAACAAGTGGCATTCTTGAAAACATTCTGTTCTTAAGTGTTTCCTTAACCGTACGATAGCCTCACACTTGCCTTAGGCTGTAAAGGTTAAGCATCTAAATTTACCAAACTTTAAACAGTTATTGGAAAGTTTTTTCAGTGCAAACCTTTTCTACATAAGGATAGTGTATGGCAAAGCTGTTGCTTTAATCTGTGGTTTAGATGGAAATTTTGGAGAGAGAGGAAAATCCACAAAGGCCTCTCAAAGATGGGGCAGATCCTCTCATTCTTCCTGATCACTTTCTTCTGCGACAATACGGTAAATTCAAATTCAAAATGTGTCTCGTGCCGTGTATTGTAAGCTGTACAATGCTACATAGCCTACATAAGAAAACAATGAAGAGTTTTCTTGTCTTAAGAACCTTCACAAGTTTTTTTCTTAAGAAAGCTTTCTTTATTCCGTCCCCAGAGTGGCTCAGTAGGAAGAGCACTGGTTCCATTGCTGGTGAGGTAAGGTCTGTTGGTTACATCGCATAGGTTTCTTTGTTCCTTGGGCCTGAAAGGCTGTGTCTGCAGCACATAAACAGAGCAATGGTGTCCCCATGTTACACTCTGCAAATGGTTTTGATTGGGACATGACTCACTTCACTGTCAATCAACAAAAATGGTTTCAAAAGGAAAAGAGCTGTGCTTGAACTGGGCGAAGCAGAGAATTCACTCATTGATCGTGCAAGCGGCTGTTCACACATCCCGTAGTGATTTAAAATTGCTACTCCAGCCGCGGTTGTGCAAATCTGATTAGCAGCTACAGGAATTGCTGCTAAATGAGCTTCTCCAGCTCGAACTGGTGTTGATTAATCCATGTTCTCATTAAAGACACGGAAGTACAATAGCTTGTGGGTTACCAGTCTAGGCAGAATACGTTTGTCTAAGATTGTGGCTTGAATGAAGATCAGACCGCATGTTAGGAGTAATGCAGAAATCCGGGGCATTGTCAAACTATTTGAGTTGTCAAAATCTATTTTTTTCTATCAATTTCTTTTTCCTTTTCTTTTCTTTTTTTCTCCAAGCCATATGGCAGAACCCTCTGTGATCACATTTACATTTACAGCATTTAGCAGACGTCTTACAATCCAAGCAATTGTGGGTTAAGGGCCTTGCTCAAGGACCCAACAGTGGCAGCCTGGCAGAGGTGGGATTTGAACCCTGGACCATCTGGTCCACCCGCTAGGCTACCACAGTCCCTAATCCACAATCCTTAGGCTACCACAGATAATCACAATAGGATAGTGCAGTGAAGGGTTTAAAAGAAGAACTTCTCAAAAGAATTGGAAATCCGCAGTTTGTTGGACTAAAATGCAAATTTCAAAGAGTCGATTATAATTGTTGTTTGGGTTACATATCAAGATTTACTGCATTATTAAATATTGGCATGTCTAGTTATAGCAGCGTTTATAAAAAAAATCCAACATATCTTGAATATTTTGGTTCCTCTTCTCTGAAATGGTTTTTATTATGTTGTTGCTGTGATTACCTAAAAGGGATAATGTCATGTGTATGATTTTTGCAGATGATCCATGTAGTACAGACCATTTTTATCCTATGTATCATAGATGTGAACCTCTTGCCCTCGGTATAAGAGATCCTGTTTCAAAAATTGAGTCAGAAATGCTTTTTAAAGGAATACTTTACATTTAGTAGCCTGTACTTATATACAGTGGTACCTCGAAGCTTGTCGAATTCGGTTCTCAATGCGTTTTGAATAGAAAAATTTGTCTCCATTCTCGTCGTTCGCTCTGTAATCGGGGCACTTGCTTAAAATTGTATGAGTCGAGCCGTGCGACTCGTTTCAGACTCGATTCATAGTTTCCTGATTCACGATTCAGTACCCAGTGATTCAGGTTCACAATAGCTCTTGCTCAGTGAAGATCTCCACTGTGTTTATCATGTTTTCCTTTATTTTTACATCTTCTGTACTGTATTCTTAGTGCAAATAAATCTCAATGGGTCTTAAAAAAGGTTAGTTTATAAGAGCCAACCGAAAGGAAAACAGGAACTGAATCCTCCAGAACACAGGTCCTGAATTCACCAATAGAGTAAGTGCTTTTACGTTTCATGTTCAATCCATTACTCACTAAGTTACTTGAGATATTTTTATTATAAAATAAGCTTTGCGTTAATGATTTTGGCCAACTGTAGGTTAATGTAAGTGTAAATGTGTAGTAGGTTCCGCTATGATACCATTTAACCATTAATGCATATAATGCCTTATACAGTGTAGGTTTTATGGAGGTCTGGAACAGATGAATTCAATTTATTATTATTCCTTATGGGAAACATTGGTTTTCAGTTCTCTTCCAGCCGTCTGGGACGAGTTAACGATAAGTACCATTGTACTTCTACCTGAGAACAATATATAAACCATAGTTCTACATTTACTTGAGCATTTTTAATGAGATTAGTAGTACTTTTACTTAAGTAAAGAACTTCCTTTCTTCTCTGTTTGCTGTGAGTCAGTATTTCTCTAACCTGCTGGCCATGTGAAATGTTTGGTCACTAGATGTAGAATCCAGGTATGCCTCTGTGCTCACTGTGTGTGTGCATGTGAGTGTGTGTGCGCGAGTATGAGTGTGATTGAATGAAATGAATGGAAAGGACTGGACTGAGCGAGCACTAAGCAGCGGGGTGACTCATAGCCCCCCGAGCCGAGGTTTTTAACCATATAGTGGCGGATAAAGCAGAACAGACGCTGCCTCCAGCAGCGCCTGGTCATATTTCACACTACAATTCAAAGGAGCAGCGAGCACGCCGGCTCCCAATTTGACGCTCAGCCACTGAATGCTTCTCCTATTTCAATCTGATTGTCTGCAATTGAAACGACCGACCCGGGGATGTGCTCACTACTGTCAGACTCGGCTCGGCTCGTCAAGCTTTGTTTTTGGCGTTCGGCCCTCCTTCGGCGCTGAGCTATCTCTCTGTTCTTGGGTATTCTCCAGAGACCTGAACTGTCAGTTACCTCTGGGGGTAATTTTGCCAATTTAAAATCTGGGAAATTTAGCAACAAATGGAGTTTGGTGTCAAGTAAAGCAAATCTGCTGGGAGAGCGTGCAAATAAAAAGGATTCCTACGGTGATGAGACGAGAAGTGTTCAGGTCTCTGCAGATATCTGTGGAGGACTGGGTACTAAGGAGGGCATCGAATCGCACAAACGTCTGCATTTTGCTCCTGATAAATCGTCTTGTCTGAGACGTTGCCCTCCGCTTCCGATCAGACCTCTATTTAATGCCACACATCAGTGCCTTCGTCGGCGGTCTCTGATCGGCTGGCCACCTCCGCAGGTGTTCGGGCTGCCCAGCTGTGACCTGGTATCCTTAGCATCCAATCGCGACGCCCTGCTGTGACCTGGCAACTGGCAGGGCCAATCGTTCCATCCTGCTGCCACCCTGGCAACTCGTGCGAGGGTTTTTTTTTTTTTTTTTTTTTGTTCTCCGCTCCCGCCACCACATGATCATTAGCCAGCAGCCAGCTGTCAGTTCGCTCATTTCCTTCTGCCTGTGGAGGGCAGGATGTGTTCATTACTGCGGAAGAATTTAGATTCATCTGGCAGCTTTTCACAAGCGACACGCCATTTCTTAAATCTCTGACACCTGTGGCTATCATAACACCTGGGCCAGTGCTATTCTCAGATTTCCCCAACTTTAATGAGCACTACGCCTGTTTACGCTCAGAGTTTCCAGTTTATTAAGTTTATCTACCATATTTTCAGGTCCTCCTCATTAGAGGTCCTCTAATTAGTCTGATGATTCTTGATGGATCGTCAACTATGAGCCAAAAATGGTTACTAAAGCTGGGATCAGAGGTGGCAGAAGGACAAGTTCTTTATTTAAGAAAAAGTACTACACACCTGATCAAAAATATTTGCTTAAAAACTCAAGTAAAAGTTGAAGTATGACTTATATAAGCTTGTTGTTTTCTCAAGTGGAAGTGTAAAAGTGCAAGGTACTAAATGTATTTGAAAAAACGTAAAGGTATTTCTTTAAAAAGCCTTTTATTGAGGGCAAGAGGATCTCATCAGTGGCACTGAGGGTACATGATGGTTTGTGAACCATTGTTTGGTGAACAACTATCTGAATCATCTTCAAAAAATCATACAAATGACATGATCATGTTCAGCCACTCTGTAACCAAACAGAATAAGAACGTTTTCAGACATGAGGAATCAAAATATTACGGATACTTTGGATTTTTATGATAAATGCTGCTAAATTGCTCATAACTACACATGGCAATATTCAATAATGCAGTAAATCCTGATATTATTTAACCCAGACAATTGTTATCATCGACTCTAGTCTAACAAACTGGAGCCTCACCGATTTTTATGGCAGTTCTTCTTTTAAACACTACAGTGCTTATTTAAAAAATCCTTATGCAGAAATATTCCATAGTTCATCATGACAGAAATAGACTTCACCATCTCAGGGACATGGATAAACCTCTAGTGTATGTTTAATAAAAACACTGTAAAGTACATACAGTTATTTTGGGGAGCAGAATGCATTGTGCTGAATATTAAGAGTGTTAAGAACACTTTAACACACTTTTTGACTCATCTGAGCATCTATGGTCTCTGGAAGTATCATACAATCCATCATAGGTCACACTCATACACACAATCTCACACACTAAGGGTCACGTTAGAGTAACCAATTAACCTAAAGCATGTCTTTGGACTGTGGGAGGAAACCAGAGTACCCGGAGTAAACCCACGCGAAAACAGAGAGGACATACAAACTCCACACAGAAAGAACCCAGACTGCTCAAACTGGGATCGAACCCAGGACCTTCTCTCTGTGAGGCGACAGTGCTATCCACTGAGCCCCCGTGTCGCCCCCTGATGGAATTGCCTAAATAAAAAAGAAAAATAAATACATAGGTAAAGTACTGTAGATAAATAAATATTGATATAAAAGCTAAAGCAACGAGCAAAAGTAAAAGTGATTAGTAAAAAGTACAGATTTTCCTTGTGAAATGTAAAAAGTGAGTAAAAGTAAACAGTATAAAGTTACAGAAATACTCAAGTAAAGGACAGATACCTAAAGAAGTACTTAAGTACAGTAATGAAGTACTTCAGTACTCATCGCCTTTGGGTGGGATAAGGTCCTACCAGCTTATTAAACCAGTAAATATGATCCTTTGACCAAAATTTGATTCTCAGCTTCAGTTGCTATGCCTGGAATTTTATGTCTGGACATCATCATCAAAGCTAGCCAACACAGATTTAGCCCAGCTGTTAACCAGGGCATGAATTCTGATACAAACGGTGTAATCCCGGTGTTAAAAAAAATTCTCAGAAATCTCTGTACTCTGTGACACTGCTTTGCAGAGAGTGGTGCACCATGCAAATGCTCAGTGGTGATCCATTGGAGGTCCCTTTCCATTGCAGGACATGCTGGTTATATTTGTATGGAATACCTAACAAACTGCCTTAAGAGCTATTAATGGTGAGCCACAATTTGGGCTTCATCTCAGCCCAGTCTTGTTTTTTCAGACCTTCCTAATGTTTATCTGATCTGCAAGTGCACATTAAGGCAGTGTAAGTGCGCAGGTGCTTCTGGAGGCAGGCATCGGAGAACTCCAGCCTGGTGTCTTCCAGGAATATTAAGTCTAAACACATCCCTTGTAATGGCCTGTATCTAAGGCTTCATCTTCATTCTCGGTCACCCACAGCATTGCGCTAACGTTTGCTTAATATCCCCGTACAGAAATGTAATGTATTGCCGTGTGTTATATAGTGGTATTCCAATCTGAAGAGAGTAAAGAGAGAGGATAATGAGTTTAAGGTCAGGCTCATATTATTATTTGAAGCTGCTGCAGTTTGGTGGTGAGAGCAGTTGGAGACGGCCATTTCTGAGGACCCTGGATTTGAATCGCAGCCATGTGGTGCACTCACAAAGAGCAGAAAACCCCACACTGAGCAGCAGTGTGTTCCAGTCTGACAAAACAACAAGGAAAACCCTTACTGTGTGGATGGAAGGCCTGGCAACGGACCGCTATACACATAGATGTTTAGGGGTTTGAGTGAAATGGAACAATTTTGTTTTATGCTGTCAATTACTGACAAATTTCAAAATAAAAATATTGATTTGCAGCACTGACAAGAGCATTTATTCGCTGTAAATAACAACTGGTCAAATTAACAACGAAGATGCAGTGTTCCAGACTTTGATGGAGTCTCACTCTGGTACAAAGACACTCTTGAAGCTGAGAGGAATAAACAAACACCCCCTCCTTTTCAAAAGTTCCAGTGTTATATTGTGTTAAGCTCACTGTCAGCATTCGGCTTGTGCTTTACTTTAGGATAGAAAGCCACATGGATTGATATGTACTGTATAAAACACAGACGTTTGTTGATGTTTTGCTCATGCCGGAAGTTTTAAACCGGTTCATTCAATGTCGTTGCATGATACAATGTCAGAGGGAGACCATCTACAGACTGGTTCCATTAATCCAGTTCCGGTGTGTATCTGAAACCGAACAGGACAATCGTTCTGCACACTGACAGAGATGCTGACCTTCTCCTGCTGTTCTAGCCTCACAAAGGTCCATGTGACAGCTGCTGGATTTCTCTCAGGAGGCAATCTTGCCTCAGATTTTCCCCAGCTGCCATCAACCTTGACATTCCTCCCATACAGTGCGCATGGATATCCATACTAATTCTGATGACATGCATTTTGACATCATGCCTCTCTGAAAAGCAGAAAAAGCTCTGAGAGAAATGGAGAGAGACAGCGGCCTATTTATTTGTCAATAAGGTGCATTTAAAGAGAGCTACTTTATTAAGAACGTAGACGCTCCCTTTGCTTTCCGATCAGCCTGAATGTATCATGGCATGGATTTCACTGAATAATGGATTCATTCCTTGGAGATTCTGGTCCATGTTGACATGATTGCATCATGTTGCTGCAGATTTGTCGGCTGTGCAATTCTCGTCCATTCTACCACATCACAAAGGTGCACTATTGGGATTCAGGGATTCAGATCTGGTGACCAGGGATGAAGATAAATGGGATGTTCATGAAACCATTTTAAGAAGACTTTTTAACATTATCATACGAGTGGCCATAGATTATGGCCATAAAATGATTCCCATTCATGATAATGCATGATTTGTATTTGGGACCAGGGACGATTCTAGCATCAGCTGAGAATGACACCAACAAATCTTAGAAAGCTTCCTTAAACACTGAGCCTGCACTCTCAGATGCCTTTCTGCTTTAGCCTTTTGGGTCCTTGCTCCATCCATTAAAGATTTAAGTGCTATAGACTTGGTTTCACTTCACCTGCTTCAAACAAGGGGTTTAAATAGCAGAGGAAATTGCAGGACAGATGAGCGGAATAAATACAACAAGCGAAGGCCTGGGAGGGAATGAAAATGTCTGAAAAACAATTCAAAAATACGTTTGATGGTAATAAAAACGTAATATCATTATTTAAAAGTAATAAAAGCAATTAAAAATGCTGCTTGTTTACTTTGCTATCCTGCACTGTTTAGCTCAGGTGATTTCAGTTTATGTTTGACTTGAGTTTCTCAGCATTGTGCAAGTTGGTATTATTGCTCAGCGTCTTAAAGTCACATGGAAAATCTTCCATTCCCACTTCGGCTTTGCATAAACAGGAAAAAAACAGAACCATGACATTCCTGGGAATTATGAATATCTAAAATGCATCACAAATGTTATGGAATCATACAGTACATTGTATACAGTACTATTATTTAGTAAAGCTGTACAAAAGAAATTTGGTACACACCTAATAAACAAATACTGAATGACTAGCATAGTAGCTTTTTCTATACGTTTTGACCGTTCGTGCACACGAAAACGGCGTTTTAGGTCACTGAAAACGGACTTTTTGGAAAACTCCTTCCAGGGTGGAGATTTTCAGAAACTCCGTTTTCAGCGTTGTCGTGTGGACTGGGGGGGAAAGGAGTTTTTTGCTTGTAACGTCACTTTGTGCGCCGTTATCTCCTTGGTTTACATGAGGCGATTTTGTGCGATAGCGGACGTAGCCAAAATGGTGCCAGCTGTAACACTGCTGACCGAACTTGTTACAAATCTACAAATACATGTACAATTATTACTTTTTCATTACACTGAAGAACAGAGGCGTCAGAATGCGCTATGGTCACTACTATAGCCATTAGTGATGTGTCGGTCGCGACCGATCCGGCTCTAAGAGTCGGCTCTTTGAAATGAACGACGGGAGCCGGTTCCTGATTGTGAGCCGATTTATATATTTTTTAATTTATTGTACTTGTGGACAATATTGTACATTCCGACACATGCTTATTGCACTTCTTGTTGGATGTTAAACTACATTTCGTTGCGTTGTACTTTTACATGTGTAATGACAATACAGTTGAATCTAATCTAAAAAATATATATACATTATATATCGGACCTCTCGTTGGTGGGACAGCTTTGAAAACGAAGTGGTTGTTGAAGAATAATGGCGAGAAAGTGTTCTTATGCATAGGACGTTGCTGTTGTCGTTGAGTGAGCTGCTTCGCCGGCATATAGGACTGGTGGTTTGGCTCTGCTCTTGACAGCGACTGTGTGCGTTTTTGCGTTTTCATGTGGACGAAGTTTTTTGTTTAAACAGTGCTTGTGTGGAAGCGATGTTTTTTATAAACGAATTTGAAAACCCCCGTTTTAGAAAATACCCGTGTACATGTGGACATAGCCTCAGAATAACAATCGCCATGTGTTATTCCAGTTCCCCCCCATAGGGGGCATCCTCAGAATCGTACAGAATAATGTAAATTTCAAATAGCTGGTGAGTTTGGATATGTCTCCATGTCCTCTGTTTTATAATAACACAGGATTACGTATCAGTGCTTAATAAAACACTTCATATAAAATGCGCAGATGTTCTGCTCAATGCAAAATCAGATTTTGAAATAGATTGCTTTAGTAATCATTGACTAGAAATCCCAAGTCATAGCAGTCCTTTCTGTACAGATAGCAAACAGGCTCTGTGTGAGCAGCGAGCTGAGAGCAGCTGTATAGCTCAAGGCAGTTTGGATCTTATCAGAGTTAATGCTTCCAAACTTAAATTGGTTTTACAGTTTAACTTCTGTAGTTACAGCATATGAAGTATTACAGTGCATTATTAAGGGAGCTGCCGTATATTCTTAATCTGTTAAGGCTCCAAGCTATAGAGTGTGCATGTACTTGCAATCAACTGTCCAATGGAGAAAGTTTTATCCTTCTTTGCTTCCTGTTGTGGCTCTGAAGCAGATATTGAAAAGGCTGATGACAAAGTTTCTCTCCGATCAATCAGAATGAGGTCGATTTTTGTCATCAGCCACCTCCAGTATGATTTAATCGTATCGATTTGACTTTTCGTTCCTTTCTCTCATCCAGTCTTGTTTTTGTAATCTGGCTCTCACTCCAAAAGTTGAATATTATGTAAAACTAGTAACTGATCCCATTTTGTCCCCGTTTCAGTATCAATGAGGGGGGTCTGGAGCCTTTCCCAGAATTAGTCAGGTGCAGGCAAAGGTGCTCCCTGAATAGGTCGTCAGAAAACCTTTGCGTTGCAAGCCCAGCAGAGATTATACCCAGGTCTTCAGGGATTGCTGTTTCCGGCAGCTGGCTCTGACCACTGAGCCAAAGGAGCTGCAAGCTAGTAGGTTTGCTCAACTGTTTGTACTTTGTCCTGGAAGAATAGCCAATCAGCCCCTAGTGGACGATGTTGGTATGACATCGAGTATTTTCTAATATTATTACAGTGGAACTTCGGAATTTGAACGCTCTTTTATTTGAACAGAATGATCTGTTTGAACATTTTTTGCTGGCAAATTTGGACTAAAATTCCACCTTCAAACATTTTGAAAACCTTTACGCGTATGACCCGGCCTCAGGGTGCGTCTGAAATGAATTGGATTCCGTCTTCGAACAAATCTGAATATCCTTCTGGAACCAATTAAGTTTGATTTCCGAGGTTCCACTGTAATTTCCATCTCACGTTTGCTCACACTTCTGCCCAATCCAGGGTTTCTTGAGAGCCCCAGGCTGAGGCTTTTCCCAGCTTGAATCTTGGTCTGCTGTAGCCATATATGACACCAAATGGCTATCCATTTCACCTCCTATTGTTACTGAGTGGGTACAACGGTTGGTTTGCTATATGCGACCTTTGTGTTTGGTACGGATATTCCTTCATAGTGAAGAATCAGGCTACAGAGATTGTGAAGTGAGTAGGGGGGAAGGGAGACTAAAGCTTCTCCAGCTCTTCCTTTCCAGCAGAGCACTTCACCTAAAGTGCTTCTCTCATCTTGTAAAATTACCCCGTTGTTTAAGACCGAGTCCAGAATGGCTAATCAGCTTTGCACCGAGATGTCGGTGAAATTGATGGAGCTAGGATCCAGAGAGTGCTCGGGGCAGTTCACAGCGAGTAATGCTCTTTCACTCTTTCTCTCTTGTGTGGCTCAACCTCTTGGGCAATGTACAATTACCGTTCGTTGTCTCCTTGATCTTGTAGTAAGCATGCAGCATTCTTAAAATTTGCCACGTACATAACTGTCGGAAGGTCTCTGAGGATATTGTACATATTGCAGATGCATAATACTAAATGGAAAAGTGGAAGTACATTATAGATATGCTGTTTGCTTCAGTAGGTATGGGCTTCCAGTGGTTCTTATGAATTCCGGTATAGTGGTCACCCCCTATAGGCAACGCTTTCAAATTCTTGTCAGTTGTTAGACGGGATTTGACTTCTGTGGCACTGGGTGGCAACCATCTATCTGTCTCCGACCCTGAATGCCCTCCCACTCCTCTACCCTTTGAGAAAACATGCACCTTGTGGAAAACGTACAGTACATTGGACCAATGAGATTTGATCCGACTCACTTCAACTCCAAACCCGAGCAGACATTACCAACATCACAGAGTCTGCCGCAGTTCAGTGTGTTATGGCTGCAGCTGCAAATGCTTAAGATGTAATAATACTTGACTTAGGCTGGTCCATTCATGTGATGCAGTTACGCCATATCGACTATTAATGAGTACAGAGATGGACAGATATGATTAGATGATAAGAGGCTCTCAGGATAAGACCAAGCAGTATGAGTGAATGGACACAAGATAAGTTCAGGCTGGAGGATAAAAGTGGAGCAAGTCCAATTTAAGTACCCGACGTTCCTTGACAGTGCGAACAGCAAAAAATCAATCACTGTGTGTGGAGCTGCACTTAAAGATAATAACATTTTACAGCTTTAAAGTGCAGACAGTATGTATCCTATGGAACCTATACAAAGATTCTGCACGCCCCTCTAATTACCACCTCACACCCTTACAAACACTTTCAAATGGTCCCAGGGTAGATCCCTCCAAACAGCTGCTAAATGCCAGAATTAGAGATGCACTGAAATATCAGTCACCAAAAGTGCAGTTTTCAGGCAAAAGAGTAAAAAGACTGAAATGGTTGATTGAAAAAAGTTAATGTCATGCTGAGCTGGAGAGTGGAGAGCAAAAAGTACAGCTCTGGAAATGTCCGTGTGGTGTTTTTACATGGACAGCATGAGAATGGCTAACACTGAGCAGTTTCACAAGCACCTCTTTCTTCCTTGCTCGCCACTGCCTGCATCTCGCTCATGACTCAAGGACTGTGGTAGCCTAGCGGTTAAGGTACTGGACTCTGGACCAGAAGGTCCAGGGTTCAAATCCCACCTCTGCCAAGCTGCCACTGTTGGGTCCTTGAGCAAGACCCTTAACCCACAATTGCTTGGATTGTAAGACTGTACCAATTGTAAGTCGCTCTGGATAAGGGCGTCTGCTAAATGCTGTAAATGTAAATGTAACTCTAACAGAACGTAATTCTCTGTTCTAATAACTGCAGAGACACAAAAATCGGCATGTAGACGCTCGTTACGGCGTGTAGCACTTTTTCGGCTGCTACTACCTTGGTTGCGGTTCAGTGATTATACAAGCGAAGGCGTTTCTCTTATCTCCAAACTAAAGTCTGAAAACGATCAGGGACATGTCAGGGAGTGTGAAAGAAAGAACATTATTATATATTTCCCAAAAACATTAGGAAGTAATTAATAATACAGTGGTACCTCAATTAGTTCCAGAAGGCTCCTCATGAACCGAAAAAACTCCTTTCCCATAAGGAATAATGTAAATTGACATAGAGAATCCACACTGTATAAGCATTACAGTGGTGCTTGAAAGTTTGTGAACCCCAGGGTGACCTAAAACATCATCAGATTTTCACACAAGTCCTAAAAGTAGATAAAGAGAACCCAGTTCAACAAATTAGACAAAAATATTATACTTGGTCACTTATTTATTGAGGAAAATGATCCAATATTACATATTAGTGAGTGGCAAAAGTATGTGAACCTTTGCTTTCAGTATCTGGTGTGACCCCCCTGTGCAGCAATAACTGCAGCTAAACGTTTCCTGTAGCTGTTGATCAGTCCTGCACACCGGCTTGGAGGAATTTTAGCCCATTCCTCCATACAGAACAGCTTCAGCTCTGGGATGTTGGTGGGTTTTCCTCACATTAGCTGCTCACTTCAGGTCCCTTCCACAACATTTTGATTGGATTAAGGTCAGGACTTTGACTTGGCCATTCCAAAACATGAACTTTATCCTTCTGTAACCATTCTTTGGTAGAACGGCTTGTGTGCTTAGGGTCGTTGTCTTGCTGCATGACCCACCTTCTTTTGAGATTCAGTTCATGGACAGATGTCCTGACATTTTCCTTTAGAATTCTCTGATATAATTCAGAATTCATTGTTCCATCAATGATCATCAAACATCAGCTGTCCTGCCCAGATGCAGCAAAACAGGCCCAAACCATGATACTACTACCACAGCAATGTTCTTTTTGGAAAGCAGTGGCTTTCTCCTTGCAACCCTGCCATGCACACCATTGTTGTTCAGTGTTCTTCTGATGGTGGACTCATGAACATTAACATTAGCCAATGTGAGAGAGGCCTTCAGTTGCTTAGAAGTTACCCTGGGGTCCTTTGTGACCTCGCCAACTATTACACGCCTTGCTCTTGGAGTGATCTTTGTTGGTCGGCCACTCCTGGGGAGGGTAACAATGGTTCTCCATTTGTACACAATCTGTCTGACTGTGGATTGGTGGAGTCCAAACTCTTTAGAGATGGTTTTGTAACCTTTCCCAGCCTGATGACCATCAACAACTCTTTTTCCACAGAAATCTCCTTTGTTCGTGCCATGATACACTTGATAGATAGACTTTGATAGATCCCTGTTCTATTGGTGAACTCTGGGTGCTAGCATAGCTGCTAAAGCTAAGTGTAGCGTTTGTTTTGGAGGATTCAGTTTTCCTGTGGAATCATTTCAAGATCTCCAGAGCCATTAGAGAAGTGATCTGTAATCACTGTTCATGTGAAATAACAATAATATTTCTTGACATTACATATAATTCGAAATCGTGTTCCTAATTTATGTTCAAAATTTCGAAATTCGGTTTTGCCGTGCATCACTAGTCAGGATAGTTGGCTTATCCATGTATGAGCAATACATTAAAATAAATGTTTAGTATATGCATTAAATGCCATGTATTTGGCTGAAACCGTTTGCCTCAGTCTTGGTTGGTTGAGACTTTTGCTCCAGTCTAACTCAACATGTGCCGTAAACTCACATTGGTGGAAATTAGGTCTGTCGTGATCCTTAGAAATCTGAAAATGACATGTAATTACTCGGGCTTCTTTTCCTATTTCAAGCATCAAGAGTAATTTGGCCAAAGAGCTTAGGAGAGCCATGTTGTGTTCAGTGTTCATCTGCAATAATAGGAAGTTACATAACAAATAATGGGCTAGCTGCATAAAACCCACCTGTATTAGCAAATTGCCACAGTTAGTCAAATTAAGTGGTAAAGAAAAATGTCCCATTTTACCCCCAGTTATCCTGTACAGTTTTGCATTGGGGTCTGGAGATTGCAGGCAGATGTACACCCTGGACAGGGTTTTGTAACTGTACCAGCAGACCTTCACAATGCAAGCCCGGGTTTTTAACTCAGGTGTTCAGGAATGGCTGTTTCCAGCATCTGGACTTTGCCTCCAAGCCATAGGATCTGATATGGGTTGTTATTCACTTTAAATATGACAGAAAAGTGGCAGCTTGCCAGAGCTGTGACATATGGTTTCTTATTCAGTTAAAATGCTCACTACATGGGGGTTAATGGTGTTGTGGAACATTACACAGAAAATATGGGTGTATTTTCTAAATGCTTGTATATAATGTTATTTTTAGAGCACGTACTTTGTTATTATTTCAAATAAAGTCGGCGCAACTAAGAAAATTTGTGAAAAGAAACCATTATCGTTCATAAGAATTAGGGATGCACCGATCCGACTTTTTCAGTTCCGATATCGCTACTTAAACCTTGCATATCGGTCGATACCCGATATCGATCTGATACCATTGTTGAATTAATAAAGCATATACCTCACCATGTGGGAGAGACTAGCTACATGAACATAGCCACAGAGAAAACATTCAAATCGGTTGGAGCCAAAGAAGAGAAGAGAAAAAAAAGAAAGGCTAGGTGTCAGCTCATGGCTCTACAGATCAGTTACTGAAGGCATTCCATGTTACACACACACACACTGAGGCTCATTCATATAGCATAGGTCTGTTAGCTGGATTTGCAGGAAGATCTCCTCCGTATTGTGTGAGCGCACAATGTCCAGGGATTAGCAAGCTGGCAGAACGAGGAAGGAGATGAAGGTGATGAAGACATGGAGGAGCATGTGGGAGCGATGAAGCGAAATGTGATCATGTAGCTTTGGCTTACTCCTGCCTAATGATGCACGCTAAATGATGCATTGATTGGTGGATGGAGATGGATGGGAACTACAGTCAGACGGGTTGACGAAGAAAAACAGTTTTGCGTTTGTGTGTAAGACATGACTATCATATAGTCGAATCTAATTGTAATCTAGTTTATGAACCCATAATTAAATAACATAAATAAATAGCCTGCCTTTTCGCACGTTACTCATAGGATGGTATGATAAGAGACCTCATACAAACTCATTCCACGTCCGCTAATAAAACACAAATTTTTTTGTCTTTAAACACACTGACTATTAATTCCCAGCCCTGGCTCGAAAAAGTATGTGAACCTTATGAGGTTGTGACTGCTGTCTGGAAATCAGGCACTGAATCTAGACGCTGAAGAAAGTCCGTGTGCGAATCATTTTCCAAAGGAGAACCATGCCTGTAATTTCATGGGCTTAGAAGAAGGATAGGCACAAATATGTTTACAAAGGGTGGAAATACAGTACAGTTGCTACTCTCCATAGGGGTGGTGGTTCTGCTAGGGTCATGCCAAGAACACAATGTACACTGTTGATGGGATGTGAAATCTCTGTTCATGTGTTCATTACGAGAAGAACAATAAGCAAGATCAAGCTTGCGCTTCCATTCCAAGCAGCACTGGTGTTTTGGTGGTAGAGCCAGCTGCTTTAAACGCCAGTTCCTGAGGACCTGGGTTCAAATTCCAAGTGGGCCTTCCTACTGAAGGTCGGGTGGTGCGATTACAGAGTGAATTCTGGTTTAGGATGCAAACTCTGACCAGGATGCCACATCAGGTGCTTTCACACTAGAGGAACTTCGTAATTCTTAGAACTCCATGGCGGTAGCTCCTTCCAAATGATTCCCTAGAACTGGTTGGTGCACAAGCGGCTATTGATACCACAACCTTATCCATGCTGTGAAGCACGATGGATGGAGCCTCAATGAACAATGTGCAGTCACAAAGAAAACCATGAATTCCAAAATCTGTTAATACATTTTGCAGAAGAGTTTCAGTTTAACCTCAAGCTTAGTCAGAGATGGATGACACAAAGACAACGGTTTAAAAATAACCCAAACTGGAATGCTGTAGCATAGCCTGAAGACTTTTCATGCAAACCATCCCAAGACTTTCCTCATGGTTTCAGGAAGCACTCGCTGCCTCTACCATTTATTAAATGCACGCGTTTTCATATCTTTTCCAATTTGGACCCTAAATGATTAATTTCCCATCCACATTTCAAATGGCACTTTCATCATTTTTGATCATGCACGTGAATTGTGGATAAGGTTGCATAACTCAGAAGCACACACACACACACACACACACATGCGGCTTCCTTTGGATGTTTGGAAATGTGCCTGTATATTGCTGGCGGAGACAAAGAGGGTGGAGGGAGATAAATGAGGAAGGCAGCGTTAAAGGATTGCAAATTCAAAGTGGTTTGTGAAACAGAGAGGGAGAAAGAGCGAGCCCTCCCCTTTCAGCCTCGCATCCCTCTCTATCCCCCTCTCTTCCTCCTCCTCCTCCTCCTCCTCCTCCATCCTTTCCTGCTTCAAAACCTGGCACATTCTGCTTTCTGCCTCAGAGTCGATGCTGCAGCCCACAGACGCACCATCACCAGCTCTTCTGTTCCCGTTCAGTCTGTCGTCTCTTTTGTTTTGGCTCAGCTGGAGGGATCCGATCACGACTAGCGCAGTCAGTCCTGGCTTCCAGCCCTAACTGAGCACGGTGTACGTTTTGCGATGAGCCGTCCCGAAGCGGGTTTAGCTTGAGCGGAAGACATTGCACTGCGGTGGTCGTAAAGAAAAATGTGACGCTAATTTAGGAGTACCCGTCGGGAGCGAGGTTCAGGAAAGCCGTGAGTATGGAGCCTTGTACAAGCCAGTAAAGTTGGACAGACAGATGTTTGCTTCAGTTCTGCGACTTCTCGTCGGTTATTCAACACTTTTCCTTTGTTGACTGGCGTTATTAACTTGTACGAGGGTAGGTTGCTCCAATTAATCATCATCAACAAATACTGACTTCCCAGATTCAATTACCTGCCTCGCTGGCCTGCGCCTGTGTTCATTATTAGCCTTATTAGCCCCTCCGTGACTGCTGTTAATTAGTCATCCTCTGAGTAATCCTGCATTCGATAAAAGCAGATCGGTTGGTACGCTGCAAATGCTCAGTAGGTACGAGAAGGTCTGCAGTGAGATGTTGACAGAGTAGCCAAAAGTGCAACTTCCACTCAAATCACCTCCTGAGAAAACTCCTCATCAGAGACATTTCATATAGCTGTCATACCCACCATGGCTGGATGTGATCATCGGCGTTTTGGGACCACGTACGCGTTCATAGCTCTCACTCTGCTCGTGTCCTGGTCCTGCCCCGCTCTAGGCAAGAAGAAGCTCTACATCGGCGCCCTCTTCCCCATGAGCGGCGGATGGCCCGGGGGTCAAGCGTGCCTCCCTTCTGCTCAAATGGCCCTCGACCTGGTGAACAAGAGGACGGACATCCTGCCCGACTACGAGCTGGAGCTGATCTACTACGATAGCAGGGTGAGTGATTCATTAAATCACACCGTTTGCCCTCAGTGATTGATGCACTCTGTTTAATATGCTCCGAGCTCAGCGTGGATACAAACTGCATGTCCCAGCATTTCACCCTGAAGGTTTGTACCCACTCCAAATTCTGATAGAATGCAGGGAGCGTATATGCGCCAAAAAGAGCTTGTTGTGGAAAATCGTTTAGGACCACAGTGTGATTTCTCAAGCCTTACATTATTTTGGGAACAAATGTTGCCTGGGTCACATTGCCCTGACAGAAACTGTTTAAAAACATGCACTGTTACAGTTTCTACTCAGCTATTGGTACAGGATGTGCATATAATTTCATACATAGGCATTCAGTGTTTTACAGAGGTTCGATTTATGATATTTTGACTTCACGTTGGGAATCTGATAACACGCATTAATACACATTCAGCAGAAACCATACTCGGGATTTTTGATTTTTTCCTGGGCAAGCGATACACAGTAAGATACTTTCCCACATTCTGCCGTGCTAAATGAGGAAGTCGGCAGTGCATGAGGTAGGGAGTCACATGGCGGGAGTGAAATGTAGTGGTCGAGACAATAATCGTCTTTGTTTTTCACTTTCAATAGATTTTGCCCAACTGTAGTTTGAGAACCCTTTAGAATGTTCTATATTTCTGCATAAATATGACCCAAAACATAATCAGATTTTCACACAAGTCCTAAAAGTAGATAAAGAGAACCCAGTTAAACAAATGAGACACAAATATTATACTTGGTCATTTATTTATTGAGGAAAATGATCCAATATTACATATTAGAGAGTAGCAAAAGTATGTGAACCTCTAGGATTAGCAGTTAATTTGAAGGTGAAATTTGGGTCAGGTGTTTTCAATCAATGGGATGCCAATCAGGTGTGAGTGGGCACCCTGTTTTATTTAAAGAACAGGGATCTATCAAAGTCTGCTCTTCACAACACGTTTGTGGAAGTGTATCATGGCACGAACAAAGGAGATTTCTGAGGAGCTCAGAAAAAGAGTTGTTGATGCTCATCAGGCTGGAAAAGGTTACAAAACCATCTCTAAAGAGTTTGGACTCCACCAATCCACAGTCAGACAGATTGTGTACAGATGGAGGAAATTCAAGACCATTGTTACCCTCCCCAGGAGTGGTCGACCAACAAAGGTTCACTCCGAGAGCAAGGCGTGTAATAGTTGACTGGACCCCAGGGTAACTTCTAAGCAACTGAAGGCCTCTCTCAATGAGTCCACCATCAGAAGGAAGAACACTGAACAAAACAATGGTGTGCATGGCAGTGTTGCAAGGAGAAAGGCCAATGCTCTCCAAAAAGAACATTGCTGCTCGTCTGCAGTTTGCTTAAAGATCACGTGGACGAGACAGAAGGCTTTATTGGAAGAATGTTTTTGTGGGCTAGGATGGAGACCAAAATAGAACTTTTTGGTTTAAAAGAAAAGCATTATGTTTGGAGAAAGGGAAAAACAACTGCATTCCAGCATAAGAACCTTATCCCATCTGTGAAACATTGGTGGTGGTAGTATCATGGTTTGGGCCTGTTGTTTTGCTGCATCTGGGCCAGGACGGCTTTTGCCATCATTGAGGGAACAATGAATTCTGAATGATATCAGAGAATTCTAAAGGAAAATGTCAGGACATCTGTCCATGAACTGAATCTCAAGAGAAGGTGGGTCATGCAGCAAGACAGCGACCCTAAGCAACACAAGCCGTTCTACCAAAGAATGGTTAAAGAAGAATAAAGTTCATGTTTTGGAATGGCCAAGTCAAAGTCCTGACCTTAATCCAATGGAAATGTTGTGGAAGGACCTTGAAGCGAGCAGCTAATGTGAGGAAACCCACCAACATCCCAGAGCTGAAGCTGTTCTGTACGGAGGAATGGGCTAAAATTCCTCCAAGCCGGTGTGCAGGACTGATCAACAGTTACAGGAAACGTTTAGCTGCAGTTATTGCTGCACAGGGGGGTCACACCAGATACTGAAAGCAAAGGCTCACATACTTTTGCCACTCATTAATATGTAATATTGGATCATTTTCATCAATAAATAAATGACCAAATATAATATTTTTGACTCATTTGTTTAACTGGGTTATCTCTATCTACTCTTAGGACTTTGTGAAAATCTGATGATGTTTTAGGTCATATTTCTGCTAAAGGGTTCACATCTAAAGGGTTCACAATCTGTCAAGCACCACTGTAAGTGCTTAAGCATCTTTAAGGTAGGCTATGCTATGATATATACAGCATATATTAAACTCCTCGGTTTACGATAAATGTAACTTATGATGGATTTGTCGGAACGTGTTCCCATCATAAATCAGGGGGCTACCTGTACAGGTGTACGCCGTGTAACGGCCACATGTTCTGTGAAATAGGAAATCGACTGGAGTAGACGTTGCCCATAGTCACATAGTCTTTGTATGATACTGTCAAGTAAATATAAAGGGTATTCTCACAAGAAACCAGCATCCGAAGCCTAAACTGTTATACACGTGCTAAACCTTTTTTAATTTATGGAAATTTATGAAAAGAATGTACAGGTAATGGAGGAAAAACAAAGGAGTACTACTTATAATAGGACAGGCACATACATCTACGAACACCATTTACATTACACCATTTGTTACAAATAAGCAGCAGGAAGTCATCCACACAAACACTAGTAAAGTACACAAAAAGTCTCTAAACACACTAACCGAGTCTCAACAGTCTCTAGTCCAAATGTGAGGTAACGAGCAAGCGGGTATATGAACGGGAAGGTAGTTAACATTGAGTAAATGATGGACTTCTGCTCTTAAACAATTAACTCCCGCCTCTGCTCGCGGATCTGCAGATTTGACTGGCTGTTTACGGGGCTCGCTGTTTATGACCTGGATTTAAAAGACAGATGCTTATTTCTTATTACAACCCCAATTCCAATGAAGTTGGGACGTTGTGGAAAACATAAAATAAAATAAAAACGGAATACGACGATTTGCAAATCCTTTTCAACCCATATTCAATTGAATACACTACAAAGACAAGACATTTAATGTCCAAACGGATAAACTTTATTGTTTTTTGCAATTATTCACTCATTTTGAATGTGATGTCTGCAACACGGTTGGGACAGGAGCATGTGTACCACTGTGTTACATCACCTTTTCTTTTAACGACACTTTGGGAACTGAGGACACTGATTGTTGAAGCTTTGTAGGTGGAATTCTTTCCCATTCTTGCTTGATGTACAACTTCACTTACTCAACAGTCCGGGGTCTCCGTTGTCGTATTTTGCGCTTCCAAATGCTCCACACATTTTCAGTGGGAGACAGGTCTGGACTGCAGGCAGGCCAGTCTTGTACCCTCACTCTTTTACTATGAAGCCACGCTGTTGGAACACGGGCAGAATGTGGCTTGGCATCGTCCTGCTGAAATAAGCAGGAACGTCCCTGAAAAAGACGTTGCTTGGATGGCAGCATGTGTTGCTCCAAAACCTGTGTGTACCTTTCAGCATTAATGGTGCCTTCAGAGATGTGCAGGTTACCCATTCCATGGGCACCAACACACCCCCATACCATCAGAGATGCTGGCTTTTGATCTTAGCACTGATAACAATCCGGACAGTCCTTTCTCCCTTTGGCCTGGAGGACATGACATCCATGATTTCCAAAATTTGAAATGTGGACTCGTCATACCACAGGACACTTTTCCACTTTGAGTCAGTCCATCTCAGATGAGCTCAGGCCCAGGGAAGCTGGCATTTCTGGGTGTTGGTGATATATGGCTTTCAGTTTGCATGGTAGAGTTTTAACTTGCACTTGTAGATGGAACGACGAACTGTGTTCACTGACAGTGGTTCTCTGATGTGTTCCTGAGCCCGTGTGGTAACATCCAGTACAGAATGACGTCGGTTTTTAATGCAGTGCCGCCTGAGGGATCGAAAGTCACCGGCAATTGATGTTGGTTTTCGGCCTGCTGCTTACTTGCTGAGATTTCTCCGGATTCTCTGAATCTTTTGATGATATTATGGACTGTACATGATGAAGTCCCTAAATTCTTTGCAGTTGCTTTGCAGAGAAACGTTCTTAAACTGTTGGACTGTTTGTGGTGAACCTCGGCCCATTCTTACTTGAGAAGAACTGAGCTTTTCACCTGTGGAATGCTCCCACCAGGTGTTTTTTGGGCATTCCTCGACTTTCCCACTCTTTGGTTGCCCCTGTCCCAACTGTTTTGGAACGTGTTGCAGGCATCAAATTCAAAATGAGTGAATATTTGCAAAAAAAACAATAAAGTTTATTCGTTTGAACATTAAATATCTTGTCTTTGTAGTGAATTCAATTGAATATTTCTTGAAAAGGATTTGCAAATCATCATATTCTGTCTTTAATTTCATTGGAATTGGGGTTGTATTATTTATTATCATTTGTAAGACCTCGGCAGTTAAAGCGAAAGGATGTTGATCAGATATTGGTGAAACATGTTTTTCATTGGTATTTTCTCTTGTTTAAAAGTGGACGTCCGGTAGATTAACAAAGGAACAATTATCAATACTGGACTTTTTAGTTTGTATTAATTTTTTATAAGTAGTTATTACTATGACTGCAGGTGTGTTATGCATTATCTCATTAGTTAGTCTGTGGCCATATGATTCATAGGCATCGCGGTGACTGAAATCAATCAACAGCACTTTATTGTGAATTTGTTATTTATACAGTGTTAATTATTCGAAGCTTTTTAAGGCTTTTTAAGGGATGTGCGTTAAGCCTCAAGGCTTTATTGTACCAGAACGCGATAACCTCTCTCCATGTGATTCATATATTAAAATACAGAGGGCTCTGACTTTAATAAAACTAATAAAGTTGGTGTTGAATGCATTTGTCACGGTACGCCGTGAGCACGGGTGTTGCGCTCCTCCCAGTCGCCGGTTGGCGATCCAGGACGTGGACCGTTGCAGCGCCACCCGGTTTGCAAAGACGCCGAGGGAGATGCCGGGACGCTACCGTAATGACTTACAGCTGTAAGCTTGGACTATTTAAAACGCGTCCCGGCTACACCCCCGGCGCGGGGGAATTATGGGAGGGAAAGCTCCCTTTGCGCTTCTGTCACAAAACGGTACGTTTGCCCAGCGGTTCAAGCCCGCTTCTGTTGTGGTGTTTTGCGATAAGCTCATGTATGTTTTCGTCCAGCGGTTCAAGCCCGCTTTTTTGTTGTGGTGATTTGCGACAAGCTCATGCAAGTTTGTTCAGCGGTTCAAAGCCCGCTCATGTAATGGTTTTGGCGATAAGCTCATGTAATGGGTTTTTGGCGATAAGCTCATGGAATGGTTTTGGCGATAAGCGTCATGTAATGGTTTTGGCGATAAGCTCATGTAATGGTTTTGGCGATAAGCTCATGTAATGGTTTTGGCGATAAGCTCATGTAATGGTTTTGGCGATAAGCTCGTGTATTGGTTTTTTTGGCGATAAGCTCGTTGTAATGGTTTTGGCGATAAGCTTCGTGTATGGTTTTTGGTGATAAGCTCATGTACGTCTCGTTCGGCGGTTAAAGCCCGTTTTTTGGTTAAGGTTTGTTTTTGTGCTGCGTTTGTATACTTTATTTTGAATAAAATCGCCATAATGGTGATAACCATAGAACCTGCGCACGTCTCCTGCTTGCCAGTTAGGCACCCCCGTCGTGACAGAATTCCCCGCCATACAATGGAAGACGGCAGGTTCTGTCTGGCGTTACCCCCTGCTCCATTAGACAGGGTGTCTGTAAAACCCGATGAATTTAATGGGGACCCTCTTAAATACGGGGACTTTGTGGACCAATGTTCCCACTACCTGCGCGTCAAAGCCTTTTTTTGTCGGAGTAAGTGGAGTTATGAGCACATCTGTTGTTTTTTTTTTTTACTGGGCGTTTGACGGGGCCCAAAAAGCGTTGCTATGGGCATTGAACAACAACCGGTCCAAGCCTGGAATCGGGGGGGGGGGTTACTTGCCTTCTCAGCTATTTGAGAGCCTTTGGGAGAGGTGTTAGTCCCGTTACTCTGACCCAAGCCTGGATAATTGAGGGCATTGCTTTCTGGTTTTGCGTGCCCGTGCCAGGTTAAGACCACTCATGCGCAGTTGCGAGACGCTCCAACCCGTGAAGTTTGCAGGAAGGGACTGGCCCAGGTGGCAAGGCGAAAGCGTCACGTTTGTATCAGTTCCCCCCGATCAAGCAGATTCCGGTAACCAGTAGAGTCCGGTGTTCAGAGCACACTAGGGGTCCATAAGCAGACCCCGGGATGAGCCGTCTTCTCGTTTTTGTGTTTTGGGACCCCACGCTGACTGGTAGGTGAAACCCAGCAGCAGGTGAGTATTTGGTGATTGGACAACGCAGAGGGACACGAGGATTAGAACCCCTGGTTGTGGAAAATTATATTTCGAGACGGCACTAGGTGGCGTAGTTGAGCCTGTAGCGTCGCATTATGGAATGTGATGGAACTCGCTGGTGAAGGTACCAACCACCAGCGACCTCGCGGACTCTCGTGCCCAGTCCTGCACCTCGGAGCTGTCTCGTGCCCAGTCCCGCACCTCGGACTCTCGATCCCAGTCCTGCTCCACGGACATTCGGGCCCAGTCCGTTCCACGGATATCCGTGGGCCTGGTTCCGGTCTTTCTCTTATTCAGTGCCTGAGACTGTCCCCTCTAGGGAGACCCATTCAGAGACTTGCCTCCTCTTGCTGTTCAAGCATCACGTCGTCCACGACTCCAGCTGTCAAGCTCACGTCGTCAACGACTCCGCTGTCAAGCATCACGTCGTCCACGACGTCCGCTGTCAAAGCATCACGTCGTCCCACGACTCCGCTGACAAGCATCACGTCGGTCCACGACTCCGCTGACAAGCATCACGTCGTCCACGACTCCGCTGACAAGAATCACGTCGTCCACGACTCCGCTGACAAGCATCACGTCGTCCACGACTCCGCTGACAAGCATCACGTCAGTCCACGGACTCCGCTGACAAGGCATCATCGTCGTCCACGACTCCGCTGACAATAGCATCACGTCGTCCACGGGACTCCCGCTGACAAGCATCACGTCGTCCACGACTCCGCTGACAAGCATCACGTCGTCCACGACTCCGCTGACAAGCATCACGTAGTCCACGACTCGCTGACAAGCATCACGTCGTCCACGACTTTTCCCCTGACAAGCATCACGTCGTCCACGACTCCGCTGACAAGCATCACGTCGTCCACGACTCGCTGACAAGCATCACGTCGTCCACGGACTCTGCTCTGCAGCGCCACTCGTCGTCCACGACTCTGCTCTGCAGCCACTCGTCGTCCACGACTCTGCTCTGCAGCCCACTCGTGTCCACGACTCTGCTCTGCAGCCACTCGTCGTCCACGGGACTCTGCTCTCTGCCAGCCACTCGTCGTCCACGACTCTGCTCTGCAGCCACTCGTCTTCCACGACTCTGGCTCTGCGCCACTCTCGTCGTCCACGACTATGCCCCCCTTCTGCAGCCACTCGTGGGTCCACGACTCTGCTCTGCAGCCAACTCGTCGTCACGGACCTCTGCTCTGGCGCAGCCACTCGTCGTCCACGACTCTGCTCTGCAAGACCACTCGTCGTCCACGACTCTTGCTCTGCAGCCACTCGTCGTCCACGTACTCTGCTCTGCAGCCACTTCCGTCCCGTCCACGACTATGCTCTGCAGGCCACTCGTCGTCCACGACTCCTGCTCTGCAGCCACTCGTCGTCCACGAGCTTGCTCTGCAGCCACTGCGTCGGGTCCACGACTCTGCTCTGCAGAGCCCACTCGTCGTCACACGGACTCTGGCTCTGCAGCCACTCGTCGTCCACGACTCTGCTCTGCAGCCACTCGTTTTGTCCACGACTCTGCTCTGCAGCCAACTCGTCGGTCCACGACTCAGCTCTGCAGCCACTCGTCGTCCCCGACCTCAGCTCTGGCCAGCCACTCGTCGTGACACGACCTCAGCTCTGAATAGACCCAATCGTCGTCCACGACCTCAGCTCTTGCAGCCCACTCGTCGTCCACGACTCAGCTCTGCAGCCACTCGTCCGTCCACGACTCAGCTCTGCAGCCACTCGTCGTTCCACGACTCAAGCTCTGCAGCCACTCGTCGTCCCACGACTCAGCTCTGCAGCCCACTCGTCGGTCCACGGACTGCAGCTCTGCAATTGGCCACTCCGTCGTCCACCGACTCAGCTCTGCAGCCAACTCGTCGTCCAACGACTCTGTTCTGCAGCCGCACGTCGTCGACTCCGCTGTCCAAGCCGCACGTCGTGAGCTACGCCGTCAAGCCGCACGTCGTCGACTCCGCCGTCAAGCCGCACGTCGTCGACTCCGCAGTCAAGCCGCCCGTCGTCGACTCCGCTGTCAAGCCGCACGTCTTCGACTCCGCTGTCACAAGCCGCACGTCGTCGACTCCGCTGTCAAGCCGCACGTCGTCGACATCAGCTGTGTCAAGCACGGCGCGCCGTCGAGCCTCCGCCGCCAAGCACACGGCCACGCCTCCGTCTGCCTCCGCACGCCAAAGCACAAGCGGCAGCCTAGTCGCCTGCCGCCGCCAAGCACGGCCCTCGTCGCCTCCGCCGCCAAGCACGGCCGCCTCGTCGGGCCTCCGCCGCCAAGCACGGCCCGCATCTCGCCTCCGCCGCCAAGCACGGGCCGCCTCTGTCGCCTCCGCCGCCACGCACGGCCGCCTCGTCGCTCCGCCGCCAAGCACCGGCCGCCTCGTCGGCTACGCCGCCCAAGCACGGCCGCCTCGTCGCCTTACGCTCCCCCCGTCTCCATTCCTCCGCTTCTTCGCTCCTCCTCCCCTCCCTTCCTCCTCTTCTCCGGCCCTCGTCGCCTCCGACGCCAAGCACGGCAGCCTCGTCGGCCTCCGAGCCGCCAAGCACGGCCGCCTCGTCGCTCCGCCGCCAAAGACAGGCGGCCGGCCTCGTCGCCTCCGCGACAAGCAGGCCGCATCGTCGCTCCGCCGCCAAGGCACGGACCGCCTTCGTCGCCTCCGCCGCCAAGCCGGCCGCCTCGTCGCCTCCAGCCGCCAAGCACGGCCGCCTCGTCGCCTCCGCCGCCAAGCCCGGCCGCCTCGTCGCCTCCGCCGCCAAGCACGCGGCCGCCTCCCTCAGCCTCCGCAGCCCAGAGCACGGCCGCCTCGTCGCCTCCGCCGTCAAGCACGGCCGCCTCTTCGTCTCCGCCGTCAAGAGAACGGCAGCCTCGTCGTCCTCGCCGTCAAGCACGGCCGCCTCGTCTCCTCCGCCGTCAAGCACGGCCGCCTCCCCGGCCTCGTCTCCTCGCCGTCAAGCACATGCGCCGCCCTCGTCTCCTCGCCGTCAAGCGCCGCCCTCGTCGGACTCTGGCCGTCAAGCGCCGCCTCGTCGTTCCCTGCTCCACAAGCGTCGCCTCGTCGTCCAGCTTGTCGGCATCTCGTCCACGGCTCTGCTCCTGTGCTAGGGGCCGTCCGTCCTCCGGAGGCCCTTGTTTTCGGAACCATGGTCGTGGGTCGTGTTTCGCCCTAGGCTCCGCCCAGAGAGGAAACCCCCGGACCCAGGGTGAAGGGGGCCTTTGACGGAGCCTAGCTCGTCTCGGGCTCCTTGGGGGGGGGTATGTCACGGTACGCCGGGTTGTTGCACGGGTGTTGCGCTCTCCCAGTCGCCGGGTGGCGATCCAGGACGTGGACCTTTGCAGCGCCACCCGGTTTGCAAAGACGCCGAGGGAGATGCCGGGACGCTACCGTAATGACTTACAGCTGTAAGCAAGACTATTTAAACAGCATCCCGGCTCCCCCTCGGCGCGGGGAATTATTGAGGGAAAGCTCCCTTGGCGCTGTCATCATGTACGTTCGTTCAGCGGTTCAAGCCCGCTTATGTCATGGTTTTTGGCGATAAGCTCATGTACGTTCGTTCAGCGGTTCAAGCCCGCTTTTGTTTGTGGTGATTTGCGACAAGCTCATGCAAGTTTGTTTCAGCGGTTCAAGCCCGCTCATGTAATGGTTTTGGCGATCTAGCTCATGTACATTGGTTTTGGCGATAAGCTTCATGTAATTGGGAGGGGATTTTGGCGATAAGCTTCATGTAATGGTTTTGGCGATAAGCTCATGTAATGGTTTTGGCGATAAGCTCATGTAATGGTTTTGGCGATAAGCTCATGTAATGGTTTTGGCGATAAGCTCGTGTAATGGTTTTGGCGATAAGCTCGTGTAATGGTTTTGGCGATAAGCTCGTGTAATGGTTTTGGTGATAAGCTCATGTACGTTCGTTCGGCGGTTAAAGCCCGTTTTTTGGTTAAGGTTTGTTTTGGTGCTGCGTTTGTATACTTTATTTTGAATAAACGCCATAATGGTGATAACCATAGAACCTGCGCACGTCTCCTGCTTGCCAGTTAGGCACCCCCGTCGTGACAGCATTAATAGTCGTTCACTGTATAAACCTAACGCTGCCAGATCATGCCTAGGCGCAGATGCAGACTGTGAGATGGATGATATGAATAATTTATACATTAATATACTGCATCATGTTTCTAGGTTTGAGGGCAGTCAGGCCATGGTCACAGGTGCTTCAGTTTGTAATGTGCTCTTGTGTGCTATTGATGGGGTTGATGTGCTTACTTGTTGGTTTCATAGGGCAGCTAAACTGATTCAGGCTATAACCTGAATCATCTTGATTTGACTCAGCTTGGGAATGAATCACTTGAAGTTCTGGATTATGTACGGATATACACTGATGAGGTAAAACATTAAGACCACTAGCAGATAGAATAACAAATAACGCCATGTGGGAGAAATTGGGAGACACTGGATAAATGGGCAGCCAAATGCTAATGGCCAGGCAACTGGGCTGGATCCTCTCCAGAACGGCAAGGTTTGTGGGGAACGCTGTGTGCAGCTGAGGTGACATAAGCCGCGTGAATTTCGCCTAGAAGACTCAAAATCGCGTTGTATTTAGGCTCAGTAAAGCCTGGACTTCACTGCCGTTCCATTTGTCTGTGTTGTTTTCTATTCTCAGAGCAAAGATCTGTTGTTTTTACCATGAAGATATTTCACGATACAGTTGCATCACTAATCGATGCATGTTTAGGTCCCTCAGGGATCCTATTCTCTGAGAAAAACCCTACCATACCATATGTTCCAAGCTTGGAACATGGTTGGTTTGCTGGGGTTCAAAAAATCACCAAAAAGCTCTTCCATTGCTGATTTCTTCTTTGAAGCACATTTTCCAGGCACCTCAGGGTCCATACTCTCTTCTGAAGAATTTGTCGACATATTCTCTCTAGCTTTGCACTATAGAGGTCAATTATGAAAACTTATTTTGTATATTTGAGTTTCTATTTCCTCACATTAACAAAAACAGGATCTAGCTCACCTGTTTTTGATGCTGCCCAATGCTTCCAATCTTCTTGGTGAGATTTTATGCTCTTTCCTTACTTACAGTATCTAGATGAAGCACAGAACCTATTACACAATCTGCCACATGTGCACAACTACAGCATGAATGAACTTGTTGGTCCAGAACTGCGGCTGGCTCTGTGCAGATGATCTCAGTCGCACCGGTTGACGAACAGCTCCATAAAGTATTTTAAAAATAAAATCTTAATGTATTCTATTCACAGCTCGTATTGTATGGAACTTCAACTGATGGAAAAAGTGCTTATTGTCACGTCTTCGCACCGCATGAAATGTGAATGATTGTAGTTCTTAGAACACCGTGTATAGGGACTTCAAGGTAGGGTCTTTTCTCATCACATAGGAACCCTGAGCGAAATAAGTTTGCGATGATTGGTCCAAACGTAAGAGTTCGGGGTGGCGCAGTGGTTAGTGCTGTGACCTCACAGTTCCAGAGATTCCCAGTCCAGACTCTGCCTATCAGGAGTTTGTATGTTCTCCCCATGTCTGCGTGGGTTTCCTCTGGTCCCACAGTCCAAAGACGTGTGTTAGGTTAATTAACGTTTCTAAAGTCCCAGTGTGCCTGGCAAATGTGTTGCTGTGCGTCTAGGGTTGGTTCCTGCCATGTGCTACCGGTTAGGCCCATTAATGGGTTCTATGGTATCTGTCACAGTACAGTTTCTGTTTAGGTTAATTGATTCTGGGACAGTAGTAGCCTAGTGGTTAAGTTACAAAAGCCTATGCAGGACTATAATCCAGAAGGTCCAGGGTTCAAAACCCTCCTCTGCCAAGCTGCCACTGTTGGGTTCTTGAGCAAGACTGGTTCACTGTGCTGAGCTACCCGGGTTGTTTGAGTGTTCCTGAGGAAGCTTCTGCCTCACCATTCTATGCATTCACCGGATAGGACAAACATCCCTGCAGCCCCAGGGGTGCGACGATCCATTTCCCTAGGCTATAAAACAGTTATTATTTGTACGATGAATGATCGTCATGAGCCGTGTCTCTCATCACGTACGAAGCTGTAGTGTATGCTCACAAATTGCCTAAATTTGTCATTAGTTAGCATTAGTTAGCTAATAAACCGCCCTTGCGTGGTTCATCCATTTTAATATGGTTGGGCTGGGAATTCATTATCGTTACACAAGTAATGAGAAATTCATCATTATCATTCGGAATGCATTTCCCTCTTGATGGTTCGCACTTCAAAGAGATTTATTCGGACTTAATCTCTCTTTTCGCACCGCACTTTCTGTCGCTCTCTCCGTCTTTCTATCGCGCCGTCTTTCCCACCTGCTTCCATCCTCCCCCGCAGCCGAGATGCCAGCACACAAACACACACACAGCACGGTGAGAGTTTCAGGAGGAGGCACAGACACACACACACACACAAAGCGCAAGCGCTTACATAGCTGTGACTGGCTGCCTCGGCTAAGAGCTTGCCAGCGATTGGCTGAAACGGCTCTGCATTGGAGCCCCACTTCAAAGCCACCAAGGAGGAGAGAAGGCTGGAGGGTGCACGTTGGCATGGCAACAGTTACCATGATACCTGTAGTTCAAACAAACACATAATGCCTCAGATTTGCACCACAAAAAACCGAGAGCGAGCCGATGGAATGAATCCGTTATGCTGTACTAGGACTTTGTGTGCTTTTATTAGTATTATTATGACTGTAGTTGGATTCACGGAAAAGCCTCGAGTATTCTGGGCTTATTAACATGTTGTCGAACATTTCCCAGAATGCATTGCTGTACGGGTTCCAAACAGCACACAGATATACTTAGGAATACAATAATATTAGTTCGGAATACAATAAAGGGACCGTGTTCAAAGCCTAGCAGTGGCACCTTGGAACCTTTTTGCATAAAACACCTAAAGAGAAATTTCCCTTCAAGGTTGCCCTTAAGTATCTCTTAAAGTTAGGTGTGTTGCAGGAAAAATGCCTTAAGCGTTACCTAAGGGCTTTCTTAAAGGAAATCGTCATAAACCCTTAAAAGATCCCTTAAGTATCGAAAGTCCCTTAGGTAATCCCTTAAAAATCAATGTGTTGCATAAATCTCCTCCACGATATATTCCCTTATACTTATTTAAGGGACGGAAAACCTCATCTAAACTCTTGAAATATGGAGTTTTTGGAGGTTTTAGAAGATGAGCGTCTACCTAGGCAATTTTTTCGAGAGTAAATCCTCTGAACCATCAGAGTGAGAAACATTTATTAAGAGAGTACCAATTTGACCATCGGCCACTTTATGTAATCACGCATTACCTGTTTTCCATGTCCGTATGCCGGGCTGAGCTGCAGACAATTGGCTACTCTAAATTGTCCCAGTGGGGATGGGAGCCACGACAGACCTGGAATTTACTCTGGAGAGAGATGTAAATAATGAACCTAATCAAATACAGAACATAACAGAGTCTCTGGGTGTTGTTTATAAATATTAAATAAGACATAAAGTATAAATGTAGCCGCTGAAGGTTTACATGACATCTAGAAGGTACTGGTTTTGGTGGCATGGCATCCTCAGGCAAAAAGCATGAGGACGAGAAGAACTGCTAGGTGAGAAAGCAGAATATGTAGTTAGGGATGTTAAGAACACAGAGTCTATAAACAGGACACAGTTGCATTACGTACAGCATGGGATTTGGGCAGCGCTAACTGTAACAGCATAGCTAGAAAGGTGAGAATCCAGTCTGCTCTTCATCCTTTGTATTAACTCTTTGGAATGAATACAGTAAGAGAGATTCTGCACTGTCTGCATATAACAAAAATAAAGCCTTATAAGGAGATCATTAGAGCTCAGACACATTACTGCATTCTCCGTTGCTTATCTGGGTTCCTATGTATACAGTGTCTATAACATCATCATACACCTTTGAAATAGTGTCTTATCTTGTAGCCCAAATCACACTTATTGAAAACAGCTTTTTGCTTTAGAACATTTAGAACAAAAGGCAGCAGGAAAGGCGATCAGCACCCTGATTTCATACTCTGTAGCTTTACTTGCATATTGCTTTAATTACAGCCATCAATCTCTTCCAGCTTTGCAGACCTAAATTGGGGAAGCATTCAAGTTGAAGTTCAGCTTTTGTGATGGGTGGCAGTGGACTGATTTCTGGGCTCTGACTCGGCCACTCACGGACATTCAACGTCCCATCCTTAAGCCAGACTGTTTTGTTTTGTCATGTCCAAAGGTGACCCAGCATCCATCTTGAGCTGTCTACCAGAACGCTGCAGGTTTCCCTCCAGAATTTGGTGTACTCGGCAGCATCCATTTTCCCTTTGTTTTCTGACTAAATGCCCATTCCAGAGGCTTTGCTCATGCCACCCGACATACAGACTAGCTTTGCGTAAAGCTTGGGAGATTGTTGTCACATCCAGAGATTAATCTCGGATATTAAAACTTATAAGTCCTTCAAATATGTCACTGGTCTCTTGGTAGCCTCTCTGGTCAATATACCCTCCTGGCTCGGTCATCCACTTGGAGGGATGGCCCAAATTAGATAGAGTTGGTGGGGCAATTCACTACTTAATAATGTTCTGTAGTGTATTCCTAGGAATAGTTAAAGGCTCTGAAATAGTTTTGTATTCTTTATTTGTATGCTTTATTTGAGAGCCTATTTGCAAGGCTTCGTAACCTTGATGAAGTATTTGTTTCACCTTGCACTGCTAGTAGTGTAACCCTCAGGAAGTCTGCATTTTTTCATGAGGTAATCCACTACAACTAGATGTAGGCGGGAACCACTTAGCCTGGTGTGTGATCTGGAAGGTGAGTAGTTGTACATTATAATAGTTACAGGAAAGAAGCTGGTTACTTAGTCATTGTAGGTATTTTATGAATGCAATTTCAATAAGTATTCAATTTTTGTTGTTGTTGATGCTGAGGACTATAATGTGGACAGCTGGAAAATGTTAGATTTAATTTGCTGTAATAAAATCTAGGAAATATTTTGAAAAAAAGAAGAGATTTTGACATTATATGATGAATTCTAGAAGCGCTTTATGCATATTTATTACCATATTATGTGATATTTGTTTAATCTCGGTGGCTTTCCACTTTAGCGTAGACATAATGATAATATGAGCATATTTCTAATAATGTAGCGTTAATATTACACTATATACAACAGTATAGCTAACTGTAAGCACATGTCCAGCGTACAGTATATATACACGTTTTAATAAATGTAAAGCTCGATCATGTGCATGATTAAAAAAGCACTGTCCCATTAGGAAGTAAACGAGGCAGCAAAAGTTCTTTCAGCATTAGGGATTCCACTCGAGTGTGTCACCCCTCAGAGAGGAATTTCTTCAAACAGGGTGCCAACACTTCATTGCAATCTGATTTCCACCGAGTCCAGCATTAGATCATCAAGTCACTCAGCCTGCACATGCTGCCAAGCCATTAGTGCCTGTATTACCTCTGTTTGCTTACCCACCCAGCCTGCCAAAGAAAACAAAAAAGGTGCACAAAAGCCGTACATTCGATTCCATTCAGGATCAGGAGTTTGAGCACAGAAAACATGTAAACACACTGTTTGATCTAAGGCTTAAGATTAAGCATTAAATTAATAGCACGTCCACAGTAGGGGCTGGAGATCCATGATATTATCACGATTCTTTTTCTTGTTGGGTTTTAAGAATAATTTGCAACTGGACAAAGCAACCAAACCAATGTCTTTACGAATAAACTGTAGAATCTGGAGGCCTACCAACTACTGGTCGACCAATATGGTTTTGGTTGGATATGATATGGGTTTTTAATGGCCAATATTTAGAGAGCAGGGTGATCGATGGCCGATATATAACGCTGAAATCACTTCTTTTTTTTGCAACTGATAAAATGACTAACAATGAATGAGACACCAATAAACATTTATTTAACACTTGACGTGCCATGATGGTTAACGTTAGAACTGCCGGTCATTTGACCACTGTGACGTCTTACTAGAAGCGCCGTGCTGGTTTGACCTTCTTCTACCTATAAGTGCCGAGCAGCAGTCATGTGAACGCAGTGACCAAAAAAATAAATCATCTTTGCACCCGATCAAATTCCAGTATCCTGCTTTCATGACTTTTCCTAGGTGCGTGCGATGTATCACCCGGCGTCCTTAGATTTTGAACATCACACCAGTACAACCTAGTTTCAAACTGTTTTGCTCCTATTTGCGTGAACGTGCTGCCATTTAAGCCTCTTAAAACTGCGGTAGTATTTTCTGTCAGCAGTATAAATGTCTCTGTTTGCACTCTGTCTTTTTTATGAATAAAAAGACCAGATGTTTTATTGCTCGTAACTACATGACATTAACATTTATTACCAGCTCACAGCATCATGTTTTTCAAGGAAAAAATGAAAATGTGTAAAAACTTGCAAAAAAAAAAATACAATGTTAGAGTAGTGCATATAGTATCAGCATCTTTTTGTTTTTAATCCCAGTTCTTCTCATAAATCATCCCGTCCTCACTGAATCGCAGCATTTCTTTGTTTTTAGTTTCTCAGTAGTCCCAGTTCATGAGCTGCAAGCTCTAATGCAGGAAAACAAAGTTTCTTTGCATTTTCCCCACTGTTTTTTGAATAGAGTATACAGTGGGGCAAAAAAGTATTTAGTCAGCCACTGATTGTGCAAGTTCTCCTACTTAGAAAGATGAGAGAGGTCTGTAATTTTCATCATAGGTACACTTCCTAAAGAAGTTGTTACAGGTCTGTGAGAGCCAAAAATCTTGCTTGTTTGTGGGTGACCAAATACTTATTTTCCTCCATGATTTACGATTAAATTCTTTAAAAATCCTACAATGTGATTTCCTTCAATTGTTTTTCTCATTTTGTCTCTCATAGTTGAAGTGTACCTATGATGAAAATTACAGACCTCTCTCATCTTTCTAAGTAGGAGAACCTGCACAATCAGTGGCTGACTAAATACTTTTTTACCCCACTGTATATCGGCCGATGCCAATTATTTCAAAATGGCATTTATTGACCCACCAATGAATTGGTCTATCACTACTGTAAACTAAGACGTCCCAATTTTTTTGTCAGATGTCTAGGTCAGAAAGCATGGGCTTCAACGAGCCTTCAGATCTGGCCCCGCTTCTTACAAGTGCAGGACGTAGAGTTGTACCACCAGATACATTTGCTGAAACAGAGTTGTAATGACATATGTGACAGCCTGGCCTCCAGCATAGAAAGCTTTGTTAAACATAAAGTAGAGAAATGAACTCTTAACTATAAAGTTACTTAGTTATAAAGTTAGTCGGAGAGTCCTTTCTGTGCAACTTGTAGGAATATGCTGACAACCGCACTAATAACCACCTGACAACAAAGCAATCCTCATCCTACAAACAAATGGTCTGTAAAGTGGCTCCCTGATTGTGTATTTTCTCCTTGAAGTGAACAGACAGGATACGTTTTTAAGTAGTTATACAGTTTCATTTCAGTGCCAGTATTATTGTAATGTGACAGCAATCAAAACAAAAACCCTTGTTTGCATTGCCAGAGGGGTGGTTCCTTTTTTTGTACCCCCATAGAGTGATATACAGACAATAGGGGAGCTTTGCCAATCTGAAGCCCTTTACCAGTTTGAATTTTGTTACGTATGGTTATTTGAATTAAATGTATAAATGAATCGCAGGAGTTCACGTAATTTCTTATTCTCAATCTAATGCATGACTCAAAATCACCGAATCCTTCAACCTCCAGTTTTAAAACATGCTAGAAAAAAATTACCCAGTGTGCCAGGAGGGATTTCTTTTTTTCAGCTCTTTCGGTTGATTTGGCACAGCAGGACTCATCTGCACAAAGTAGAGGCTGAACCTCACGCGTGGTTTCCCACAGGACAGGGAAATAATAAAGATAGAAAAAGAAAGAGGGCAAAATTCTGCTGATGAACTGCACTGGTGCAGCTAACACAAAGAAGGATGTGTGGAGATAAAAATAGAGCGCAAGAAAGTTCAGGCGTAAATCAGGAGCTACACCGTTTATTTCGGATGCTGTTCATGACATGAGGGTATATAGAGACCTATGGAAGCTTATTCCAAGAGCTCCACTGCCATTAAGCCCTATTTTCATAACATATGAGGAAACATACATAGATTTCTCTTGAGCTAATACTGAGAACTCTTGAGAACTCTGGAGCTAATACTGGATGTGTATCTTTCATTTGCTACTGATATCAAGACTCTGGCAACCACACTAATAACCACCTGACAACTGGTTCATCATGTGATGATGAGTCACTTCAGACAAGTCCGAGTTGAGACTCAAGTCTTTGGCGTTCAGGTCAGAGTCAAGTCTAGAATCTCTAATATGAGAGTTCGAGTCGGGTCTGAGTGCCTGGCATGTGAGTCTGAGTTGAGTCTCAAGTCTCTAGCATCCAAGGGTCTGAGTCTCTGGGGTGCGACTCCAAGTCAAGTCTCTGGTCTTTAGCATTTGAGTCTGGAGAGTCTTGCATGTGAGTTTGAGTTGAGTTCCAAGTCTCTAGAATGCAAGAATCTGAGTCTCTAGCATGTTAGGTTGAGTCAAGCCTGAGTTTCTAGAGTACAAGTCTCAAGTTTCAAATGTGAGTCTGAGTAGAGTTTCTAAAGTGGGAGTCCAAGTTGAGTCTCAAATCTATAGCTCTACTGTGTGAGTCTGATTTGAGTCTGAAGTCACTAGCTTGAGCCTTAAGTCTCTTGCATGTGAATCCAAGTTAAGTTTTGAGTCTCTAGTGTGAGTCTGAGTTGAGTTTTGTGTTTCTAGAATATAAGTTTGAGTTGAGCTTTGAGTTTCTAGCATATGAGTTTGAGTTGAGTGTCTAGGATGAGTTTGAGGTGAGTTTTGAGTTTCTAGCATTCGAGTTTGAGTTGAGTTTTGAGTTTCTAGCATATGAGTTTGAGTTGAGTTTTGAGTTTCTAGCATGAGTCCAGGTTGAGTTTTGAGTCTCTAGCATGAGTTTGAGTTGAGTTTTGAGTTTCTAGGATACGAGTTTGAGTTGAGTTTTGAGTTTCTAGCATGAGTCCGAGTTGAGTTTTGAGTCTCTAGCATGAGTTTGAGTTGAGTTTTGAGTTTCTAGCATATGAGTTTGAGTTGAGTTTTGAGTTTCTAGGATACGAGTTTGAGTTGAGCTTTGAGTTTCTAGCATATGAGTTTGAGTTCTGAGTTTCTAGGATGAGTTTGAGTTGAGTTTTGAGCTTCTAGGATGAGTCCAGGTTGAGTTTTGAGTCTCTAGCATGAGTTTGAGCTGAGTTTTGAGTTTCTAGCATATGAGTTTGAGTTGAGTTCTGAGTTTCTAGGATATGAGTTTGAGTTAGGTTTTGAGTTTCTAGCATGAGTTCAAGTTGAGTTTTGAGTCTCTAGCATATGAGTTTTTGAGTTTTGAGTTTCTAGGATGAGTCCAAGTTGAGTTTTGAGTCTCTAGCATGAGTTTGAGTTGAGTTTTGAGCTTCTAGCATGAGTCCAAGTTGAGTTTTGAGCTTCTAGCATGAGTCCAAGTTGAGTTTTGAGTCTCTAGCATGAGTTTGAGTTGAGTTTTAAGTTTCTAGCACATGAGTCCAAGTTCAGTTTTGAGTCTCTAGCATTAATTTGAGTTGAGTTTTGAGTTTCTAGCATATGAGTCCATGCTGAGTCTCAAGTCTCTAAGGTGAGTCTGGGTTGAGTCTCAAGTCTCTAGCTTGTGATCTTAAGTTGAATCTTGAGTCTCTAGCATGTGGGTTCGAGTGGAGTCTCAAGTTTCTAGCAGAGGTAACAAACAAAAGTACAAAGTAACCCCCTACTATTCAACAGTCCAAAAAATGAGCCTTTCGTTATAGAAACATGTATAGTCTGAAGGCGATTTTGCCAGCTTAGCGATTTTCTAGTGACCTTTCTAGTGAGTTATTTTTAAAAAGCGACTAGCAACAAATCTAGCGACTTTTTGTACAATCCTTATGCACTGTTTTATGTGTAAATATGTACATAGTTTGTTTGATTTAACTTGTACAGGAAGTAAGAGAGAGCATAAACGACTGATACCCTCTGACGCTAGGCAGCATGTAAATATGTCACAAATATGCATCATCTAGTGAGTTTTAGCCACTTTTCAAGCAGGTTTATGCTACTTTCCTCTGAAAAAAAAGCTGGCACCACTGATCTAGTCAGCCAGACGTTTTGTGCCTTGATTTTAAACAGAGCATTTGTAGAATTTTATTCTGTCTTTACTTCCTACTTTTAGTGTTCAGATCAGTTTAAGAAGTTGAGTCACACCAAAAGATTCCTGTTGTATGAGCTGTTTTATGATGTTTACCAGTCACTTAATGCAAGTCCGAGTCCAGTCTCTAGTCCCTAGCATGTCTAGCGGTTCAGAGACCGCTAGTGTCAATGATTGTGGTTTTATACAAGTGAACAGAAGGTACATTTGAGAAACTCTTGTATATAATTAGACTGTATTGTGTTGGAGTGCAGTGCCAAGTCACCTATTGTTGGAGCACTGTGGCTGTCATAATGGAAACAACTCCAGAGGAAGGGTTTGTTTTATTTGCCGATCAAAAGTGACAAATTGCTGTATCAGAGAGGGTCATGGCTAATTTGCCTTAATTGTTTCCAATGTCACATCACTTTTTTTTGTCTCAAAGCATTTCGTTCAAACAAAAGGGAAACGCGTCCCCATAAATCCACCCCCTTTGTTTTGACTCCGGCGATTTGCTGATTTGTCCTTGCATTTGATGGAAATTAAATAGCGGCGAGTGAGGGGCTTTGCGTCGGGTCACGTCTGCCGGATCAGACGCTGTTAAGTACAGAGGAGTGTGTTGCTGGAGTGCACGGTTGATTCAATTTGCGTGATTGCACCAATGAAACAAAATCAGACTCCAAGCCTCTATAATCAGGCCACATTCACGGCTTTGATTGTTTTTAGCCTGGCGTGCCTTGTTACAGGCATTAAACCCGCCTTTGTCTCTTTAACATCAGAGCATAAATGAGAACCTGCTCCCTCTTCATCACGAGCCTGCGGATTGGCACTCGCTCCTCTCTGAACACAATGATCAATGCTGGCTTTAGTTCGCTATTATCATGAGAATGAGATATTGATTTTTCCTCATCGCCTGATGTTTAAGATGAATTTTACAACCGTTGTTGAGTTGTGGAAGGCCACCTTTTACAAATCAACTTTCTTTAGCTGGTAGTTGCTTCTCTGTAACTCTTGCTTTCTTCGTAAAGTCTTTAATATGGAATGTTTCTGCAGCTTTGGCGAAACCAGGCACCTTTCCAAAACAACGTACACTCAGTGCTCGCCATGCAAAAGTTTGTTATCTGAATTCCCACTATAAAGTATGACGTATTTTCATTTCCTAACCACTGTTCCAACCATTAACACAGTACAGGTTGATTTGGTTTGGGATGGGCCTTGACATAATTGGCTATGCAGTTCTCGCATAAGCACAACATAATAAAATAAAACTGATGTTTGGGACTACCTGTAAACAGAACTTTTTTAATTCCATAGAAAATGCATTAGAATAGTGGAAATCCCAAATATCTTTCTTAATTATTCACAGGCTTGTCTTTAGTCCTGGAGTGTATAAACATTGCATGCTTGGATCAGCACTGATCCACTGTACTAGCCTGGGGCGTTTGGATCCTCCTGGGCTTCCACATTGACCCACATTACGTTATTTGAAGCCCAGCTTGTTCCGGAGAGGAAATGCTGACACCTATTGAGGTGGCTGATGTGGTATATTGGCACAGTGATGAGACAATAGGAGGAAGTATATTGGAGAAAATTAGATATGTTGACCATGAGTCCCCTGTAAAAGTGACAAGAAATACCAAAACTGTTCTGCAGGTCAAATCAGAACAAGTTCTGCAAATCCCAGTCTGTTTTGCCATGAACACAACAACTCTATACATTGTTAGTAGTTTTTTTTCCAGGCTGAACTGCTGTATGTTAGAGCCTCATAATGACATCATTTTGTATTTCTGTCTTCTCCTGGTACAGTGGGGCAAAAAAGTATTTAGTCAGCCACTGATTGTGTAAGTTTTCCTACTTAGAAAGATGAGAGAGGTCTGTAATTTTCATCATAGGTACACTTCAACTATGAGAGACAAAATGAGAAAAAAATACATGAAATCACATTGTAGGATTTTTAAAGAATTTAATTGTAAATCACGGGGGAAAATAAGTATTTGGTCACCAATAAACAAGCAAGATTTCGGCTCTCACAGACCTGTAACTTCTTATTTAAGTAGCTCTTCTGTCCTCCACTCATTACCTGTATTAATGGCACCTGTTTGACCTCATTATCTGTATAAAAGACACCTGTCCACAGTCTCAAACAGTCAGACTCCAAACCCAACCATGGCCAAGACCAAAGAGCTGTCGAAGGACACCAGGAAGAAAATTGTAGACCTGCACCAGGCTGGGAAGAGTGAATCTACAATAGGCAAGCAGGTTGGTGTGAATAAATCAACTGTGGGAGCAATTGTAAGAAAATGGAAGACATACAAGACCATTGATAATCTCCCTCAATCTGGGGCTCCATGCAAGATCTCATCCTGTGGGGTCAAAATGATCATGAGAACAGTGAGCAAAAATCCCAGAACTACACGGAGGGACCGGATGAATGACCTGCAGAGAGCTGGGACCAAAGTAACAAAGGCTACCATCAGTAACACACTACGCCGAGTGGGACTCAGATCCTGCAGTGCCAGTCGTGTCCCACTGCTTAAGCCAGTACATGTCAAGGCTCGTCTGAAGTTTGGCAGAGAGCATATGGATGATCCAGAAGAAGATTGGGAGAATATCATGTGGTCAGATGAAACCAAAATAGGACTTCACATTTACCTTCGGTCATTCAACAGACGCCCTTATCCAGAGCGACTTCCAGCCTAATCAGTCTTACAATCCAAGCACTTGTAGGTTAAGGGCTTTGCTCAAGGACCCAACAGTGGCAGCTTGACGGCGGTGGTTTGAACCCGAGACCTTCTGGTCTGCACTCCATTATCTTAAGCATTTTCTGAAATCCCTTAAACAAGGATCTGTCTTTAGTCAGTGTGAACTATATCCAGGAGCATGGAGTAAAAAATAATCCCTGCATGCTGAATCAACAGAGCATGCCAAGTCAGGCCATATTGAACCCAAACGTGGCTCCCATATGGGCCAGACTGGGTAGTCTTAAGCCCAGCTATTTTTAGAGCGTATAGTACTGGGCAAGAAGTGCTAACCCCTGCTGAGGTGGCTGATTTGATGTACAGGAATGTTATGCGATTTGGACGTTGTGCGAACCCCTAAGAGTGACAAAGGCGCTTATTATGATTATCAGTAAATTACTGATGCATTGTGGGTTGTGTATGTACTGTACCATGGGCGTATATGAGGCACATACCTATATAAGCACAACGCAGAGGCAATATGGCCGTTTGTGCTCTGGAAAGACATCCTGATAATGTCCTGGGTCACATTTCTCCGCAGCAGTGTGCAAATTTGGCCTGCAGCTACAGCTAATGGTACAGCTGTTATAAGAGGCTCTAGGAGTTAAAGTGTCACATATTACACCTGTTTGTGTGTGAGCAGGAAACATCAGGCCAGTTTTTATGAGTGCAGTCGTACCTCAGCACACGACCACTTTGCAACTCGTCAGATAACCTCTTAGGAGCATTTTGGCGAGAAAAAATACTTCTCTCTTTTCAGTTGTGTGTCTCTCCTCTTTTTACCTCCCTTTGTTTTTTCATGTGCTTTTATTGCTTTTTTTACAATTTCTTTCTTCCTTCCTTCTTTCGTTCATTTATTTATTTTCCTCTTCCCTTTCTTTCTTTCTTTCTTTCTTTCTTTTGTGTTGTCAATTTTCAGTTGTGTTTTTATCTCCTTTTGTTTTTTCACATGTGCTTTTATTGCCCTTTTTATTCTTTTTTTAATCGTATCTTTCTTTCTTTTCCTCTTCCCTTACTTTCTTTCTTTCTTTCTTTCTTTCTTTCTTTCTTTCTTTTTTTTGGTTCTCATTTTTCAGTTGTGTTTCTCCTCTTTCTATCTCCTTTTGTTTTTTTCACATGTGCCTTTATTGCCCTTTTTTACCATGTATTTCTTTCTTTCTTTTTTTTGTTCTTATTGTTCACTTGTTTCTCTCCTCTTTCTGTCTCCTTTTGTTTTTTTCAAGTTTTTCTTGTTTACACTTTTATTGCCATTTTTATTATTTTTTTCACTTTCTTTATTTTTTTTCTTTCTTTTCCTCTTCCATTTTTTTCTTTCTTTCTTTTTTTATTTTGTTCTCAATTTTCAGTTGTGTTTTTATCTCCTTTTTGTTTTTTCACTTGTGCTTTTATTTCCCTTTTTATTCTTTTTTAATTGTATCTGTCTTTCTTGCTTTCTTTTCCTCTTCCCTTCTTTCCTTTCTTTCTTGCTTTCTTTCTTTCTTTTTTTGGTTCTCATTTTTCAGTTGTGTTTCTCTCCTTTTTTTATCTCCTTTTGTTTTTTTTCACATGTGCTTTTATTGCCTTTTTATTCTTTTTTTTACTGTGTCTTTTTCTTTCTTTCTTTCTTCCATTTCTTTCTTTCTTTCTTTGATCACAATTTTCAGTTGTTTCTCTCCTTTTTCTATCTCGTTTTGTTTTTTTTCACATGTGCTTTTATTGCCCTTTTTATTTTTTTACCATGTCTTTCTTTCTTTCTTTTTTTTTGTTCTTATTGTTCACTTGTGTTTCTTTCCTCTTTCTGTCTCCTTTTGTTTTTTTTTCACTTTTTTATTGTTTACGCTTTTATTGCCCTTTTTAATCTTTTTTACCTTTTCTTTCTTTTTTTCTTTCTTTCTTTCTTTTCATCTTCCTTCCTTTTTTCCTTTCTTCATTTCATTTTTTCTTTCCTTCTTTCTTTTTCTTTCTTTCTTTTTTTCTTTCTTTCTTTCTGTAATCAGCTATCAGCCACAAACACAAACTGATCAGTAGCTGTCCCACGATCTCTAAAAAAAACTTGTTTGCTCGACTTGCTAGAACTTGTATGAATCGAGACATGTTACTCCTTCTTTGCTAAAATCCGCCGTGAACTTTCTCATGTTTTTTTTCTTACTTTGTGCAAAGAAGTCAGTGGGTTCTAAGAATGGTAGTGATAACAGCCAACCAAAGAGGAAAACAAGTGAGAACCATGATAGTGCATAAATAGAGATAATAGTGAAACATGAGTGGTATGTGATAAGTAAATTTAAATATAATCTAATTATTGTTTTGTTTGGTTTTTTGTCTGTATATGTAGTGTATGTAGCTCCATTAATGCACATAATGCCTTGTACCCTGTGGATTTCTGGGGGTCTGGAACAGATTATTCCCTCAGTACTAATTTTTTTTATGGCACTCAACTTGATTTCTGAAACAAATTAATTATGAGTACCGAGGTAGCAGGTATTAGCCTGATTCATATGTATATCATAAGTACATGTAAATTAAAATTATAACACTGTACCTTTCCCTAGGAAGCACATCAGCCTCATATGTGGTGGTGTAGCGGTTAAGGCACTTGACTGTTGACCTGATGGCCCAGGGTTCAAGTCCCAGCACGATCAAGCTGCAGTTGTTGGGCCCTTGATGCTCTTAACCCACAATTGCTTGTATTGTAGTTTGCAAGATAAATTCTGCAAATGTGTTGTTTTGCCACTGGCAACCGAAACCCTACCTCCAACCACTGTACCACCGTTCCTTGTTTAGTTCTCTCGCTGTGTGTGTGTGAGTGTGTGAGTGTGTGTGAGGCTTCTCAGTGTGATATTGTATTAAATGAATCTCCTGAATATATCTCACAGTGGAGCGCTTCACAGCTTCACAGAATGGGACTGAGAAAGATTGCATTGGTTTGCAGTGTGCTGCATTCAGCAGGCTCATGTCATGCATCAAACAGACTGGGCTAAGAGCTGAATTATGCTTCTCCTCACACCTCTGTCTGCGTTGCAGTGCGACCCCGGGGAGGCCACTAAGCTGCTATATGACTTACTCTACACTGAGCCCATCAAAATCGTCCTGATGCCCGGCTGCAGCTCCGTCTCCACACTGGTGGCTGAAGCAGCTCGCATGTGGAACCTCATAGTGGTGAGTATCGGCGCTTACAGTTCTGCGCTAGGGCCTGGAAGGTTGTGGGATTAAATCCCCAAACTGCCGTCACATTTGTGGAATGAGAAACTGTCTTTTATGTGACAGCGCAGCATTTGTCTTGTTGCATTTACGACATGAGCAGGTATTTCAGATGAGAGCAGGGAACTGAGAAACCTGCAGGAACTCTGAAACGTGCACGAGGCTGAGAGACACTAGAGCATTTCCGTCTGGGGACTGCATTACTAAGAGGCTATTCTTATTATTCTGCTACGAAAAGAAACTAATACACAACTGTACCCACAATAAACACATCCCGTTTTTTATACTTTTTATTCTTTATTTTCATTTTTCTCCCATCCTTCCATTCCTTCTTCCCTTTCTTTCATTTGTTCTCACTTTTCAGTTGTTTCTCTCCTTTTTCTACCTCCTTATGTTTTTTTCACATGCTTTTATTGCATTTCTTCTTTTTTTTCTTTCTTTTCTCTACCTTCCTTCTTTCTTTCCTCCATTTTTTTCTTTCTTGTTCTCACTTTTCATTTGTTTCTTTCCTCTTTCTATCTGCTTTAGTTTTTTCACATTTGCTTTTATTGTCTTTATTTATTTATTTATTTATTTTCCTTCCTTCTTTCCTTCATTTCTTACCTTCTTGTACTAACGTTTTGTTTGTTTTTCTCACCTCTTTCTATCTTCTTCTTTTCAAATGTGCTTTTATTACTCTTTTTTAATTCTTTTTTACCATGTCTTACTTTTCTTGCTTTTTCTTTCTTTCTTTCTTTCTTTCTTTTTTCCTCAATATTCCTTCTTTCTTTCTTTCTTTTTTTCTTGTTCTGACGTTTCATTTGTGTTTCTCCCCTCTTTCTATCTGTTTTTGTTTTTTTCACATGTGCATTCTTTTTTACCGTGTTTTTATTTGTTTTGTTTTTTTTCTCTTCCTTCTTTCCTTCATTTCTTTCTTTTTTGTTCTCATGTTTCATTTGTGTTTCTCTCCTCTTTCTATCTGCTTTTTAACTTATTTTTTTACCATGTCTTTTTTCTTTCTTTCTTTCTATTTTTTGTTCTTTTTTTTGTTCTCACTTTTCAGTTTTCTCTCCTTTTTCTACCTCCTTATGTTTTTTCACTTGCTTTTATTGCTTTTCTTTGTCTATTGTTTTTTCACATTTGCTTTTGTTGTTTTTTAAATTCTTTTTAACCATGTCTTTATTTAGTTATTTAGTTATTTATTTTCCTCTTCATTCTTTCTTTCGTTTCTTTCTTTCTTGTTCTTGTTTTGTTTGTGTTTCTCTCTTCTTTCTATTTCTATTTGCTTTTTTTCAAATGTGCTTTTATTGCTTTTTTTAATTCTTTTTTTACCCTGTCTTTCTATCTTTCTTTTTTCTTTCTTTCATTTTTTTTTATTTTTCTTTATTTTCTCTACCTTCCTTTTTTCTTTCCTCCTTTCTTTCTTTCTTTCTTTCTTTCTTTTCCTCTATCTTTCTTTTTTCTTTCTCTCTTTCTTTCTTATTTTTCTTTATTTTCTCTACCTTCCTTCTTTCTTTCCTCCATTCTTTCTTTCTTTCTTTCTTTCTTTCTTTTCCTCTATCTTTCTTTTTTCTTTCTCTCTTTCTTTCTTATTTTTCTTTATTTTCTCTACCTTCCTTCTTTCTTTCCTCCATTCTTTCTTTGTTTTTTGTTCTCACTTTTAATTTGTTTCTTTCCTCTTTCTATCTGCTTTAGTTTTTCAAATTTGCTTTTATTGTTTTTTTTATTCTTTTTTACCATGTCTTTATTTATTTATTTATTTATTTACTTATTTTCCTTTTTCTGTCTTTTCTTTTTTTCTTGTTCTCACATTTTGTTTTGTTTTTCTCTCCTCTTTCTATTTCTATTCTTTTTTTTCAAATGTGCTTTTATTGCTCTTTAATTCTTTTTTTACCATGTCTTTCTGTCTTTCTTTCTTTCTTTTTTCTTTCTTCCTTTCTTCAGCCAGCTTTTATCCACAAGTACAAACTAATCAGGAACTGTCACACACACACTTCTTGCCCTGCGGCGCTCAGACACAGAGCATGGCATTACTGAGTGCTAACACTTGCTCCTGATCTTCTCAGTGTGTATAACAGAGAACCCAGCACCAGCCAATCGCTGCTGAGCATTCAGTCGGCTCACACTGATGCCCGTGTGTTTAGTACGGCTCTCTGTCATTACAGCTGAGTACTTTATAATAAAGATAAGGACCTTATGGGACCACGGGCGTGTATGGTACCAGATGTTGGTGCATATCTGTGCTGATGTACTTTGGTTCAGGGATATGGGGATAATCATTTATGTGACGGGTGACTGATCACAGCTGTACTAACTGAGAAAGTGCGTTCTGTTAGGTTCTCCTTTGTTTAAATAATGATATCAGTTATTAGAACAGCCTTGCGCCGTGAGCTTGAGCCGTGAGTGAGATGCAGGGTCAGGAGAAAGACACCGCTCCACTAAAGATGGTCTCCTTTTAGGTATTCTAAATAAGGCTGACCTATGACTCAGAGGTGTCTCTCCTCCAGCTCCTGCATGTCTTATCTAGAGGTCATGGTAGGATTAACATAGCCTGGTGGTCCAGAGGGAGGAAAGATAAAACCCCTTATCCAGTCATCTCCTCAGATAAGTGTCATGAATCCAGGTGATGAAGCCATCAAACACCGACGCATGAGCACTGCGATCAGACTTAACTCCTTCAGACCAGATCGACTCTCGTTAAGGGTGGAGAAGCAATTAGTAAAGCTGGTAGGGAATGACAGTCATGCCTGTGGGGCCTGGAGGCACGCCTCTCATGGGAGCACTTATTGATCTGTTTGGTACAAACAACTGCATGTAGTACAACCAACCAGTCCAAAAAGACGTTTCTGGAATTTCATTATCCCATGTACCTCCCCCAGATCCTTCTGACCAGTGTGGGATGAGATCCACCTCTGTTGTCTGATGTTTTATATCTCCAGCTACAAACTATGTTCACTCAGATCAGTGTTTGCTCATAAGGTTCCCAGTGCCGGATACATTTCCTTACTGTCTTCCTTTATTGCTTTCATTTTCTTGCTTTTTTCTTCTTCTCACTTTCACTTTTTTCTGTCCACTTTATTTCTTCACTCGTTTTTCTTACATGCTTTAATTGCTTTGTTTTTATACTTTTTATTCTTTCTACTTTCTTTCTGTTTTTCTTTCTTTATTTTTCTTTCTTTTCCTATTTTTCCATCATTCCTTTCCTCCTTCCTATCTTCCTTTTCTTCTTCTTCTTCTTCTTCTTCTTCTTCTTTCTTTTTTGTTTGTTGTCTAACTCTTTTTCTCTCTCTCTCTGACTCTCTTGTCTATCTCTTTTTGTTTTCTCTAGTGTGCTTTAATTGCTCTTTTCTTTCAGTCTTTCTTTCTTTCTTTCTTTCTTTCTTTCTTTGTGTTTCATTCTTTCTGTTTTCTTTCTGTTTATTTTTTCTATCTTTCTTTCTTTCCTTTTTGTCTAACTTTTTACTTAATCTTTCTAGTTTTTTATAGTGTGCTTTAAACACTCTTTTCTTTCTTTATTTATTTTTTTCTGTTTTCTTTGTGATTCTTTCTTTGCATTTTGTTCTTATTTTCTTTCTGTGTTTATTTTTTCTCTTTCTTTCTTCCTTCCTTCTTTCTTTCTTTTTCTTTGTGCTTCTTTCTCTCTTTTTTTCTTATATTCTTTCTTAGTGTTTCTTTCTTTCTTTCTTTGTTTCTTTCTTTCATTCTTCTTTGTGTTTCTTTATTTTGTTCTTTCTTTCTTAGTGTTTCTTTCTTTCTTTGTGTTTCTTTCCTTTATTCTTTCTTTGTGGTTCTTCATTTCATTCTTTCTTTCTTTGTTTCTTTTGTTGTTTCTTTCTTTTATTCTTTTTTTGTGTATCTTTCTTTCTTTCTTTCCTTTTTGTCTAACTTTTTACTTCCTCTTTCTAGCTCCTTTGTTTTTTCTAGTGTGCTTTAATCACTCTTTTCCTTCTTTCATTTTTTCTTTCTGTTTTTTTGTGATTCTTTCTTTCTTTGCATTTAGTTCTTATTTTCTTTCTGTGTTTATTCTTCCTCTTTCTTTCTTTCTTCCTTCTTTCTGTCTTTCTTTCTTTCTTTCTTAGTGTTTCTTTTTATCTTTTTTTTCTTCTCACTTTCATACGTATATCTCCTGTTTCTTTATCCCATTCTCTTTGGTTCTAATGTGCTTTAATCGTTCTGTTTCTTTCTTTCTTTATTTATTTATTTTATTCCTCTTTGTGTTTTTTTATTTCGTTCTTTCTTTCTTAGTGTTTCTTTCTTTCTTTCTTTTATTCTTTCTTTGTGTTTCTTTCTTTATTTCATTCTTTCTTTGTGGTTCTTCATTTCATTCTTTCTTTCTTTCTTTTGTTGTTTCTTTCTTTTATTCTGTTTTTGTGTTTCTTTCTTTCTTTCTTTCTTTATTTCTTTATTTTATTCCTCTTTGTGTTTTTTTATTTCGTTCTTTCTTTCTTAGTGTTTCTTTCTTTCTTTCTTTCTTTCCTTTATTCCTCTTTGTGTTTTTTTTATTTCGTTCTTTCTTTCTTTCTTTCTTTCTTTCTTTTATTCTTTCTTTGTGTTTCTTTCTTCATTTCATTTGTTCTTTCTTTCTTTTGTTGTGTCTTTCTTTTATTTTATTTTTGTGTTTCTTTCTTTATTTCGTTCTTTCTTTCTTTCTTTCTTTTTTTATTCTTTCTTTGTGTTTCTTTCTTTATTTCATTCTTTCTTTGTGGTTCCTCATTTCATTCTTTCTTTCTTTCTTTTGTTGTTTCTTTCTTTTATTCTGTTTTTGTGTTTCTTTCTTTCTTTCTTTCTTTCTTTCTTTCTATCTCTTCTTACTTTCATGCGTATTTCTCTCCTCTTTCTTTATCCCATTCTCTTTATTTCTAAATTGCTTTAATCGTTGTGTTTCTTTCTTTTCCCTCTAACATTCACATGTATTTCTTCTTTCTTTTTCTTTCTTCCTCCTTCCCCTCCTTCCATCCGTTCTGTGGGAACACGTTACCCCTAGCAGCTGAGAGCTGTCCGGTGTAAAAATAGCTCCTGTCTGTGTCACTTTCCCTGCTCAGTCTGAGAGTGCCCACCGCTGCTTTTCTCTTCATACATCGCTCTCTTCATTTTTCATGTGGGGACCTATTTTTAAAACCGTGAGCTCCCCTATCACCAGCACCAGCAGCACCACTGCATGCCCATGACCCACATAACCCTGCGCTGGCCTTCCAGTGGTGTGCCGCGGAGTCTCCACACTTTAGTTCCTCATACTCGCTCAGAACCCAGAGGAACCCCTGAGGAACTGACGGAGGTAACAAATAAGCGATCTGTAATGATGAGATCAGAGCCTAGAGCTTCTAAAACTCGCTTTAATTACAAACCTGGAATCGAACCCTTCTTTTCTTCCCTGTTTGCATTTCCTCCTCCTGCTCGTTCTGCTGATCTTTATCTCCCTCCTTAAATTGGGTTTTACCATAATCAGTAAACAGGGTGTAGCGTATGTCCTTATTTATACACACCCCCTCACTCGGTTCAAGATATGCTGATGAATAAATAACAGGAGTCATAAACCTTCCCTAATCATTGTTCAAATACATTTAAAATGATTTTTTTTTATGATTTTCTTTGTCTAAATAAGCTACTAAATGATTACTTTCATTTAAAATTCAATTCAGTTGTAGGTAGATAAAAGTGTATTAGATATTAATTCAAATATTAGTTATAAATATTATATATAAATCTAAGTTTTATGGCTCTCTGATGGGACTGGAGCTCAGATGAAAGTGTATTAGGTATAAATATTAGTTAAATAAAATTAGTTATATAAAATGTCCTATTTTTTATTCATTCTTTTCAGTGTTTTGTGTGATAGATTGTTTTAAATATAGTTTTATGATTTGATTTGATTTGATTTTATACGTATATATAAGAATTTGTTTAATATTACATTTTTATTTGGTTTTATTTTTACTGTGTTTAAATTACTTATTTCTTATTTTTATTTTTTTTATAATAATAGCTTTATTTAGTTTATTATTCAGTATTATTTTTCAGTACTCGTTATTTTTTATTTCAGTCTAGTTTTAATATTTCTTGTGTGACTTTGTTAGAGTATTTATATTTGTATTAATTATATTAATATTTGTATTTAATTTTAGTCATTTTATTAGGGGCTAATAGTAGAAGGTTGATCCAGACCCCTGGTGATGGCATCGTCGTTACTGTCTGGGAATCCTAAAGAGCGTCACTAACAAACTTTATCTTTGTCCCTGTGGAACATGGAGTCACACTGCATTATTATTATTATTATTCTCTCTCTGTCTCTCTGTAGCTGTCGTATGGCTCCAGCTCTCCTGCTCTGTCCAACCGCCAGCGCTTCCCCACGTTCTTCCGCACTCACCCCTCAGCCACGCTACACAACCCGACTCGCGTCCAGCTCTTCCAGAAGTGGAAGTGGACCAAGATCGCCACCATCCAGCAGACCACCGAGGTCTTTACTTCAGTAAGTTATTACTCAATACCTGAATATATGTATCTGTATCCCACAGCAGGAATACAGCAAAAAGTGCATGACTATTTTGTCTTTTTCTTACATTCATCCTTCATCTTTATCCCTCTTGCTTGCTTGCTGTCTGTATTTCATTTTTGTCATTTTGCTTATCTCAGTCCTCCCCTACATCTCTGTTTGTTTGTATCGTTCTACCTCTATCGTTTTTCTCATTTTACATTTTTTCTCTTTTCTACTTTTTTCCTTGCTTTCTTTCATTCATATCTGTTTTTTTTTTTCTTCATTCAACCCTTCAGTTCATCTTCTTTTGCTTTTTTTTTTAGCTCTTTTCTTGTTTTCTTTTTCTTTTTTTCCCTTCTTCCTTCAGGCATTCTTTCTTGATTTTTTTTTCTTTCTTCTATTTTCTTCTTTCTTTCCATCTTTTTTATGCAATCCCGTCTCACTTTTCTCTTTTTATTTCTTCCTTTTTCCTTCCTTTATTTTTCTCACTTCCTTTCTTGCTACTGTTTTTTTCTTATATTTCTTTCTTAATTTCACTTGCATTTTTATGTCTCTTATTTTGCCCTTTCTTCCTTCCTTTCATTTTTTCCTTCACTCTTTTCTTCCGTCTTCATTTACTCTTTGTTTTATGTTTGATTCTCGCTCATCCTTCGATCCTCTTTTATTCTCTTTCGGTTCTTTCTTTCGGTTCTTTCTTTCGTTTGGTTCATTCGTTTTTTCTTTCTTTCTTTCTTTCTTTCTCTCTCTCTCTCTCTCTTCCTTTTTTCTTTCTTTCCTTCTTTCTCTCTTTCTTTCTCTTTCTCTTTCTCTGTTCTCTCTCTCTTTCCTTCTTTCTTTCTTTCTTTCTTTCTCTCTTTCTTTCTCTCTTTCTTTCCTTCTTTCTCTCTTTCTTTCTTTCTTTATCTCTCTCTTTCTTTCTTTCTCTCTTCCTTCTTTCTCTCTTTCCTTCTTTCTTTCTCTCTTTCCTTCTTTCTTTCTTTCTCTCTCTTTCCTTCTTTCTTTCTTTCTCTCTTTCTCTCTTCCTCCTTTCTCTCTTTCCTTCTTTCTTTTCTTTCTTTCTTTCTCTCTTTCTTTCCTTCTTTCTCTCTTTCTTTCTCTCTTTCCTTCTTTCTTTTCTTTCTTTCTTTCCTTCTTTCTCTCTTTCTTTCTCTCTTTCTTTCTTTCTTTCTTTCTTTCTCTCTCTCTTTCTTTCTTTCACTCTTTCTCTCTTCCTTCTTTCTCTCTTTCCTTCTTTCTTTCTCTCTTTCCTTCTTTCTTTCTCTCTTTCCTTCTTTCTTTCTTTCTCTCTTTCCTTCTTTCTTTCTTTCTCTCTTTCTCTCTTCCTTCTTTCTTTCTTTCTCTCTTTCTCTCTTCCTTCTTTCTTTCTTTCTTTCTCTCTTTCCTTCTTTTTCTTTCTCTCTCTCTTTCCTTCTTTCTCTCTTTCTCTCTTCCTCCTTTCTCTCTTTCCTTCTTTCTTTTCTCTCTTTCTTTCTTTCTCTCTTGCCTTCTTTCTTTCTTTCTCTCTTTCTCTCTTCCTCCTTTCTCCCTTTCCTTCTTTCTTTCTCTCTTTCTTTCTTTCTTTCTCTCTTTCCTTCTTTCTTTCTTTCTCTCTTTCTCTCTTCCTCCTTTCTCTCTTTCCTTCTTTCCTTCTTTCTTTCTTTCTTTCGTCTCTTTCTCTCTTTCTTTCTTTCTTTCTCTCTTCTCTCTTTCTTTCCTTCTTTCTCTCTTTCCTTCTTTCTTTCTTTCTTTCTTCCTTCCTTCCTTTCTTTAGCTTTCAATCATTGACTCAATCCCTCGTCCTTCCCTTCTCCATTTTTCTTTCTCTTTCCATCTCTCAATTTCTTTCTTTCCTTTCTCTTCCTTTTCTCTCATTTCTATACTCATTACCTGCAGTACTATTGCTCTCTTTCCTTCTCTCTTCTCTCTTTCTTTTTGCCCCTGTATAACCTGGTTCCTCTCTTTCTTTTCTTCTCTTCTCTTCTCCTCTCCTCATCTCTCAGACGTTGGATGATCTGGAGCAGAGGGTGAAGGAGGCAGGAATAGAGATTAGCGTGAGGCAGAGTTTCCTCACCGACCCTGCTGTAGCTGTCAAGAACCTCAAGGTACCTTCACATCTTCTTCTCGTACACTTTTTTTCTGCTTCACTTCTTCATTCCACCTTCACTGTCAGGAACTTTGAATTCCTTCCTGATCACATTGCATAATCTTTATCTAAGTTGCACTGTTTAAGTCACATTACAGCATTAGCTAAGACACATTGTGCATGAAGTAATGCTGTAACGTCTGCAATGGTCGGCAATGCTGAGACTTCAACTCTCAGACTTGTGGTCAGTAATATAGTAGCTAAACCGCGACACCACCACTACCCCACATATAGAGTTACAGAAGGATGTCCTTACACACACACACACACACACACACACACACGTCTGTTTCACTATCCTTTGGGGGGTTTCCCATAGACATAATGATTACTGTAGCTAATGAATGTTACAACCCTTACCCCTAATAACACTAACCCTAGCCTTAACCACAGTAACTTAAATCAAACCTAAATCAACCCTGTCAAATCTTTCTATCCTTGTGGGGACATTTGGTCCCCACAATGTAATATAAACATACTCCCACACACACACAAGTGCGTTTTTCTGTCATTGTGGGGACTTTCCACTGACACAGTATTACTCCTACACCTTACTTAACCTCTGTACCCAAACAGAAACATATTAGCTCCTTTGGTCATTTAAAAGAAAGTCTTGAGATGTTTAATAAACCAGCTTACCTTGTGGATATCAGTCTTCACAAGGTAAGAAATGGCATATTTTTCCATCCATGTTGGTACATTTGGTCCTGACAAACACACAGACACACACACAGTCAGCACGAGGCAGTAACCCAGAGCTTACCTTGTCATGGTGATCACGTGGCCCTTGAAGAAACTCCACAGGCTGCTTCAGACATCTGCGGTTTTTATGAGGTTTTTTTGAGAGAGTCTGTTTTAATTGGAGCTGGTACTTCTCCTCTCCAGCCTCTTCAGGGAGTCTCGTCTCTTCCTGAGCCCACACACTCGCTCAGCTCTGTTGCGCCACGTTAGCCGGCCTAGTTTCGGTACGCGAGATTAATTGGATATTGCGGGAGGAGCCTTGGTAACCTGGGATGGCATGTAAATGTGAGAGAAGTGCTGTACAGGCTGGGGAAAAAATGAGGAGTTGCAGGATGCACACCGGCCTGAAGAGTATCTGCAGACATATTAATGAACGTTGGGTAGAATAGACAAAATGTTACTTCAGTAAAATTTAAAACAATAGTTAATCAAATCGAGTTTCATGTAATCTTCCAACTGATATAATCCAAACAATTGAGGGTTAAGGGCCTTGCTCTAGGACCCAACAGTGGTGGCTTGGCAGAAGTGGGATTTGAACCCTGGACCTTCATAGTCCAGTACCTTAATCACTGATCCACCACAGTCCCACTGGACTATCAACCAGAAGGTCCACGGTTCAAGTCCCATCTCTGCCAAGCTGCTACTGTCGGTATCTTGAGCAAAACCCTTAGCCTGAAATTGCTTGTAAGATTTTATTAGATCCTGTCTTGTGCGCTCTTCAACTCACCCACACTCTTCACTGGGGTTCAGTCGGCTGTGATGGCCATGTCAAAACCTTCTGAGCTGAATAATCTAATTTTGTATGGCTGTGAACACGTTACAGACCCTGCCAGAATGCAGGGTTAGTCACCATTTATGTTGTCCATCAGTGGAATGGGCTGCCAAAGGACGACCACTGGGTGATTACTGGCTATCAGGTGCTACAGTGTTCAAAATCCTTTAAAGATCCTAAAGTGACTGCGGATTGGACTAAATAATGCTGATATGCATACTTTATATGTTATTCTATTCAATATTTTATTTATCTGTTAATATTTACTTAGTTTGTGTTTTTTGAAATAATACTACAGACTTATTTTACTAGATAAATTTGTTTCAATCTTACATTTATCATCTAAGCCACCCAAGGAGGACGGGTCGCTTTTTTTAGGGAGTTTTTCCTTGCCACTGTTGTAGGCTTGCTCAATTTGGGAACACTTACTGGCCACTTTATTAGAGTCAGCTACATTGTTGGTACAGCTTATTACAAGAGCACAGTTTGGAGAATTTGGTGTCATGCATTTGGCCGCTCCAATCAACTCCAACTCCAGTTCTGAGACTTCTGTTGTCTGCTGTTGGCCAAGGTTGCTAAACCCAGAGGTAAATCTGGTGGGGTGAAGCACTGATAAAGGTGAACAGTGGGCAACAGAACTAACCTCTACACGGGGACTCCACCAACAGGGAGTCAGCATTCAGACATGCAGACAGAACCAGACTTAAACTGAGAAGTACACTAGTCCCAGACATAAACCGCAAACTCCTTCCTTCCAAAATGGAGTCATAGTCCAGTATCGCCTGCCATATGTAACAGGGTGGATCTGCCCTTAAGTTAGGGAATGCTTTGTATCCTGTGAAACTGACCCAAAATCCGACATATGAACCGGGGAGGCTTAGCATTGGGCATCTGATTCACCCTGGTTTGATGCCACCCCTGGCAATTTATAATTGTCAGTCAGTTTGCAAATTTGAGATCCATACGAATCAAGTTCTGTGTGGGAACGAGGACACTTGAAACCAGCTTTCTGGGTGTTGATCTTGGCAAGGAGTCTCGCTACTGGGTCCAATTCCATCCCTTTGCTGTCTGTGTCCCTTAGGTATTGAATCCTTGTCTATTGATGCTGGTTTTGGGTTGATTCCAAGTCTATCTTTGTGATTTATGGCTGATTCCCCATTGGTGCCCCACTGATTCCCCCCCGGTGGAGTACCAGCTGTCTCATCTACGTCTCTGTTCCCCCTTTCTGAGTTTCAGGGTTCTCTTGGGTCACGGGGGCTTGATCTATGGTAAAGCAAGCCTTAGCCAAGCCTACAAATGGCAGAGCTCTGATTTGCCGGCCTTCTAATAACCTCATTCCTTCTTTTATATCAGGGACATTTAAACTCCTGGTTTTCTCCTGCACAGTTTCTTTGGTTAGCGCGTATCTCATTAGCGATTTTGTCTCTTCCAATTTTGCCTGTGTTTGTTCTCTTGTTAGCATTCTTCGGGTTTGTTGTTGGTATTAGCTGTCCACTGACAAAATTCTGCCTCATCCTAGACTGTTGTGTAAACCAGTCATTTCATTACATCGTCACTAATGAGACCGCATCTCACATTCACCTCTACTCCAGTGTGACAGCTGGTGGATTATTTTAACCCCATAAGTGACTCTGAGGTGTTTAAATCTCACCGCCTGATGTAGTCAATACTGGTCCTGAGGTGGTCCCTTAGCACTGATGATTGGGATAAGAAGGCTAACAGTGATTGTCAGCGATCAGCAGTCAGTAATTCCTACAAAGCGAGCCTATGTGGAATCTGATCAAATGAGCCACTGAGTATAAAATGGCACTGTCAGAAAGGCTCTTATTTCCCAGCTGCCAAAGCTGATTCATGACCAGCACTCGGATCACAGCTCACTTGGACACTGTAGAACAGGTTCATGAATCAGACACAGAACGCTTCATCAATCATTACTGCTACTCGAATCTACATCCCGCTGATTCTCTGGCATATCCATCACAGCCATCCCTTCAGTGTATACAGTGTTTCTTTATTCTGACAGCCTCTTTCTGTCCTGCTGTTCTCTTAGCGCCAGGACGCCCGGATCATCGTGGGTCTGTTCTACGAGACGGAGGCTCGGAAAGTCTTCTGCGAGGTCAGTCTCAGACCCAGTCTCGTGAATAATGATTGTGATTCGAGTATTTTGAGAGACAGTCCTTCATTTTCTCTGTTTTGGAACACTCTAGGTCTATAAGGAGAAGCTGTATGGAAAGAAATACGTCTGGTTCCTGATTGGCTGGTATGCCGACAATTGGTTCAAGATAAAAGACCCGGCAATCAACTGCACAGTGGAGCAGATGACGGAGGCAGTGGAGGGTCACGTTACCACTGAGATTGTCATGCTCAACCCCGAGACGGTTCGTGGAGCATCTAATCTGGTGAGACTCCTTTTTAGGAGGTGATTTATTAATGTCTTGCACCATTGCAAACTGTATTTACTGATATGAATGGAACGTCATGAACAAAGGGAGGTAGTAATTTGCTGCATTTACTCCATTACGTTTACTTAAGTAACTTTCGGGAAAAAAATGGGATACTGTTTACCTTTACTTGAGTAATATATACTTACTCAAGGTCCTGGGTTCAATCCCACGTAGAGTGATCTGTGTGGAGTTAGCATGTCCTCTTCGTGTTTGCGTGGGTTTTCTCCGGGTACCCAGAGTACAGTCCAAATAAATGCATGTTAGGTTAATTGGTATCTCTAAAGTGCCTCGAGTGTGTGAGTGTATGTGACCTACGATGGATTGGCGCCCTGTCTAGGGTTGTCCCTACCTTATGCTGCCGGCTAGGCACTGTCTCTCCTTCAGGCAGATAAAGTGAATGAATTTCACTGTGAGAAACTGTCTTTTGTCTGACAGCGCAATGTGTTTCCTGTTGTAATTACAAAGTGGGCAGTGTTTCAGAAGACAGCAGGGCATGCAGGAACTGTAACAGGCTGTAACAAATGAGCGCGTTTATCTCCGGAGGCTGCGTCGCATTCTTTATCCCCTTTGTTTCTCTGGTGTGCTGTGTAGCTCGTTTCTCCCCCGCGGTTCATTAGCTTTCAGCCACAAATAGAAACTAATTCTCAAATAGCAACTAATTTGCAACTGTTCTGCGATCCATGCACGGTTCTCCCGTGAGTGGTAAGGCTTCATCATCATCGCCTTGGTGCCTATAGGGAGCACAACATCAGCCACACGCTGCTCAGCATGCAGTCTGCTCACGCTGATGCCGCATGTGTTTAATAAGACGTTCCTGTTGCTGTAGCCAGCTGAAACATCTCCCGGATGGCACACCAGTCCGTTGCAGGGCCAGCTGATCAATATTTATACTGTACATTTTCCTACATGACAAACAGGATAAGGTTTGATAGCTTGCTGCTGATGATGGCATGCTTTTTTTTCTTTTGTTTCATAGTTTTTTTAAACCCAGCTTTTCCGGGCTGCCAGGGTCTCGGTTGCGGGGCTAGTAGGGATCACTGATTAGGATGATCCTCTCAACACACCCTCCCTCTCTGAGATACAGTCGTGTCTGCACGTGATGTCCGAACCAGTCGATAGCCATTGCTGGGACCTGGGTCCTCCTCGTGTCTGAGTGTGTATGCCCTACAATGGATAGACGCCCTGTCTAGGGTTGTTCCCGCCTTGCGTCCTGTATCACCGGCTAGGCACCGGCTCTCCCTTGACCCTGACCAAGGAATACATGGATAAGAAAATGTCAAAATAAAATAACATGAAAAATAGATTTGAAGTTCACCATAAGTGTAGCTTTTGAAACCACAACATTCTTTCATCAGTTTGGGTGGCACTGTGATCTAAAACGCTAGTCCACCACTGCATGGACTCTGATTATAGTCCCGGCGGTGCCCTCAGGCCGTGTCAGATGTCACATGCGGTGACTGTTGGCTGTGTCTGAGAAATGGGAGGTCTGTGCTGCAAAAGTGACCCCTTCCCAGCACTTCTTTCCCATCCAGGAGCCCCTCCGACTCTGATCAGGAATGAAATGGGAAATTTTTGGCTTTCCACATGATAAACGATGTATTGCGTCACTAACACACAATAGTGGACGAAGTACAGCCTCAGAGCTCCTAGTAGTAAAATTCCTCTACTAAAAGTAGAAGTCCTTTTTTTGCACTTGATTAAAAGTACAAAAGCACTTCATTTTAAATCTGGTAAAGTGTTACCAATACAGTACGTAGGCGTTACGTTTTCGCCATGGCTGGGTTGTCAGTTGTTCCTTCGCCGTGTTTAGTCAGAAATTGAACCGCTGTGCCTACCCTGCACTCAGAGCATGAGCTGTCAGTAAAAGTGACTTGCGTCTCAGGAGTGCTAACGGGAAGACAGGTGGGAGTTTCAGGGTGAAGCGTGCCCCTGGAGGGGGTTCCGTATGGAGCACCTCCAGCTCTGGTGCCCCGTGCTGGGAGCTGTCATGGGTACAGATGCCCCCGCTGTTCTGCCACATCCTGTTCGCTCTGGGCTCGTTTCCAGAAGGCTGCGCTTTGCACCTGATGCCAAAATGCATTTCAGACAGGCCTGTTTGTGATGGAATCTAGATTTGCTTGATTTCATTTGCCTTAATCGATCTGTGGTTGATGTGTTTTTGAAAAAAAAGATTTTGCGTCAGTTCTTGCTGACACACAAATGCAAGCAAGTCCGCACACACACACAACCACCCTGAGCTATTTATGTACAGCTTGGCTTGTTTGGTTAAATGGACCTGTCTGAGCCGTGAAAAATGGTGCAGCCATTACTCTAGAAAGGAGGGACGAGGAGAAGGTCACTTTTCTCTAAATGGAGCCGAGATAAAAGCTCTGTCACTCAAACCTGGGTTATGAAGTTCTTCTGAGAAGGAGCCTGGAAATACCTCTGAAAGTTCTTGTTTGTCAGAACAGAAGGAGGATCTTTGCTGTCCATCAAATCAGGGGCTGGCAGTGGCACAATGCTGCTGTTTAATTCAGTTTTCTTCTGTGTTTGATTCACCCGTGTCCTTGTAACATCCTTGCTTGAATTCTAAGCCTTTTCACAGAATGGCTGCGAATTCTTTCACCATTACATTTATTTGTGTTGTATCATCTCAGTGAACGACAGAAAGCACAAAGCCACTGGTAACCCGTGGTTCACGCTACCCTCTGGCCAAAGATTTCTTGTAAGACTACAATGTAGGACTGTTTCACTGAACAGGATTCAGATGATGTACACTATATGGACAAAAGTACTGGGACACATCTCTTAATCATTGAATTCAGGTGTTTCATTGAGTCCCGTTGCCACAGGTGTGTAAAATCAAGCACCTAGCCATGCAGTCTGTCTTTACTATCATTTGTGAAAGAATGGGTTGCTGTAAAGAGCTCACAGAATGTCAGAGTGCTGCTGTAATGGGATTCCAGAGTTGCAACAAGTCAGTTTGTGAAAGGACTGGCAGTCTGATGGGTTTGGGAGAGTTCCAGGAGACCGTTACCTGGGGTTCCCACCTTCAAGTTTTAGAGTTTCTCAACTCAAGGGCACTGGGGCTGTAGGAGAGCAAGCAGACCAATGGTACCAGTGGAATTGAACTTAGTTTAACACATTGTAAGATAGTTAATTTAAAAAGAAACAACTTTGCATCATTTGTTACTGGGAAATGATAAGGAAATAAGCATTACTACATGGAGTTATCAAAGAATGGATCTCTGAAAGCTTCTTAAACCAGAGGAGGCATCCCAAAAATATGTCAGATGGTTGAACTATATCAAAACGTATCAACCCCATTGGTGGTGTTCTGATTTGCCATGCATTTTAGTTTGTGGTTTGGGCTTTTATTGTTTGAGAACAGTTAGAGTGAGTAGATACAAGTAGTAGTTGTGTTAACAGTCACTGCTTCTGTCACTGTCCTTCAACCTCTGGACTGACCAGTCAATGAGTATGTACAGTGGGGCAAAAAAGTATTTAGTCAGCCACTGATTAAGCAAGTTCTCCTACTTAGAAAGATGAGAGAGGTCTGTCATTTTCATCAAAGGTACACTCCAACTATGAGAGACAAAATGAGAAACAAAATCCAGGAAATCACATTGTAGGATTTTTAAATAATTTAACTGTGAATTATGGTGGAAATTAAGTATTTGGTCACCCACAAACAAGCAAGTTTTCTGGCTCTCACAGACCTGTAACTTCTTCTTTAAGAAGATCTTCTGCCCTCCACTTGTTACCTGTATTAATGGCACCTGTTTGACCTCGTTATCTGTATAAAAGACACCTGTCCACAGGCTCAAACAGTCAGACTCCAAACTCAACCATGGGCAAGACCAAAGAGCTGTCGAAGTACACCAGGAAGAAAGTTGTAGTCAATCAGTGGCTGACTAAATAGTTCTTTGTCCCACTGTATGTGACTTTTCCAGACTTTCAATGTGTATTGTGATATTTCATCCCAGTTTGTTTCGGTTCTTTGCAGACCTCTCAGGAATTCCTGACTCAACTCATGTCTAAGCTGGGAGGAAAGAACCCAGAGGAGACAGGAGGCTTCCAGGAGGCGCCGCTAGCCTATGATGCAGTGTGGGCTCTTGCACTGGCTCTCAACAAGACTGTGGGGCCACTGAGGGCCAAGGGGTGGAGGCTGGAAGACTTCAACTACAACAACAAGGACATCACAGCTGAGATTTACCGAGCCCTCAATACCAGCTCATTTGAGGGAGTCTCAGTAAGTCATGCTGGATTGATCAAGAGATGACCAAACTCGCTTAAAATTGTAGAATAAGTCTTAAGCCACTTAAGGTTTATTAGTTTACTTGCTAATGCCAACTAAGTAGCTTATGTGTGAGTTTGAAGGAACTTGCTAAGTTGATGGCTGATACACATTCAGTAAAACAGGTTATTAAATTTTGCTATGAGGTTAAATAAACAGTGTTATTTCAAAAGTGGCAGGACTATGCTGTTATAAAATTAGCATTGAGCAGGATCACACTGACTAACTAGCTAGCAACAGTCATTTTTTTCAAGCTGGCACCTCTACACTGTTGTAAACAAGCACTAAGCAGTACAGCACTCATTAGCTAGCAAGGTAGAGGTCAGTTTTTAAAGGTGGCATCAGTACATTGCTGTGAATTAGCATTAAGCAGTTGAGCACTCATCAGCTAGCTAGTTAAGCCGTTCAAAACTGATTAGATAGGTAGTTAACAGTATTTTTAAGAGGTGGTATCACTACACTACCTTAAACTAGCATTAAGCAGTTGAACAATCATTAGCAACCTAATTAACAGCCATTTTTTAAACAGTGGCACCCCTACATTGCTGTAAACTAGCATTCAACCCTGATTAGCTAGCTAGTAAACAGTCATTTTTAAAGGTGGCCAATACATTGCTGTTAACTGGCATTAAGCAGTTCAACATTGATTAGCTAGCTAGTTACAACCAGTTTAAAAAATGTGTAGCATCCCTACATTGCTGTAAACTAGCATTTAAACCTGATCGGCTAGCTAGTAAAGGTGGCACCACTGCATTGCAGTAAGCTAGCATTATGCACTTCAGCACTGATTAGCTAGCTAGTTAACAGTAGTTTTTAAGAAGTGGTACCTCTACACCACCTTAAACTAGCATTTAGCAGTTCAGCACTGAATAGCATGCTAATTAACAGACTTTTGTCAAAGCTGGCACCATTACAGCGCTGCGCACTAGCATTAGGCAGTTTAACACTGACTATCTAGCAAATTAAGAGTCATTTTTCAAAGGTGGCACCACTACAGTGCTGAAAACTAGCATTAAGCCGATGACCACTGATTAGCTAGCTAGTTAACAGTCATTCTTTAAAAGTAGCACGATACAGTGCTGTGAACTAGCATTAAGCATTTCAGCACTGATTAGCTAACAAGTTAAGAGTCATTATTTAAAGGTGGCACCATTATGCCCCGGTAAGTAATGTGCAGCGCCACACTGAATGGGTATCTGGAATCAGGCAATTTCTGCAGCGATTGTAAACTAGCAATAAACAGCATCAGACTGATTAGCTATGGGTTAATATACAAAAGGCTAACAGCCTGAAGCTGACAAGCAGAATTAATGCACAACCTTAAATTTAGACACATTCAAAATGCAGTGTTGGTGCTGCACTGCTGTCTGATACCTTCCATTGCAACTTTATTTATGGCTGTTTCACAAGAAGACTGCCAGTGTAGAGTAAATACTGCTTGGAGTTAAACCTGTCAGTGCAAATTGCTCTGATCTAATGAATTATAAACATCTGTCTACCCTTCTTTTACAGGGGCATGTTGTGTTTGATGCCCAGGGCTCTAGGATGGCATGGACTCTGATTGAGCAACTGCAAGGTAAACAACAGTGGTTTCTCTATGCGCATGCATTCACAGACAATTATGCGTTGTAAAAAAATATCAATATGGTACGTACCAAACCATTTTATGTACTAATAGTATGTTCCAATGTTGGTAACCCACATAGCTCACTATTTAGTGTAGCAGTATGCTTTGGGAACGCAACCTGACCAGAGATTTTGGCCTGTATCTGGCATACAGTGTATAGAGCGATGAAACCTATAGTGGTAACTGCCTTGGTAGGTTTCACTTTATGGCCAAAAGTATGTAGACATTCTTGTAATTTGTGATTTCTGTTATGATTGGCACGCTCACTGCTCACGTGCATTGAATCTCCAGAAACAAATAATGGAGTAGAATCCAACCTCCAACGACTCAGCTCATCAAGTCCAGAGATGTTTGGTCTGTGGTTATATGACGTGACCAGTGCCATATTTTGGACTTTAAGAAGAAAGAACATTGTTTCATAACAGACAGGGACTCCATTGTTTTACCTGCAGATGTCGCCAAACCACTAAAGTACAATATGAGGTACCATCTGTTAGTGGAGCAGTGAAACTTCATGTCCTACCTTTCACCGGTTCTGCTGTAAAACCTTGTTTCTTGTCCTTGATTTTTGTATCATGGAAGTAAAGGATGGTGTTAGAATGTGATGTTAGAAGGCTAAACAATTGTACTGATAAGCTAAAGCTGAAAGTATGGACAGTGGTGCTTAAAAGTTTGTGAACCCTTTAGAATTTTCTATATTTCTGCATAAATATGATCTAAAACATCATCAGATTTTCATACAAGTCCTAAAAGTAGATAAAGAGAACCCAGTTAAACAAATGAATATTATACTTGGCCATTTATTTATTGGGGAAAATGATCCAATATTACATATTAGTGAGTGACAAAAGTATGTGAACCTCTAGGATTAGCAGTTAATTTGAAGATGAAATTGGAGTCGGGTGTTTTCAATCAATGTGATGACAATCAGGTGCGAGTGGGCACCTGTTTTATTTAAAGAACAGGGATCTATCAAAGTCTGCTCTTCACAACACGTTTGTGGAAGTGTATCATGGCACGAACAAAGGAGATTTCTGAGGAGCTCAGAGAAAGAGTTGTTGATGCTCATCAGGCTGGAAAAGGTTACAAAACCATCTCTAAAGAGCTTGGACGCCACCAATCTGGTGGTGGTAGTATCATGGTTTGGGCCTGTTTTGCTGCATCTGGGCAGGACGGCTTGCCATCATTGATGGAACAATGAATTCTGAATTCTATCAGAGAATGTTAAAGGAAAATGTCAGGACATCTGTCCATGAACTGAATCTCAAGAGAAGGTGGGTCATGCAGCAAGACAACGACCCTAAGCACACAAGCCGTTCTACCAAAGAATGGTTACAGAAGAATAAAGTTAATATTTTGGAATGGCCAAGTCAAAGTTCCAATGGAAATGTTGTGGAAGGACCTGAAGCGAGCAGCTAATGTGAGGAAACCCACCAACATCCCAGAGCTGAAGCTGTTCTGTACGGAGGAATGGGCTAAAGTTCCTCCAAGCCGGTGTGCAGGACTGATCAACAGCTACAGGAAACGTTTAGCTGCAGTTATTGCTGCACAGGGGGGTCACACCAGATACTGAAAGATCTGATGATGTTTTGGGTCATATTTATGCAGAAATATAGAAAATTCTAAAGGGTTGACAACTTTCAAGCACCAATGTATTTTTTAAAGTCATTACTGGGGTGCATCTGTATGGATAATGTATAAAATTACACCTAGTATTGTCTCAGTGGATTTTAGACAAGAGCAAGGTCAGGGCAGGTTTGATTCACTAAAGAAATCCTTTAATATCGATTCAGCAGGTAAACTGTGTTCATTAGTGCCTTTGGGTATTTACTAACAGCGCAGTCCAAAGTGATCGTGATGAATATGTAACAACGTGAATAACCCTCGTTCACTGCTTTTAGTCTGTGCATACATTTATCCCTTTGTTTAACCCAGCGGCGCCAAGCCGAGTGTGAAGGCAGTGCGCAGAAAGACTTTTTATGGAGCGGCAACCGTGGGTAAAGGGGTGCGTTTCGAACAGACAGCTGTGATTATTACGCTGCACTGCTTCCAGGCAGATGATTTATGAGCCTGCTGTCGGCTTTGTCTCATTTCGAGAGAGGTGTCAGTGCCAGGTGAAGCACCCCCAAGTTTTTGTGCTCTGGAAATCCACATATGCTCGTTTAACCAAAGCAGAAATGCAAGACAAATGCACTCCAAACATGCGAGCATTACGTTGGTTGTTTGTGCTGTTACACGTCATAGATATGTCCATGTTCATTGGGTTGCTCGCTGAATATTTTATTCATTTTACGCATATTTTTGTATTGAGCATTTTTTCTAATTGTGCTTTTGCTGGACAAAAATAAAGCTCAGATTGTTTACCCCCCTCAGAGTCTCAATCAACTCACTATAATACCAAGTTCATCGATATTCCAGCCACTGCTGCCACATGCTGATTGCAGCCTCTTATCTCTGCTGGGGACTGTTGGTTCGTGGCTATTTCTAGAGCTCGAGCCATTTCATTAGAATTCGTGTTCTCCTGCTCATGTTTGCTCCTTATGCGATCTGATATATGTCTATATATGGTAATTGCACACAGTACATAGCAGCTACATCCATGTCTCACTAAATCGTATTTGGATCTTGGAACTGGTTTAAAGTCGGAGTGGAAGACATTGGGAAATATGTTCGACATATTAAGATAAACAGCTTCTAGCTAATTAAAACTCTGTAATACTCAGTAATACTCTTTAAAACTCTTTAATGAACTGTAAGACAAGACGGCGTCCAAAGCTCAGTGCAAACAACGGAGAGCTGATCTGTGGCTTTCTGAGTCACCAAGAACTAAAAATCCTTGGATTGTTATATCAGAGTTACTAAGCTCCAACTCCAACATGGATTCCTCTGCCCTACAAAGCGTCTCTGTGGATTTTATCAATACATTTCTGGAGAAAATGTTCTTGCCGAGCAACCTTGAAAGAATGAGATGCAGCAGTGAGACAGGATGCCACTTGGTCATACATTAATAGCAGAGATTTAGTCAAGATTTTATACACAGTCAACATTACAAGCTGCAATAAAAATACAGTGAACCAAAAGTACAGCCTAGGGACAAAATAAACAAATGGAAACAGAAGATGGGGTTAGACTTGTAGCAGCAAACGTGGAGGACTTTGCTTGCAGCAGGGATCAAACAAAGAGCAATGTGGAAATGAGGGACAAGTGCCACTAATTAACAGAACAGATGTTAATAAGAGGCTGTCTTAATTACTGTTTATGAAGCACACAAGGCCAGAAACAGAAACGGATATACAGTATGGATACCAGGATGAGTCAAAACTAGAGAATGGTTAAGTGTTTCAGTGAATTATGGTTCTTTAGATTCATTTAGCAGCAGTTTGCTGGGCCACAGAGTTGACCCGAGTATTTGTATTGGTGATCACCTCCAGGTTAGACATCACAAAGGAATGATTGGCAGGATCTGAGGGAGGAGAGAACAGAGGGGTGATTATTAGCAAGAGATGCAACACTGGCCCTTACACAGCCCTGTGAAGGACTGATGTCCCATTCAGAGTACTTTCTCATCTGCACCCTATGAATTCAGGGATATGGTTTTTTAACTAGGTTAAAACTTTAAAAAAATTAAATAGCTAGTGCAGTTTCAGTATTTCCATAGCTGTTATTATTTTCCATGATAATGTTCTTCAGCCTTGAATCTGATTGGAAGATGAGAATAATAAAGGAAGAGAGAAGAAAGCTAAAAGCAAAAAAAATGACTTCTTCGTTTCTTATGTGTTTTTCACTATCATTTCAGAATATTTTTGGTTCCAGCACACTTGTGGATCATTAGGCATAGTATACACTGAAACAAAAGCTGATCAAACACAGCTATTTTGTGAAGTAAAAGATCTTTTGAAAGCACAATTTTAGATAAATGAGTCACCAGGGGGCTGCAGAAACACGGCTGGACCTGTTGGGACATCCAAACAACTCTATCAAGACTCAATTTTATTCTGACTGGAAATTTGTCTGCGAGAGTGAAATAAATCAAAGTCGCTTTAAATGGAAAACGTTGAACGCTTGCAATCCACAGACTGGACCTTAATATTCTGCCTTTCAACGCATTTCAAACTGAGATTTTCTAACTTGTCAAGCCTTCAGATGTTGTTATGAAATCTGGCAGCTGGGATGGAAATCACGAACATGCCATCAGTGTGTGGTAATGGGAAATTTTCTAACTTTTCCGACTTGAATATTGTGTTTGTGACATCATCGCAGATCACATGGGATTTAATCATGAACCTTCCAGTGTTGTATTGCAGTGGGGGGCATTTTTTGGAAACATTAGGTTTTAAACGTAAAAATAAATTACTATCGAAGTGAAACTGATTTTAATACCAAATGAGGTTTGACTGCAGTCTGTGTGCTGACATTTTTGTAATAAATGTCAGGTAAATGAAGCACGATAATAAATCTTTTTCCCTTTCCTCCTCATAATCACACACACACACACACACACACACACACACACACACACACACACACCCCCCCACACAAACAAATTTCCCATGAGGAAGCCAGTGCCGAGTGCAGTAATTATGCTTAATGATCACCTGATAATTATAATGCTTTTCACTTAAGTTAATTTCTTGTGTGTACGTGGCTGGAGGCCCCTGGAGCCCTGTAAAGTCCTGAACGCCTCTAAACACATTACAGACATACTGCGTGTGTGTGTGTGTGTGTGTGCGCACGTCGGACTTTGCAGTCTATCTGATTATAAACAATGAAGATGAATTCCCTGCCAAAGTGTTCCTCATTGTTAGTCAGCCACTGCACCCTCTATCCCAATGAACTGTGGGAAAAAACGTCCTGCGGACTCGAAGAGCGCTCCGCTGATCAGCACGCCAGAACTCGAAGGATTGATGACAGGTTCTGGTTTGCGTGTCTTGGCTGATAAACGTGGAAAGCGATACTTTTATTAAGAAAGCTGTCAAATAGTTCAGCTATCTTACCATATTGATTTAAGATGCTGTATAACAGGATGCCTGCTCTGCTTATCTCTGTTATTATACCCCGTCTGTCTGTCTGTCTCTCTCACACTGACTCTTGTCTGTCTGCCCCCTATAGGAGGCAGCTATAAGAAGATCGGATATTACGATATGACCAAAGGCAACCTGTCCTGGTATGGAAATGACAAGTGGATAGGTAAGATGCAAAAACCTTTATGATATTATATACCATTCATTTCCTCGGGTGAATGAATAAAGTGTTTTTATCTATAGTTTATATGATGTGCTGTATGTTACAAATCCTCTATGTAAATCCTCCTGATTTTCTTCATTTTAAATCCACAAAATTGCCAGGGAAATTGATCAATATTGCAGTGCCTATTTTGTACAGTTACCATAGGCTGGGTTTACTTCAGATCAGTGGATCTGATTGTGCCAGGCGTGCCCCCAGATTACAGATGATGAACTTTTCTTGACCACTTGCATCGTCCTACAGTCTATCTCTGACCCTTTTCCCCATCCACAATAGGCAGCCGGTTTTCCTGTATGTTTCTACGTTTCCATGATTCTTTATGGTCTTGCCATCCCATGCTGGTGTTTCCTTCACGTGTCCCTCATGTTCCTTCACGCTTCCTGGATTGTCTTTGTGTGCGTATAAATGCACTTAATAATCTCATCATAATCAGATTTCTGCAGTTATCTGATTCAAGTGGCCGGATTAAGGTCGGATTTTATAACAGTAATCGGTTTTCTCAGCTCATGTATCTTGTTATTCAGGTTTCAATCTGTTAGAGTAATCCGACACGGTTGCCAGGTCTGCTTATTCTAAGAGACTTGGACTTTTTGGGGTTTTTTTTCCATTAACCTGGTGTCATATTTTTCTCGCCGGAACTGGCAACCCCCGGAATTAAACGCAGCACGGAATCATATGCAGCGAAACGGTTACCAAACACTTCGGTGGAAACTCTGAAACAGTATATGCTTGAGGAAATGAAAGATGTCATGATTTCATTAATAAAGTTTGTTGTTTACGGCACATCCTTCTGTGAGATTTTTGGTGTGGTTGCAAAGTATAAATACATTTACTGCCTGCGTTATGTAAACCAAAAGGTTTCCCAAGTGCATGTATACTCAGTGTGACTTTGTCATCTCTGTTTGTAGTTTTTGTTAGATATTAGCTTTCGATATAGTCTCTCTACTTGGTCCATTTGTGTGTTTAGGTCCTTGTATTAGCACTTGTCTCTAGGTCCTGGATTGGTGTTTGGTTCTAGTCTTTGTCTTTTTAGCCGTCCATGTTGTCTTGTGTACCTCGCATGTGCCTTATTGCTGTTGTTTGTCCCACGTCATGGCTTTGTTCATTAAAAACCTCTTGTCATTTGCATTGACGTCTGAGTCTGGCTCCTCTGTTGACTCATCTGAGACAGACACAGGGAGTGACACTGATATTCTGAGCACCTGATATGAATGGCTTCTAACAGATTTTACAGTAGGTTATGATGAATTACTCAGTACGTCTCTGTTCTTGGAAAAATACATCTGGTCTGATTAAACTGGCCGCAAATCCCGAGAGTTATATAAGCAGGATCAATCCCTGATGGTTCATAATTCTTAGAACTTGCCAGTTCTGGACTAATTTAACCATGGCTCTCCACACATGGGTTAAATCCTGATACTTTGTCACAGTCCCAGCCCCTATCACATGATGGAGCCTGCAACTATGGATCCTCTAGAGTAGCGTAAAGAAGGTGAGAGGTAATCCGGTTGAAACCTCGGGGCAGGGGAGGAACTTTCAAGGCCGAGACGAAACCCAGAGAGACATCTAACTCAGACCTCACCTCATCAGAAGCTGGCTAACTCATTGGTAGAGCACTGCTTCATATTGCTGTGTTATAGGCATAGCTTTGGGGAGGATGTGTCCCCTTGAAAACTTGGTGGGGGTAAAATGCCTCCCCAATAATTATGATTTCTTTTTTTTAATCAGTGTGATGTGTTTTCTCCTTGCTCATTTGAATAATGAGTATTATTATTATTGTGAACTCATAAAATTCATTTTGAAACAATTACATTTGGGTACTGTGGAGGAAGGAAGGCTGAGTTTCTGGTTCACCCACCAGTTCGTGCTGGTTGCCCCTCCCCTAATCACGGACAACTGCTGCTGATTCTTGGAAGAGCACAATCAGCTTAAACGCTCAGCTCCTGCCAGCTCGGGAGAGAGGACGCTAGCCTCCGGGCTAGCTGTAAGAGAGTCTGTCAAAGAGTCTTACAGATTTAAAGGTAGTGTCTAGATGGGATTGGTGTTCTGTGTAAATAAATAATTTGCATTTACAGCATTTATCAGACGCCCTTATCCAGGGCGACTTGCAATTAATACAATCCAAGCAATTGTGGGTTAAGGGCCTTGCTCAAGGACCCAACAGTGGCAGCTTGGCAGAGGTGGGATTTGAACTCTGGACCTTCTGGTCCATAGTCCAGTACTTGAACACTTGAACAACAGGGGCTGGGTCTGTGGTGCAGATCAGGGGTTGCTTTACAGTTTTGAGAGTCATGTCTGCCCTTTTGTGGGTTGGTGTGGTAAAGTAGTTTGAAAAGTTTGTATTTTAGACCTTGTTTTCTTGTGTTCTTTTACTGCACTGAGCTCTAGGATTGTCACGTTATTGTAGCTTTGGTTCGGCCGATTCTACAGTTATCACTTATATTAAATGAGTCAGTGTTGAGCTCAAATCTAAAGGGAGTGAAAAACAGCCTAAAGTGGCTAAAGGCTCAGGGGGGTTAAAAGATAAATGATGCCACCACATTCCTAGGTCCGGTTTCACCTGTTCTTCTGCCTCCCATCGTTAGCCCTCTCTCTTTCTTCTGCAAATATGCTGCGTTTGTTTCGCTCTGCCCTACTTTATTACTGCATGTCTCTTACGGTCACATCCATAAACACACAAACACGCTCTGAGACACACACTGAGAGACACACCAGGGAGGTTGGAGGCTCTTAATCAATCAGTCAGGTTCTGTTTAGCATTCCGTCCGTGACAGTGGCAGCGCCCGACGGCGAAATAGAAGAAATGAAAAATGAACGGCATTAGAAAACCGCCACTAGGTAATTCCAAACATAAATTGAGCAAGCAGGCTAATAAAAAATCTGCCCCACATAGCATGAGTAATGGTTTCATTCAGGTTCCTAATCGAATTCCATGACCGGCTCAAACCCTCTCTGTGGAGAAGATGCTGGGTGACATCTGGAACAAAACAAATCAGACGGCGGCATCCAGAAGCGTCTGCGCTTCCTGGAGGCGGCGAGGAGTCCAATCGGCACGGGCAGTCGTGACGCGTGTTCTGCGTGCGTCCAAATGTTTTTGTCAGCCGTTCAGGGACGCTTCGGTTTGTAAACCATATTGCGAGAGCTCAAGGCCTGGAGACTCGATGAATGCAGCCATTTATGTTCCTGTGTAGCGTTTATTCCCTGTACGCTTTTCAAATGGTCTTATTAGCTTATTAAGAACCCAGAAAAACCATGAAGCTCCATGGAAACTGTAGCCAGCCGGCGTCAGTGAAAGCGCTAATTGTGATTCTCACAAAACCCTTCCTGTGGGACTGCAGCGAGGGCTTACAAGAGCGAGCGTCGAGGTGAGAGCTCGCGGATGTGGCACCTCCAGGCTTGGTTCATGCTTCATCAGACATGCTTCTGAGGTTCACCCAGAATGAAGCTCCGAAAGCCTGGAGTGATTGTGATTTCTCAGAACAGCAGGAGGTTCACACACGGACTCGAAAGGAAACCGCTCCATTACCCTGACATGAAATCACAAGGAATACAAAATGCAATGGCTTGAATTTATATACACAAGGGTTTAAAGGTTCGGAATGACAAAAGAAGTGCTATTCATTTATGAGTAATTACAAATTTTTATTTTAAACCACTATTTTCTTCTTATCCCCGATCTTTGCATTAATGACAGTATCTCTACTGTGCAGCCGTTGCACTTCTAGACATTCTAGTTTTCAGTCTGTAAAGATATTCATGGGAAATTCCAACTCGCACCTTCTTTAGTTCTCCTCAGAGGTGTGACTGGTTTGTATCACATTCTCTTTGACCTTGTGCTAAATATCATCCCACAAGATTTCAACAGGGTGCTTTTTGAAGCCAGTTTCACATTTACAACTTCAAATCAGGTCGTTTCTTTTAAACTCTGCAAGGCTGCAGCTTTCCTGAGTCATCTTTTCTGGTGCAACTTCTATTAGGTGTGTAATATTTAAAAAAGAAAAAAAAAAAAGCATCAACTGATACGTGTATTTTGCACTCAGACTTAGATGGACTTTTCTTGGACCTTCAGCTTTTTTCCTGTCCTGTTTAGATTCAGTTTGCTTTTTTCTCAGGACAGTAGTGGAGCACTTGAATGAAATCTCTTGGTTGGTCTTTATTTTTCAAACAATCTCTAGAGTGGTGTGTTTTGTGAGTTATTACTATATGGACAATTCCACCGAACCGAGTCAGAGTTGGAAACATTTTGTTTGTTTTGTATGTTGGAAAATCTTTATAGCTATGTACAGTGGCGCAAAAAAGTATTTAGTCAGCCACTGATTGTGTAAGTAAAGATGAGAGAGGTCTGTAATTTTCATCATAGGTACACTTCAACTATGAGAGACAAAATGAGAAAAAAAATCCAGGAAATCACATTGTAGGATTTTTAAAGAATTTAATTGTAAATCATGGTGGAAAATAAGTATTTGGTCACCCACAAAAAAGCAAGATTTTTGGCTTTCACAGACCTGTAACTTCCTCTTTAGGAAGCTCTTCTGTCCTCCACTCGTTACCTGTATTAATGGCACCTGTTTGACCTCGTTATCTGTATAAACGACACCTGTCCACAGCCTCAAACAGTCAGACTCCAAACTCAAGCATGGGCAAGACCAAAGAGCTGTCGAAGGACACCAGGAAGAAAGTTGTAGACCTGCACCAGGCTGGGAAGAGTGAATCTACAATAGGCAAGCAGATTGGTGTGAATAAATCACCTGTGGGAGCAACTGTAAGAAAATGGAAGACATACAAGACCATTTATAATCTCCCTCGATCTGGGGCTCCACGCAAGATCTCATCCCGTGGGGTCAAAATGATCATGAGAACAGTGAGCAAAAATCCCAGAACTAACACGGAGGGACCTGATGAATGACCTGCAGAGAGCTGGGACCAAAGTAACAAGGCTACCATCAGTAGCACACTACGCCGAGCAAGGGACTCAGATCCGGCAGTGCCAGGCGGTGTCCTCTGCTTAAGCCAGTACATGTCCAGGCCGTCTGAAGTTTGCCAGAGAGCATATGGATGATCCAGAAGAGGATTGGGAGAATATCATGTGCTCAGATGAAACCAAAATAGAACTTTTTGGTAATAAAACTCATCTCGTCGTGTTTGGAAGAAGAAGAATGCACCATATCTACTGTGAAGCATGGGGGCGGAAAAACATGCTTTGGAGCTGTTTTTTTCTGCAGAAGGGACAGGACGACTGAAGAATGAAGAATGTGAAGAATGAAAGTGAAGAATGAACGGGGCCATGCATCATGAGATTTTAAGCCAAAACCTCCTTCCATCAGTGGAGAGCATTGAAGATGGAACATGGCTGGGTCTTCCCAGCATGACAATGATCGCAAAACACACTGCTTGGACAACAAAGGAGTGGCTCCGTAAAAAGCATTTCAAGGTCCTGGAGTGGCCTAGCCAGTCTCCAGACCTCAACCCCATAGAAAACATCTGTGGAGGGAGTTGGAAAGTCCGTGTTTGCCCAGTGACAGCCCCAAAACATCACTATGCTCTAGAGGAGATCTGCAGGAGGGAATGCCCAACCTGGTGAAGACTTACAGGAAACGTTTGACCTCTGTCATTGCCAACAAAGGTTATGTTACAAAGTATTGAGTTGAACCAAATTTATTGACCAAATACTTATTTTCCACCATGATTTACAATTATATTCTTTAAAAATCTTACAATGTGATTTCCTGGATTTTTTTCTCTCATTTTGTCTCTCATAGTTGAAGTGTACCTATGATGAAAATTACAGACCTCTCTCATCTCTCTAAGTAGGAGAACTTGCACAATCAGTGGCTGACTAAATACTTTTTTACCCCACTGTATGTTGGATCATGTCTATAGTTCATGTATGAGGTAAAAGTACAACCAGTTTTCATATTGTATTTGATACCATTTTTATGTTTTTCCTCTCCTAAAATGTTACCAAATGTTGCAGTAGTGACTGGCTGAGCCGAACTCAAAAACCTAGCTATGTGGCGAGCAGACACATTTGTAGTTGTACACATTTTTAATAAAAATATTTTTCTTTACAACGCAAAAAGTACTAAATTGTACTAAATTGCATAAAATGTTTGATAATGACAGTTTTTACTGTTACACACACACACACACACACACACACACACACAGTCAGTGCAACCAATTATGGAACATGACAGGGGCCAAAAAGCCAAAAGCTCAGGAGACTGATGTAGGGTGACCATGGTCATAACTGGATGACACATCATCCTGATACTTCTGAACTCATGTATGGGCAAAAATATGAGCTTCTAATTGACAAATCATTTCATTTGCCAAAATGTCAATGACGATCATTAGCTTAAGTCATGACGATGATGAGAACCAGCTCATCTAGGATGGCACAGTGTACTTTGCGGAAAAAAAGTGTGTGCGTGTGTGGGGGGGAACCTGACAGGAAGGCAAACAAAAGTCACCCTTGACCTTCACCACCACATCTATTGTCTAACAATGAGTGGATGGTGAGAAGTTAGTTGACTCTGTGCAAGCAGAAGCATTTCTCTGTGTACAGAGTATGTCTGCAGTCTGCACACGCGCCAAGGTTAAAATCCCAGCTCTGTGTGTGTGTGTGTGTGTGTGTGTGTGCGTGTGTGTGTGTGCGCGTGCGTGTGCGGAGCCCCATGGCAGAGACACAGCCTGTACCATCTGGGAGCACTGACACACACATGCCACCCATCACCGAAAGTTGTTCTCAGGTCAGAAGCAGGTTGCGACTGCCATGGTGACCCTGTCACAGTGTCGCCATGGCGACTGCTGGTCAGCGCCATCCTTGTGACTTGTTCATGTTCGGGGCAGAAGTGAATCGAAGAGGCTAAAAATAAACAGCGAGCAGTGACGTGGACCGACAAAAGGGGAGTGTGACTTTGCTCCAGGACGTTACTTGTTGACCAGTTGATTTGCTCTGACTTTGTCTCTCGCTCTCTATTCCTGGTCGTCCCTGACAACCACTGCATTGCTGCCGTCTTCTTTCATTGCCGTAGCAACCGTTATGGGGCTTGGTTGCCATGGTAGCGTATTGTCCCGATTCCGTCATCAAGGTCAGGTAGAAATACTGAGCAGTGAAAGCGCACACACACATGCAGTATGCACACATATAGACATATCTTTACCACTGACTAAAACAATCATCATCAACCATCTGATCTTCTGATAATAAGCTAATAACACATTTTCTTTTTTTGAACACTGTGACGGGGGCACCCCTGCTCTTTCTTAGTTGACCGCAAACCCATCCCTCGACCCTGACTCGGCGCTGTAACTCTAATTAAGGTGGACCTCGGTACCCTCTCCCTCTGTCCTCCACACGCCACGCCAGAACCCTTCTCTGTGATGTTGGGAGCCTTGGCCCCTGTTCTCACACTGGACACTTTTCTTGGTCTCTCAGACCTGGGAACGCAACGTAACCGACAATCCTGGCCGTGCCAGAGGCCATATTCAAACCTGAGATGCTTGGCATCAAGAGCCAGTGCTCTACCAACTGAGCTATCCCTGAGAAACCAACCGATGGGTGCGGTGCGAGGAAAGGGGCTGGAACTTCAATGGTTTGTGTATGAACAGATGAACAGATTTTCTGGCAAGTTCTAGAGATTTCTGGAAGTCTTTCTGTGTTACCCATGGCTTCTTTTTGACTTTGTTCAGCATTGCTGTCCAGTTCTTGTCTGACATGTGTTTTGATTGGGAAACTGGGACATGGTTAGCACAAACACAGCTTTCTTGAAAACATGGCCTTTCTCGAAATACAAGTTCGTTCACATTACGTCCGTGAAACAGGAGGTTGACCGAACATTACCATAGTCACGTAGTCTTTTTATGCTACTGTAATGTAAAAACACTACCCAGCCAAAAAAAGGTCACCACCTGGATTTAACTAAGCAAATAGTTAAAGAAAGAGCTTCCCATCGGATAATTAGTGCATTGGAGATTGTTTCAGCTGGCAACAAGTTATGGAACCCTAACTGATGCAGTGAGTAGCTTCTCATTTGTTAAAGAACCATGTCGAAAGATGCATCCTGTGGTCATCTGTTTCAGAAGGGTCAAATTCTGAAAGAGTGGTTCAGGGAGCATGAGCCATCATTTTCACACATGAATTGGCCACCACAGAGTCCAGACCTGAACCCCATTGAGAATCTTTGGGATGTGCTGGAGGGGACTTTGCGCAGTGGAACAAATCTCCCATCATCAATACAAGATCTTGGTTGAAAATGAATGCAACTCTGGACAGAAATAAATGTTGTGACATTGCAGAAGCAGCTCTGTTAAAGTGGTATCTCTGACCAATGAAAACGAGTGGAACGCTTCCATCTACACAGCGTCCCTATGCCATTTAATTTAGAAATTGACTCTAGTAATTCTAAACTAGAAGACCTGGCTCTAGTACTGAATTTAGAAAATCAGTACTGTTACAACTCTGTGTGGGTTAAAGCTGTAACACTTAAGAGGATGCTATGATGGACCTGATACTTTTGTTTGCCAGAAGCCAAAAATGCGTCGATAGACAGTATTACGAACAAAACCGTCTCTTACACAAAAAAAGTCTCTAAACACATCAACCGAGTTAGAACTGTCTCTAATCCAAACGTGAGCTAACGAGCAAGCCCGACTGGTAAGTTAGTGAGCTTTTGAGTGGACAATGGACTTCTTTTACACTTTAACTCCCACCTCTGCTCGTGGGTTTGCATCGTTGACTGGCCGTTGAGGTGACCAGCTGTTAACGGCCACAATGTCCAGCTTTAAAATACAGATTTTTATTTTCAATCAATTATAAGTTATTATACATTTTAAGACCTTGGATATTGACGTGAACAGACATTGATTTGATGAACGTTAAACGGTGCATACCTGTAGCCTCTTTAGAATTCATAAAGTTTTAAGAGCCTAGCTCAGGGTCTGAAGGGGTTTTTGGATCAGCTAATCGAAGGTCTGCGACTGTTAGAAGAGACGGCTCTCCAAGAACAAATAAGAAACATCGTCTCCATCCTATAACAGGCTGTATAACAAGTCTGGGTAAGAAAAGAAATCCATAGCAATAACAGCCTGCTAACATCCACCCGGTAACACCATGGCAACTGCCTTCAGCTCTCACAAAGCATTTCAGCTCCCACACTCTATTTTTTCTCACAATACCTCCTCTGTCATCGACACTCAAACTGAAGGTCTATTGGCATGTCTCGCTCCTTCCTAGAACTCCAGCCTATAATCATTGTCTTTCAGTCAGTTTTCTGTTTCACCTGAACCAAAGTTCTGTAGCCTGACTTTTCAGCTTTATTCCACATCACTCAACTCTGGCATTTGGAATGTAGTAGTTTGGTTACCAGTGAGTGTTGCTGATATAGCAGAGCTCACTATGTAGAAGTGTCCACAAACTTTTGTCGATATAGTGAGTGTATATTGGACCATATCTAAGGTAAATAAGGTTATGTATTTGGTATGTAAGTGCAGGGTCTGAGGGAGTGAAGGCAGTGCACGGTTTCATCTCTCTGCCGCTGCAGCAGTGACTTATTGAGGCGCTGGCAAGGGTGACAGATGGACACGGAGAGCTTAGAGTGTTCCACCGTGCATGCTCATTCCCTCTATTAAAGTCCGCTGTCTGTCAGGGCAAAGGATTGGTCAGTGGAGTGTGGTGAAGCGCTCATGCTCCTGTGGCCCTGCTCACTCGGTGAGACTGAGAAATTGGACATGTCCAGACTGCGAGTAAAAGCATTAGTAAAGTACTACCTGGGTGCAGGTGAAGTCAATAAAACCTGTTCAAGTAATGGGCTCTGAAGGAAAGAAATGCGATAGGAACCCCATGCCTGACAAAGCCACCCACCATGGCCCGTTTGAACGTTCAAAATATTTGCCCATCCTGCGTGATATTACCCTCCTGGATGTGGTTTTAAAGCATGTATTTGTATTTGTAGTAAACATTCCTGGTGAGATAGACTTCCATTACTTAACCTCATAGCCGATTGCACATGGTCGTAAAAATGGCAGAACTTCTCCATGCCTAGGGTTCTGCTCTGTGCCGGAGATAAACAGAACTTGCTCTGAGTGAATCTTTGGAGTGCAAACCCCCCTGGGGAGAGAAATCAAGCATGCTGTGATGTGGATGGCACTCTGTAGCCGTGCCTGAAAGAGCAGGGACGTGCTGTGATGATATCGGTGCACACAGACGGAGGAAGTGAAGCTTTAGTCAAATGGCAGAGAGATGAAACAGGATCGTCGCTTCCACTGAGTGCGTAACGGACTCTCGTACACAGATACACTGCTGCAAGTGGATTACAGAGAGGGAACGATGTCGCCTTTACAACTGGGTCACTACTCATACTGCTCTCTCACGGCTTCCTCAAAGTCTCTGTATCACAGTCAGTTCAATTATTCAGTTTCACCGGCTGGAGGAAGTTACAGTATCATTTAATAATAACTTTATTATGGCCAGGTAAAGCTAATTGTGTCTGCATGATGCTGACCCCTAAGACTCGAACCCAGGTGCCTGCAGTTAGCATGTTACAGTGGTGCTTGAAAGTTTGTGAACCCTTTAGAGTTTTCTATATTTCTGCATAAATATGACCTAAAACATCATCAGATTTTCACACAAGTCCTAAAAGTAGATAAAGAGAACCCAGTTAAACAAATAAGACAAAATATTATACTTGGTCATTTATTTATTGAGGAAAATGATCCAATATTACATATTAGTGAGTGGCAAAAAGTATGTGGAACCTTTGCTTTCAGTATCTGGTGTGACCCCCCCTGTACAGCAATAACTGCAGCTAAATGTTTCCTGTAGCTGTTGATCAGTCCTGCACACCGGCTCTTGGAGGAATTTTAGCCCATTCCTCCGTACAGAAAACAGCTTCAGCTCTGGGATGTTGTGTGGGTTTCCTCACATTAGCTGCTCACTTCAGGTCCTTCCACAACATTTTCCATTGGATTAAGGTCAGGACTTTGACTTGGCCATTCCAAAACAACATGAACTTTATTCTTCTTTAACCATTCTTTGGTGGAACGGCTTGTGTGCTTAGGGGCGTTGTCTTGCTGCATGACCCACCTTCTCTTGAGATTCAGTTCATGGACAGATGTCCTGACATTTTCCTTTAGAATTGTCTGATATCATTCAGAATTCATTGTTCCATCAATAATGGCAAGCCGTCCTGGCCCAGATGCAGCAAAAAAACAGGCCCAAAACCATGATACTACCACTACCATGTTCACAGATGGGATAAGGTTCTTGTGCTGGAATGCAGTGTTTTCCTTTCTCCAAACATAACGCTTTTCTTTTAAACCAAAAAGTTCTATTTTGGTTTCATCCATCCACAAAACATTCTTCCAATAGCCTTCTGGCTCGTCCACGTGATCTTTAGCAAACTGCAGATGTTTGAACCTCTTTGAACCTTTTTTAATTCTGTTTTTATTGTTCTTCTCTATATTTAATGATCTTATTATTCACCTTTCTCTCCTTTTTATTTTGTCTATGTTCATATTTTTATCGCTCACCTCTCATTGTTTTTCTTTTCCACTGTGTTTTTAGGTACTGGTCCTCCTGCAGATCAGACGGTGGTGATTCAGGAGTTCCGATTCCTCTCCCAGAAGCTGTTTGTCTCTGTGTCGGTCTTTGCTGGACTGGGCATCTTACTGGGAATCGTCTGCCTCACTTTCAACATTTACAACAGCAACGTCAGGTATGCTCTGTGTGTGAGTGCATGTGCCAGAGCAAAGGCTTTTTGCAATGATATGCAGCTTTTAGTTGGACGATGGTATTAACAGAGAGAGAGAGAGAGAGAGAGAGAATGCTCAGGAATGAGCTTGTATAAAAGGCAGAGGACGTCTGCCGTTCCGCCTGTGCTAGTTAATAGCCAGACTGGCAGCCTCCCTCGCATATGTATGCATTAGGTGGTGAGGCCGTGTTCACAGGAGTGTCCCGAGCCAAGTAAGTGTGGCTGATAGATTCCGAATATTAAGTGCATGATATGCATACCAAGTATCCGCTGTGTTTCTGATAACTACAATAACACTGCTGTGTGTACACACACACACACACACACACACAGAGTATTCCAGTGGAGATACCGGTGTTAGCCCAGGTCATTTAAATATGGATCCGTGTGTGTGTGTGTGTGTGGACCATGAAAATTAATGGAAATGACAGCGAGATTTTTGTCCCTAAGGTATAAACAATGTAAATGTGTCCTCAAATATACAAGAGTGATCTCCTTAAGGTCTAATTATCTATCACAATTGTGTTCTTCTACAAGAAAGCTTATGTTCCTCTAATTAAGGTGCACCTTGAGGGCTTCACATCAGCAACACGTATTGGTATCTTTAAACACAAATGAACCTTCTTTCTTAAACCCTGGAACATGGAGCTCCGGACTGTAAGACCCTGGACTAATAATACACTGTATTAGGGCATGTGGAAGCCCAAGGAATACAGCTAATTTGGGGGGTTCTTTAGTCTTAGCTTTCAACTCGACACTCATTTCTGTTTTACCCTTCTTCCCATCCTAACTTTAACTTCTTTAAGCATAACATCATCATAAGGTTTGTTTTAGGTTTTAATGTAAATGTTGCAATAACACATGAGTTTGATATTCTCAAATAATGTGCCATGTGGCTGCCATTTAAAAATATTTGAACTTCACTTTAACATAATTTTTTTGCAATTTTTTTAAAAACAATACTGAAGAATGGGGAAAAATGTTTTTAAAAATATTTTAGGTTTTTGATCTAAAGTTTAAATGCACGTTTGAGTACTTTTAGCTTTAAATGTCAGGTTTAAATGTCAATTTAAGTATTATTTTAGTTTATGTAAGGTTAAAATGTGAAGTTTAAACATTATTACTTTAGGTTTAAATGTAAGTTTTAATATTATTTTAGGTTTTTAATGTAGGGTTTAAATGTAAGGTTTAATGTTGGTTTAAGTTTTATTTTAGGTTTAAATGTGAGCTGTAATAGTAAGTTTCGGTATTATTTTAGGTCTAAATGTAAGTGCAAGTATTATTTTAGGTTTAAATTTGAGGTTTAAATGTGAGGTTTAAATGTAAGATTAAGTATTTTTGTGTCTAAATGTAAGCCTAAGTTTTATTTTAGGTTTAAATTTAAGGGTAAGGGTTATTTCCCAGTAAAAACAAAATGATGGTTTGGTTATATATTTAGTTTAGTACAAACCTTATGTATTGCGTTGGGTTTAAATAGATCAGAACATAATCCTTGTAAATATTTCAGATCTAAATATTTCAGTGTATTTTATATTTCTCTTAAAGTAGGACTGCAGAACTAATTCAGTAGAAGGATTCATTTATGAAGACGTGTGTCTTAAAAACTTGTGTCCTAACCAGCTTTAACCAGAGAAAGGTGTCTGTAGTATCAATTCAAAAGAAACATCAATTTTAATGCAAACTCGGCCTTGTGAGCCACTCGTGATGCGATGTTCTCATAGGTGATATGCATAAACAATGAAGCGTGTCCGTCTGAAATCCACACCGAGTGCTCATGGGAGACGGATTCGTTTTCTGTTGATGTGACCGAGCATCTCTTGTGAATATCTTCGTACATCGCAGGTACATTCAGAATTCGCAGCCGTACCTGAACAACATGACAGCTGTGGGCTGCATGATGGCTCTGGCTGCCGTGTTTCCTCTCGGCATTGATGGGCTACATGTCCGCCGCGCTCAGTTTCCTGTGGTCTGCCAGGTAAATACTATTAACCCCAGTGTGAGATTACACAAGGATACACGGATGAAAGCTTGTATCCTCATGTACTTACAGTGGTGCTTGAAAGTTTGTGAACCCGTTAGAATTTTCTATATTTCTGCATAAATATGACCTAAAACATCATCCGATTTTCACACAAGTCCTAAAAGTAGATAAAGAGAACCCAGTTAAACAAACGAGACAAAAATATTATACTTGGTCATTTATTTATTGAGGAAAATGATCCAATATTACATATTAGTGAGTGGCAAAAGTATGTGAACCTCTAACATTAGCAGTTAATTTGAACGTGAAATTAGTCAGGTGTTTTCAATCAATGGAATGCCAATCAGGTGTGAGTGGGCACCCTGTTTTATTTAAAGAACAGGGATCTATCAAAGTCTGCTCTTCACAACACGTTTGTGGAAGTGTATCATGGCACGAACAAAGGAGATTTCTGAGGACCTCAGAAAAAGAGTTGTTGATGCTCATCAGGCTGGAAAAGGTTACAAAACCATCTCTAAAGAGCTTGGACTCCACCAATCCACAGTCAGACAGATTGTGTACAAATGGAGGAAATTCAAGAACATTGTTACCCTCCCCAGGAGTGGTCGACCAACAAAGATCACTCCAAGAGCAAGGTGTGTAATAGTTGGCGAGGTCACAAAGGACCCCAAGGGTAACTTCTAAGCAACTGAAGGCCTCTCTCACATTGGCTAATGCTAATGTTCTTGAGTCCACCACCAGAAGAACACTGAACAACAATGGTGTGCATGGTAGGGTTGCAAGGAGAAAGCCACTGCTCTCCAAAAAGAACATTGCTGCTCGTCTGCAGTTTGCTAAAGATCACGTGGACGAGCCAGAAGGCTATTGGAAGAATGTTTTGTGGGATGGATGAGACCAAGTAGAACTTTTTGGTTTAAATGAAAAGCGTTATGTTTGGAGAAAGGAAAACACTGCATTCCAGCATAAGAACCTTATCCCATCTGTGAAACATGGTGGTGGTAGTATCATGGTTTGGGCCTGTTTTGCTGCATCTGGGCAGGACGGCTTGCCATCATTGATGGAACAATGAATTCTGAATTATATCAGAGAATTCTAAAGGAAAATGTCAGGACATCTGTCCATGAACTGAATCTCAGGAGAAGGTGGGTCATGCAGCAAGACAATGACCCTAAGCACACAAGCCGTTCTACCAAAGGAATGGCCAAGTCAAAGTCCTGACCTTAATCCAATCGAAATGTTGTGGAAGGACCTGAAGCGAGAAGTTAATGTGAGGAAACCCACCAACATCCCAGAGCTGAAGCTGTTCTGTACGGTCTCATTTGTTTAACTGGGTTCTCTTTATCTTCTTTTAGGACTTGTGTGAAAATCTGATGATGTTTTAGGTCATATTTATGCAGGACTAAAGAAAATTCTAAAGGGTTCACAACTTTTAAGCACCACTGTATAAAGAATTATTTAAAATATTCCTTGGTTTAACAAGCGTTTCATAGTAAATAATTTTTCTTTTGCAGTTCCGCTTATGGCTGCTCGGCCTCGGTTTCAGTCTGGCATATGGTAGCATGTTTACGAAGATCTGGTGGGTGCACACCGTCTTCACCAAGAAGGACGAGAAGAAAGACAAACGGAAGGTAAAGAAAGTGACAATTAGTGTTTTATTTATTTGTTTATTCTGCCATGTGTTATTCTCGCTTGTCCTGGTCAGGGTCAAGGGGTCTGACCTGCGACCATTTCTGAGAACACAGGGCCCAGGCATAATTTTTTTTCGTAAGAGCGCCCACCTGAGTGCTCTACCAACAGCATGTGAGAGTTCTTACCATTTCAGTTTTTATTGTTCTTAGAAATCAGATTCAGTTTAGTTGTAGTAGGTTTGTTAAGGTGTGAATGTGGGCAGAGGATTAATAATATCCAGCCAGCGCAATCAAAGCTCCGCCTGTTGCACCACTGAAGGGATTTGTTCTATCAAAATCCAACATCTTGCAGGAATAGTTCTGATAGCAGGAATAGTTCTGATAGCAGGGAAAGTTCTGATGACACCATATAATTTGAAAAGTGCTGCCTTGGAAAGAACTTGTTTACTACATCCAATTTAAGAATCCACATGCAGTCTGTTTATCCTGACGAGTTCTCCCGCGAGTGCGATTCTCATTCTGATTCAGAAACAGCCTTTACGAAACCTCATCTCTGCTACACGGCTGCTGCCAGCTTTAAAGCTGGAGGAAATATCAAACAAAGAGCATTCACGTGTAACGAAAGTGGATGGAGCGTTCGAAACCTGATGCACACGCTTAATGCGCCATCGGGGTGTTCTTTATTATAATTCCCTTGATGATAATAATAATGCTAATCATTAATTATAAATAATTACAAGGCACGTTTGAAAGCTTGACCTTTTAAATGCTGAAGCGCCCTCCTGTGGATGTAGGAGATAACACTGACTTAAAGATCGTGTTTGCTACAGTCAGATAACTACTTGTTTTTACAATTTTAAGCATGTACAACACGGATAGTTTGATGCACTGTTTATATCACTGCATAATCACATGAAGTGATGCAGAAACACTGTGGATCATCATGGTGGGTCACATGACCAAAGACCCAGCCTCTCGACCCGAGGAACACCAGAGACTCAGGGGTCTCCGACGAGGTCGAACACACATACACATATGCTTCTTTATTTTCACACATCTTGGACTTGGCTAGCAGACCCGGTTGCCAGGTGTGCTTAATCTAAGAGACTTTGGACTTATTTTTCTATGAAGTATAGTACATATACTATACAAGTATTGGTAGTTGTGGGTTGCAGGTTTTGGTTGTTTAGCTTAGTTGCTTAATTGGGTTTGCTCCCTCATCCTGTCTCTCTATCTCCAATATTTCTGCAATTTTTCTTTTCAAAATCTATAGTTAAAAAGGTTTTTTTGGTCACTCTTACATTGTAAAAGGTCACCTGTGGGGTTTTTTTGGAGACAGTGTGCTTATTTTGGGCTTGTTTCCATCTCTTGTGGGATCTGGCAACCCTGAATTAAATGTAGCAGCCACAAAATGACTAGCAAACACTTTTGGGGAGACCCTGGAACAGTATATGATTGGAATCTTCAAGAATTTGAATATTTTTCATCGAAACATCGAAATGGAGCCATCTTTCGGTGGGATTATTGGCTGGTTACAAAGGGGGAATTATGTAAACCTATCCATGTAGACTGGTTGGATTACTGACAAAATCTGATTTGCTGCAGTTATCAGATTATTAACTGAATGTAAACTGTTTTAACAGTGCACCACAGGGTTCAGTGGTTAGCACTGTCATCTCGTTGATCCAGAGACCCAGGTTCAAATCCCGTCCTGGCTGCTGCCTGCATGGGTTATCTCTGGGGATTCTGGTAATCTCCTTTGAAACCCCTGACACAGAGCTAATAGACACTTAGTAAAGCCCATGTGTGTCTGAGTGACTCTGTTTTTAAGTCTGGATGCCCAGGCTTCACTGGCAGTGAATGGAGGGTGAATTTGTGTACTTTCTATGATTCTGTGATTGTAGCTACATAAGCTTCTCTTTACTCTTACCTCCTTTGTTACTCATGTTCTTTAGCTCAAAAATAGATCTCTCTCTGTCCGTCTCTCTCTCATTTCCTCGCTCACGTCTCTCCATCACATTAAGCCCTCATCTCTGTGACTGACCTCGGAGAAATGGCTCTCTAGTCGCCCTTGAACAGCTCTAAATGGTCCATTTGTCGTATGGCCCAAACTCAATGGCCCCTTCACTCTGCTCTGGCTGAGATTCTCTCCATCATTATCACACAACCCCACGCTGGCACACCCCCTCTCTAGTTAACACGGTCTGCATATAAGAGTTCACCCTGACGTAACCCCCGGGGTTCACAATAAGAACTGAAGAGATAAGGGATAGGACAGGGGAAGAAGGCATTTTAAGGGATAAGGAGCTATTCTATGAATATTTATAAACGGTGCCCGGTAGGAGGGCCTGTCTGTTCAGAGATTAGAGTATGGAGAGCTATCAGGGCTGCTGCTCATGCTCTAATTAATGATGAGAGGGATCCACAACTCATAGCGTGCCCGACACCACTGTCATTGCCAAGAGGTTTGATCTTAACCCTAAAATCCATGCACACGTTCCTTCAGTTCCCCTTTAAAATACAAGAAATGTGTTGTCTGGTAAGCTAGTATTCTAGCGTATTAGTAATCTGGCATTACATGCAGGCAAAAATGGCTGTTCCTAAGGGACGAGAGGTCGGTCGGCGGATCATCCACCGGCACTGTGATGAACTGGCACACTCAAGTGCTCAAGAGCACACTTACGCCTGCACCCTGTGTTCTCCAGAGATAGCTGCCGGAGCCCCATGACCCCGACCAGTGGAGTTATAAGCAGAGATAAAATATGAAGGAATGCCAGGAAATATGAGGATGTGGCAACCATTCCCAGTTGCACATCGTGTTGTTTCCTTTTATGTTTCGCCATTTATGTTTCAGCAGATGCTCTTATCTAGTCTCACAGTGTCCAGTCCATGTAATTGTGGGTGGTGGGTTCAACTGTGGCAGCTTGGCAGTGCATGGACTTGAACCCTGGACCTTCTGGTCCCTAGTCCAGTACCTTGCAAATACAAAGACAAATGGACCAACTGTGTCCAAACTTGTGAGCCTACATGGGATTTTGTGATTTTGAGCTGTCTAAGCATCACTTTAGCGTCACACATCGTTCCTACTCGTGGTCCGAAACAAAAAAGCCCTGGAACGAATGTAGTTCTCAGGGGAGAGAGGGTAATTCCCCCAAATTAGTCCCTAGAACTGTTTAGTGCGAAAGCGAGGCTGGTGACCACGAGTTTTATGGCTAAATTCAAAGTTACCAGGCATTCAGTTTGCATTTGTGGCTTCGCAGTAGGGATGGTTGGTCCTGCACATTTTCTGGAACCCGAGTTCGATCCTCAACCATGTGAGCTTTCCTCTCACCTCCCAAAAAATGCCAGCAATGGTCTGGTTGCCTGTCCAGGCCTAATTCCCCTAACGTTCTCGGATGTGCTGTGGACTGACCCAAAGCTTTATGAGGAATGAGTTGGCTGCTTACAATAACACAATCGTGTGCTGATCATAAACCACGCAGAACATAAAAAGTTAAGAAGTGCATCGACTGCATGAAAGAATAATGTTTAATCAGAATGGAGCCTCACACTCCATCCAGGCTCGAATTGACTCTGCAGTAATGGCCTGCTTGTTTTCTTCACAACTTCACAGCCTTGTTTATGGCATCGTAAATCCTTTCCTGTTCGACCGGGTTGTTTCTCTCTACGTGGGAGGTGACTTGTCGTTTGTGTGTGTGTGTGCGCGCGTGTGGTGCAGCAGCATCTGGAACCATGGAAGCTGTATGCTACGGTCGGTGTGCTGCTGGTTATCGACGTCCTGTCGCTCATGATCTGGCAGATTGTGGATCCGCTGCACATCACGGTGGAGGTACCGAGTCTCTCGGCTTTATGAGCATGTTCATGCGAGACATGACTTTGGGTTTTGACCTTGAGGACGAACTGAGCCTGCATTGCTAGAAGGTTGTGATTTCGAAACTGCACCCTGACGCCTGTCTCACACAAGACGAGAGGCGTAGCTGATGCTCTAGCAGATGTGTTAAACTGGATTTTGCTGTTTTTGACACCTTTCTTTGAATGGTAGCTGCTTCGGGCCTTCATGACACAGTCAGAAATTGTATATAAAGAGTATTTATCAGGTTGACATTAGAGAATTTGGGCAGTACTGGACAAATTTGGAGACTATTTGAATATGATATGAGTTTGGCTGATTCCCATTAACTCCACTTACCATAAAGCTCCAAATAATCCATGTTTTATTAAATTGATGAATGACTATTTCATTGATTATATGGCAATTGGAACGTGGTGACCCCCATTTACAGTGGGGCAAAAAAGTATTTAGTCAGCCACTGATTGTGCAAGTTCTCCTACTTAGAAAGATGAGAGAGGTCTGTAATTTTTCATCATAGGAACACTTCAACTATGAGAGACAAAATGAGAAAAAAATCCAGGAAATCACATTGTAGGATTTTTAAAGAATTTAATGGTAAATCATGGTGGAAAATAAGTATTTGGTCAATAACAAAAGTTCAACTCAATACTTTTGCACACACTGAAGCTGGTATTTTGGCCCATTCCTCCATGCAGATCTCCTCTAGAGCAGTGATGTTTTGGTCTGGAGACTGGCTAGGCCACTCCAGGACCGTAATGCTTTTTACAGAGCCACTCCTTCGTTGCCCGAGCGGTGTGTTTGGGATCATTGTCATGCTGGAAGACCCAGCCATGTTCCATCTTCAATGCTCTCACTGATGGAAAGAGGTTTTGGCTTAAAATCTCACGACACATGGCCCCGTTCATTCTTCCCTTAACATGGATCAGTCGTCCTGTTCCCTCTGCAGAAAAACAGCCCCAAAGCATGATGTTTCCACCCCCATGCTTCACAGTAGGTATGGTGTTCTTGGGATGCAACTCAGCATTCTTCTTCCTCCAAACACAGCGAGTTGAGTTTTTACCAAAAAGTTCTATTTTGGTTTCATCTGACAACATGATATTATCCCAATCCTCTTCTGGATCATCCATATGCTCTCTGGCAAACTTCAGATGGGGCCTGGACATGTACTGGCTTAAGCAGGGGGACACGCCTGGCACTGCAGGATCTGAGTCCCTCTCGGCGTAGCGTGTTACTGATGGTAGCCTTTGTTACTTTGGTCCCAGCTCTCTGCAGGTCATTCATCAGGTCCCTCCGTGTAGTTCTGGGATTTTCGCTCACCGATCTCATGATCATTTTGACCCCACGGGATGAGATCTTGCGTGGGGCCCCAGATCAAAGGAGATTATCAATGGTCTTGTATGTCTTCCATTTTCTTACCATTGCTCCCACAGTTGATTTATTCACACCAACCTGCTTGCCTATTGTAGATTCACTCTTCCCAGCCTGCTGCAGGTCTACAATTTTCTTCCTGGTGTCCTTCAACAGCTCTTTGGTCTTGGCCATGGTTGAGTTTGGAGTCTGACTGTTGGAGGCTGTGGACAGGTGTCTTTTATACAGATAACGGGTGACCAATTCCACCATGTTTTACAATTAAATTCTGTAAAAATCCTACAATGTGATTTCTTGGATTTTTTTTCTCATTTTGTCTCTCATAGTTGAAGTGTAGCTATGATGAAAATTACAGACCTCTCTCATCTTTCTATGTAGGAGAACTTGCACAATCAGTGGCTGACTAAATACTTTTTTGCCCCACTGTAAGTCCGGGTTTGCTGCCTTCCGGCCACGTCAGGTGTTATGACGTGATTGTGCCTCAGAGTGTGGACGGCAGTATCATCATCAACCAACATCCAGCCTTGCAGTGGACGGGTGGCCCATCCAGAATGCACGCAAGAAGTCCTCCCTTCATTGTATGAACCTGCTTTTAACTTATTACAATCCCAATTAACATTTTCTACAATAATACATGTTAAATATTAATTCATTTCCAATCAGACAGTCCATGAAAGAAAATCTTAATGTTGTACTAGATATTATAGAGTAATATTTGTCACCTTTTATCTCCACTTTGTTGTTGGACCATCAGGTCCCACAGTATCAACCAATTAATATGGATGTGACGCCTGACCAGCACTGCCAGGGCTTGTCATATAAAACTACACTTGATTTTGAACCCATTGGCCCCATTTGATCTTTAAGTGGTATTTTAGAAATAATGACATGATTAGAAAATGATTAGCCTGTCACTGATCATTTTGATTAAACACTAATTGTTTTAATATCTGTACACCGGTGAATAGGTGGTAAAGCCGCTTGTGTGAGGCAGACAAATCTTTTCGCACCCGCTACCACAGGGGTGTGAAATAGGGTGATTATTATCAGCACTGATTTGAAGTGTCAGAAGCTGTATGAAGGCGGCACGTTGTCTTTATCTGGTGTGAAACAGGTGTTAGAACAGCAGATTTCACCTGGACAAGATGAAGAAAGTTGATGTGTATAATACATGCATTCGTTTAGAAAAATTAAAACCATTAATTGCAGATATAAGAAGGCAGTACTAAATTTTAAAGGTAACCTATATAAATATAATGCCTTGCTTTCTCTGGTGTTCTATGTGAGCAGAGGTTCACGAGAGAGGCCCCTAAAGAAGACCTGGACGTTCTGATTGAGCCTCTGCTGGAGCACTGCAGCTCCGAGAAGATGAACACATGGCTGGGTGAGAGAGCACATGCTTGTGTGCAGTCTGAAAAAGGGGTTTGATGATGCCTGTGAACGTTTGTTCCTCTAATGAGTTAAAGGTAGATTATGTGCACTCAGTACCCTAAGCTCCGAAAGGCTGAGTGTAGAGAGTGTGGAGTACTCGATTTGTTGTACCTGCACACGTATGACAGGAAATTTAATCACGTAATTGTCGTGGGGCCGCTGCTTGTTTATGTTCCCCAGGATTTTCGCTTCACATGAAAAATTTCGCTAATGAAACAAATAAATTACAGCCCCGACGAAACAAATGAAACCAGCCCAGGTTCCTTGGTTACAGCATGATTAAAATGTATAAGAGTCAATTTTGCGACCTTGAGAAAATGAGTGGGAAATTGCTGCCGAGGTCTCGGGCTCTGCTGCTGCATTTTATGGTTTGAATTACTCCGATTTCCTTTCAGTGATTAGTAAAGGTGTGTTTGGTGCCTGACGTTTGCTTAGGTAGTGTAGAAAATAGAAATGTTTTTTCTGTAAACACCCATCAGTGGTTGGTGGTATTTAAAATAAGTGGTGTACATATTCTGCCCAGACAAAAACGTACCTAATAGGGTATAATACCTCCACGAATTCAAAACGAATGTTTTGTCCTGCAAGTATACTTTCAAGCTACTTGAGTTATCTTAGCTCGGAGTAGTTTAATCAGACATCTTCAGGTTTTTGCTGACTGTCAATGGCAATGTTGCCATCCAATAAATGTTATCCACTCAGAACTTATGTCCTCTTAAGGCTGAACGTGATGCAGAAAAGCGACAGGAAAATGACACTTACAGAAGAAATCTGCTTTGGAAAAAGGAAGGAAAAAGAGTTTTACCATCTCATTCATGAGCTGAAACCTTTTGCATGAACACCATCATTTGATTTAGGAGGTCTATCCAATTGCACGTCAAGTTAAGACGTTTACTCAAATATTATTAATTATTAGTAATAGTACTAATTTATTAACATCGTCCCCTACCTGAATATTATATAAGCAAGTAAAATGGCTCTGTGGTTCAGAGGAGAGGGAACATGAAGACAAAAATAGAGTGTTTTCACTTAGTCTAGTTCCAAGTATGAAAAGGCTGGAATACTGAAAATACAGGAGCTGCTTCATGAGGCGCAGAAGCGACAGTGATTGGTCAGAGCTTTTTTTTTTTTTTTCAAGGGTAAGTAAAATCGTCGCATTTCGCAAATCACGTTTGGTGTGGACAATACCGAATGAATTTACTGTTGTCTGAAATAAATCGTACGGAAAAATAGCATTCGGTATGCAACGGCCTTAAGGCTGGGAGCTGATCCAATTTCTAATGAGCAGTTATATAAAAGTTATATTTCTAATGAGCCAGTTTTTCACTATACAAACCACACAAAATCTGAACAACTTGTTGAATCCCGTCCTAGGACGCCAAAAAAAATCACTGTCAGATTCCACAGTTTATGGGTTGGTAGCCACTCAGGATTCCCAAATATATGGGCACAAGCACTGATGTACATAACATGTCCCCTTTATGAACAGACCATAGACTCACAGAGACACACAGGCACCAACGAGAGTCTATTAGATCTGTACCTGGGTCTTCAAACCAGAGTTTGCATGCTGCCCTGTTCACAGAGAGGGGTTTGAGTTTAAGTGTTTACTGCAGTGAGGTACTTGATTATTTGATTCACTAAAGTATTGAATTATTGAAATGTTGAGCCTTAAAGCAATCGCCTGTGACCCATGGATAAGCTACCAAGCCACTAAGCAAGAACAAATAGAGGCTGACTGGGCAAGAGTTAGATTTACATTTCTATCATTTTCCAGACAGCCTGCAAGAAGCAGGAATGAAACGCAGCAGCTTTTTTTTTTTTTATAAAACACTCCAGGCTTGTATTGTCTGTCTGACCTTGCTCTGTCCTCTCTGTTTTAGGCGTGGTTTATGGCTACAAGGGCTTGCTGCTGCTGCTTGGAATCTTTCTGGCATACGAGACCAAATCCGTCTCCACTGAGAAGATAAATGACCATCGAGCCGTGGGAATGGCCATCTATAACGTCTCGGTGAGTCCGTCTATCTGCATGGGGCAGAAGGTTTTTTTTTTTTTTTTACTCCAAATTGTAGTCTGTCTTTTATTTCTCCCAGCTGAGGTAGTAAATACTGGCTTTTAGTAGAGTTTTTAAAGCCTCTGCACAACTTTTCAGAAACTGCTCATACTACACATCTCAGTCTCCTTACAATTATAGGTGAATGTGTACTATGCACCAATCCATAACACACACACTCACTTTACAGACCTAACAGACTCCACATGCGAACCGGGGACCTCTGGAGCTGCGAGGTGTCAGCACTAGCCACTGAGCCACCACACCGGCCCATACTCCTATGCATGTTTTAAATTAAAAGTTAATCGTAGTAAGAATAAAGCAGGGGATTTACACGTAGTATAAACCAAGCAACCAGTCTAGTAGAATTAGCAATGTTTTCATGACCAGAATACCACAAACAGTCTGTGAGTGACTCAGAGCTACTGTAAGCTCTAGTAATGACTAATGCATGATGTCACATCCTCTCTGAATTTCACTTTGCTGTTCCACCTACACCTCCAAAACATTTTGATGCCTCTATTTTAACTTTAAAAGTTTACCTCAGTCATTTCAGGTCCATTATAGGCACAGTCATTCCGTAACCATTAGGTTTCATATCTGCAACTTTTAAAGTAAAATTACAGAGACGGCTGAGCTGTTATCGCCATGATGAGTGGAATACACTCCTACGAGCTGGCTAATACACTCTGGCTTTATCAGTGATTCCCCTGCCTTCGGTCGCAGTAGCCCTGTCTCCTGTCCATTATGCACTGAACCGAGTTTGAGCTCAAGTTAAGCAGGAAGCCCAGAGTTCTCTTCTTTTCTTTTCTCTGTACATACTTCCATTTCTTGCAGTTAAATAAATGACTCAAATACTTTCATACTTCAGTCTGGCAGCTGCTAATATAATCTGCACTTCTGGAACTGATTAAAAAATGCATCTACGCCCAATTCCACCAGGAACCAGTCAGAGGCTGATGATTAATTAAAGCTCAATTAAAAATGCTGTTGGAAGATTTACAATTAGGAAGCTTTGAAAAAATATTTCTCCCATTGAACATCATTAAAGTGCTGTCGCCTCCCAGTTCCAGACCTCCCCGGTTAAATTCCCAGTCCAGTGTGGAGTTTGCATGTTCTCCCAGACTGTGTTTTCCTCTGGTTGCCCTGGATTCCTCCCACATTCCAAACATGTGTTAGGTCAGGTGTTGTCTCTCAGCTGTTTCAGTTTTATTGGTCGAAAAAGTCGAGCAATCTGATAGGTTGATTTTTTTTACCTGAATTTTCTGATTGGTCAAAAAATCGAACTTTTTGGTGAACTTTTTGGTAAAAACTCAACTCGTCGTGTGTGGAGGAAGAAGAATGTTGAGTTGCATCCCAAGAACACCATACCTACTGTGAAGCATGGGGGTGGAAACATCATGCTTTGGGGCTGTTTTTCTGACTGACGACTGACGACTGATCCATGTTAAGGGAAGAAGGAACGAGGCCATGTATGGTAAGATTTTAAGCCAAAACCTCCTTCCATCAGTGAGAGCATTGAAGATGGAACGTGGCTGGGTCTTCCAGCATGACAATGATCCCAAACACACCGCTCGGGCAACGAAGGAGTGGCTCCGTAAAAAGCATTTCAAGGTTCTGGAGTGGCCTAGCCAGTCTCCAGACCTCAACCCCATAGAACATTTGTGGAGGGAGTTGAAAGTCCGTCCAAAACATCACTGCTCTAGAGGAGATCTGGTTGGAGGAATGGGCCAAAATACCAGCTACAGTGTGTGCCAACCTGGAGAAGACTTACAGGAAATGTTTGACCTCTGTCATTGGCAAAGAAGGTTATGTCACAAAGTATTGAGTTGAATTTTTGTTATTGACCAAATACTTATTTTCCACCATAATTTACAATTAAATTCTTTAAAAATCCTACAATGTGATTTCCTGGATTTTCCTTTCTCATTTTGTCTCTCATAGTTGAAGTGTACCTATGAAATTACAGACCTCTCTCATCTTTCTAAGTAGGAGAACTTGCACAATCAGTGGCTGACTAAATACTTTTTTGCCCCACTGTAAATGTTGCTCAGCATTCAGCATAATAAAATACAAGTTTTAGAGCCATTACCTACACAAGAACCAAAATGAACATTTTGAAAGGAAATTGATTCCTTGCACCTAATGTTTCCAGCATGACCCAAAGCAGCTGTAGTCAGGATGAGTAGTTCCTAAACATGAATGAATGAACTCATGCAGTACTTTTAGCCAGCTCTGAATGCGTTCTATTCTGGTCTGAATGCATCGGGGAGTAGCACTCCTGGAAGCTTTGTGATGAGGAACCACATTTAGCTTTATCTCACCGAGGCCGATGCTGATTTGGCTCAGAGCATTAACTTGGTGCCTCATAATCTGCAGTAAAGCGTGACAGTTTAGAGATGTTGTCCTGCACCTTGTGCCCTGTCCAAATAACTAATGGTCCATATCTGAGAATACCACCCCCTGTTAATGTCAGGCTATTTATTCCCTGCCAGCCTTTGTGAGATGTTGTTTGTTTGTTGAGTTGACTGAGCGTGGGTCAATATTTATTGATTTACACCGCCTTCATTCCTTTTTCTTATCTTAGTACCTCATCTGTACGTATGTTGGTCTTGTTTTCTTGCAGGTTCTGTGCATGATTACAGCTCCTGTCACCATGATCCTGTCCTCCAAACAGGACGCTTCCTTTGCTTTTGCCTCTCTTGCCATCGTCTTCTCCGTGTATATCACTCTGGTCGTGCTGTTCGTGCCCAAGGTAAAGTATAAGGTCATTAACAATGTGACAACATGCCTGTTTGTGAGGGAGCACTTGTGTAAAATCGACATTCACTACAAATGGCAGATCCATAAATCATATTCACTGCCTTTGTCCAGGAACAATAAATATGGAACCAGGCTTTGTGATACCAGTATACAGCAATAATTCTTGGCAAAGGCAAAGAGGAACACAATGTTCTTATACAGGGACTAGTGTTCTGACTTGGCTTGGCACTTGAGACAAGAGACTTGACTAGATGCTTGTGTTCTTGGACTGGATAGGATTCTCAGTGGAACTGCACTTGGACTGGACAGGACCTTCAGTACCTAGAGTGGATTGGACAGAACTCTCATTATACCTGGACTCCACGGGACTGTCAGTGCACTTGAAATTGACTCAACTCTTATTACACTTGGACTGGACAGGACTCTTAGTGCACTTGGAATGGACCGGCTTCTCAGTGTATTAGGACTGGACGGGACTCGTGGCACTCAGAATGGACTGGATTTGTATTGCACTCAGACAAAACAGGCCTCTGTTAAGTGTACCAGGAAAGCACATGACTTTACCCTTAGAGCACTCGGATTGGACAGGACCTTCGGTGCACTTTGGGTGCTGGAGCACTAATCTCGGAGGTGGTTGTGTTCATAGAAGGTGTTCTTACTCCTTGTTAGCCACCTTTTACTTTGGTCCTGTGTGGATTTACTGAGCAATATGAAATAACATCAATGCTGGCATTTTGTGGTTTTGCTGTATGATTGTATGATGGTTTTGTAGATGCGAAGGTTGATCACACGTGGCGAGTGGCAGTCAGACCAGCAGGAAACCATGAAGACCGGCTCCTCCACCAATAACAACGACGAGGAGAAATCCCGCCAACTGGAGCGTGAGAACAAAGAGCTGCAGAAGATCATCCAAGAGGTGCACTACCTTTAGATCTCATGTTACCCTTAACGTCATTCAGTACTGAATGCACAACCCCTCGGCTAAGGAAAAGGTGGCATAGTCACTTTGTTTTACTAGCAGGTGATGGGTGAGCAAGTGTAAAGCTGCGCAGAGAAATGGGCTTTGCACTCTGTATCTGTCCTCCACCACTGTTGGCACTGAACCTTGAGGCAGATGGGCTACGGCAGTAGAAGACAGTCAGATGAATCAGATTTAGTTCCATGCAAGAATGGAATCTGAAGCAGAGAGCACAGATGTCTGGAAACTGGACAGTTCAAGATTGGAAAAACTGAATCTTGAAGGCCAGTCCAGAATCACTACCACACTGCAGATGCATCGCTTAACACTTCATTCATTCGTTTTCTTATCCTCTTAATCCTGGCCAGCATCTCTGGAAAGCTCAGAGTAGAGCAGAGAACTGAGAACCGTGCAGAAACTGAAGCGAGCATGAGGCTGTGAGATCTTGCCCATTGAACTCTGTAAATACACACTTCCTGTTTCTCAACTGACACCACATTTGTTTAATAAAGTAAAAAGGTTTTGCCCCAAAATCAAAACAAAATGACCTACTTTGAACATCGGTAAAACCTGTACGGGTATGACCCAGCTTCAGAGTGTGTCTGAAATGAAGTTTATTCCAACTTTGAACAAATTTAAATTCGGACAGCCTTTCCAGAGCCAATGAAGTTCTGCCCAGCCAAAAAAAAAGGTCACCACCTGGATTTAACTAAGAAAATAGTTAAATAGTTTAAAAAAACAGCCTCCCGTTGGATAATTACTGCACTGGTGATTATGTTTCAGCTGGCAACAAGTTCTTGAACCCTAACTGATGCAGTGAGTAGCTTCTCATTTGTTAAACAACCATGTTGAGAGGCATCCTGTGGTCGTAGAAAAGATGTTCATCTGTTTCAGAAGGGTCAGATTGTGAAAGAGTGGTTCAGGGAGCATGAGACCTCATTATCACACATGGATTGGCCGCCACAGAGTCCAGACCTGAACCCTAGTGAGAATCTTTGGGATGTGCTGGAGGAGACTTTGCGCAGTGGAACAAATCTCCCATCACCAATACAAGATCTTGGGGAAAAAAATGAATGCAGCTCTGAACAGAAATGTTGGGACATTGCAGAAGCTTGTGGAAATGATGCCACAGCGACCACGTGCTGTAATGAAAGCTAAAGGCGGCACGACGGAATATTAGTGTGTGTGACCTTTTTTTTTGGCCAGGCAGTGTATATATATTACTGTATATCATAAGGGTTCCTTATTTTGGATCATAATTTTGCTCCAACGTGGTTTTTTTGGCCCTTACAGAAAGAGGAACGTGTATCTGAACTGAGGAATCAGCTCTCAGAGCGACAGGCGCTGCGTTCTCGGAGACGACCTTCATCCACCAACCTGAATCACAGCTCTCCTCCTCTTCCAACTGCTCACCCTGACTCCAAATCTCTCCTCCCTCCACCTGGATACCCTCTCCCTACCACTGACAATCACACCCTTCCTCCGGCCTTCTCCAACTCATCCAGTGTTTTCCAGCCGGACGGCAAGGTCAGCCGCAACAACTGCCACGCCAGTCGCCTTCCCCTTCTGTATAAGTGAGGCACAAGGAAACGGACCTTGCTCATGATCTACCTGTGTGTAAGTTTACTGGCCAGCAGAACTTTGCTACATGTCTTTACCTCCTTCTTTATTTCATGTTTTGAAATCACGTGTCATGCTGGACATCCACGTTAGGCGGAGCTCATCACGTCATGTGCGCTGGCGTCGGTGGCATTGATGCTGCAGGAACTGGGTATGACAAACCCACTGATCACACTGGCGGCGACGCGATGCGCAACAGCACGCGGAAATCAGAGTTGATGATGCAACCGCTGGTCAAAAGGTCAACCAGAGTGTCGCATTAATTGCCTGTAACTGATTCTAAAATGCAGTAAACCCGTCCCTGTGCACAGTTATAACTTTATAAAATGATTACAGCACACAGGAATAAATCCGGTGGTGCAATGTAAACAAACGAAAGATCTACTAAAGACCGTTCATGCTCTAATGGGCTTCCAGTGAATCTGTAGAATTCAAACAAGCTCACGGCTTAAAGAAGAGTGTACACGTACATAATCTTTGTTGGTTAACTGTGATGTCTAAGGTAAGACTAAATTACAAATCTATAAGGTCAAGTCAAGTCAGATCTATTTATATAGCGCTTTTTACAATGGAGCATTGTCTCAAAGCAACTTTACAAGTTTAGATTATCTCCTAATAACTACATCCGATCCCAAATTGAGCAAGCCTAGGGCGACAGTGGAAAGGAAAAACTCCCTGAGTGTTATAGGAAGAAACCTTGGGAGGACCAAGACTCAAAAAGGGACCCAACCTCCTTGGGCGGCGTAGATGATCAATCTAAGAGCGAAACTAAAGTCATGTAAGGTATGGTGTCTTCAATAGTTTGTGGATTTGACAGTTTCCCACCTCTTCTAAATCAGCCGTGATGTTTGGTATACAATGCATTCTTCGTAATTCTCTAAACTGAGCTTTGAGACCAGAGCACCCCCATAATTTTGCACCCCCATAATTTTGGACGGCCATTCCCCACAGTTGTGAAGAAAGAACATCTGACTTTCTGAGTAGGGGAAGCACCATGACTGGAAAGACACCAACAAATCTGAGAAAGCTCCCATTAATGCGGAGCCTCTGAGCCACAAATCCATCATTTGGATCATACCATTTGCGAGGCAAGGGTAACTGCTGTTTTTTATGTTAAAATATTAGGTTTAAACCATGCTTTCTGTGGTTTTAACAGGTTTTTTAGCTTATCAGAGATAAGTTCCGTTAAAAAAAAATATTTTACAATTTTTTGGGGTTGGGTTTGAATATTCAGCACCTGTAATAACAAGTAGACTAAAGGTCATTGGTAAGGCTGAGTGTTTAAGGTGCCAAGCTGCCACTGTTGTGCCCTTAAGCAAGGCCCAATGCCAGGGTACGCTCAGTTATGTGACTGTAAATGTAATGACAAAATCAGAAGAAAGAAATGTTTCAAATCATCTTGGTTGGCGAGTCACAGTCAAGAGTCAATCCAGTGTATTCAGCCTGCAGCAGTCTGTCCCCCACTGAGCCTCCAGCAGGTGAGAAAGACCTTCTAAAGAACTACGCCAGACAGCAAACGTGTCCTTTCCTGATTTTCTTCATTCGTTGTATTTGTCTGGTGTTTTGGTTGCCAAATTTCTCACCTTACCTGTAACCCTCACGTGCAGACCTTTTTCAATCTACTGAAAATGTGAAAATGGAAACCCATCAACTCTGCAATCATGACAGCGTTCTGTCATCCCCTGAGGTGTGCGGCTGACAGGGAGTGTGTTTACATGTAATGATCCGGTCATAGTCGGATTTCTGCAGTTATTCAAGTGGTCATGTATACAGCATATTCCGATCTAGAAATCCGATAAAGAGAGATGGATTCTACTCCAGTAATTGGATTAGTCAGAGCATGTATACAAATTACGTGATTTCCTAACCCAACATGGTTGCCAGGTTCGCCTATCATAAAGATTTCGCTTTATTTGGGCTCTTTTTCCATTGACTATGACGGGGATTTTCTAGAGGGATCTGGCAACCAGCAGAATTAAACGTTACAGAATTAAAGGCAGCGAAACGGCTATCGAACACTTTGTGGAGATTGTGTAACGCCGTATATACTCCAGAAAATGAAGAATTTGACTATATCATATTAAAAATTGAAGTTTACATCACATATGTCTGTGAGAATATTGGCTGGTTGCAATTTAGAAATGCGATTACTGAGTCAGGAAAACCTGGAGGTTTCCCATTATCTGATTACTCAAACTCATTGATCAGATTACGGACAATCTGATTTTCTGCAGTTACTGCTGATATTAAGTACAGGCAAACGCACTCAGTGCTGAGTAATGAACCCAACAACAGGCTTGTGTTTACACTATCAAACAGTGTTTAGTTCCTCAGTAGTTTCTCACTATTACAGAACTTCACCCACTGAACCCTTAAAGAGAACTTGGTTAAATGTTACTTGATCATAAGACTGACATAACCATGTGGTTAACCCGTCATGTGCAGTGCGACTTAAAATATTGTCATTTTCATGATAAAAATGACATTCTAAGCTAACGTTACAGTCACGCTGAGTTAGGCTTAGGTGTGTACACCAGTTGAGCATGTGGCATCACATGTTATGTCATGAAATATGACGGCATATTTCAGATGAAAGTTGTTATGATGCATTAGTCATAATATCTGTCATAGCTACAGTGCACGAAGCAACATATATGATCCAAGCTCTCATGGAAACAGATAAGACATAATCATACCAGGTAATGGCAACACAGGTAATAGTACCACACAGAGTGCAAATCACAAGTATTAGCTCACTTACAGGTAACGCTAACATGCTAATGGGTAAAACTACAAATCAAAGGTCAGTTGGTAAAAGTGGAAACAGTAACAGGTTAACAGGTAATAATACAAATTACAGGTAACAATAGTGCAAATGCGGGTAAAAGTAACATGTTGATAGCTAATAGTATTATATTTATATATATATATACACACACACACACACATGACAACATGTTAGTTGGTATTAAAACCAATTAAAAGTAATACTAACGTTATTTTAACAGCATGTGTAACGTTAATATGATCCGATAGTTATATGTTCATAGGTAATGCTACCAATTATAAGCAATAGTACTAATTACAAGTAATGTAAGACACTACACAGATATGTGACACATTTATGTCAGTCTGATGATGGATCAATTAAGTGTTACGGAATCTATATTATCATTTTTGACTTTGTTCTGCTCAGAAATGACGTGCGTTGGTCTGGCTGCCGTTGCTCATCTTCCTACAGCCCCTTGCAGTAAATCAGTGCAGATTCTGCAGATGTTGCCCTGATGTTTAAAAGCTTAAGTGTGCCACAGTGCAACCCGTACTCCAAGTGCGTGATTTCATCATTGATTTTCGAGCTTATCTGTTACCCGCTGCACAGCTGAAAGCTTTAGATTTAATCTAAGAGCTGCTAATCCAGTTAGCTTCCAGCACAGAGGCATATTCATCCCACCCGCTGCAGTGAATGAATGCGCGGCGGATTTGCTAAAGCTATTATGTATTATAAAACCCGTGAACACCTTGCTAGCTAAGCGAAGCGATGGGTTTGTAAAAGAAGGCATTATGAGTCATGACACCCCCCTCACATCCACTCACTTTCTGTCACCTCTTACAGTTTCCTCTCAGAACAAATCCTGGTCCTTTGATTTCACCGTGGCTTTCAGTGAGGAAAAACCCAGAGCTCTGTACTTTTTGCAGGTTTTCTGAGCGTAAGACAACTTACCTGTCTTTTTTCCTCTTAGTCTTCCGTTATTCGGGTTTTCAGTATTTATGTGGGATAAGGAGGGCGTGCGTGAGTGTTTCTCCTAGTCATGCCAAATACCATGCAAAGGTCACAATGCTACAAGATGGTTAGAATTAGGGGAAATTTTACATCCCTAGGTTATAAATCCATGTTATAATTACTTGTTACAAAACGTATAGCTTAGGTATTACAATATCATTCATTGCATCACCAAGGATGCACCAAAATCATGGTTTCCATTTAAAAAAAACGTTTTAAATATCAATGCTTTGCTACTTTGGCCGTCTCCCCATCCCAGACTTTTAAACTTCTCTAAAACCCAAGTTTTGTATGTTTTTGAACAATATATTATCGTCCCCAACATTACTGCCAACAGCCTATGATTTCTGTAACAAATTATTGGAACGGAACAATTGTTTATGTCATAACCATAGAAACAAAGACCGATGGGGTGCACATCTCAGCCATGGGAGGAGAGAGTGAGTAATTGAATCATACATTCCTCCAACAGAGTAGGTTTATTCAGCGTCATTACCAATAATGCCGGTATTTTACACACACAAAAAAAAGAAACGTACGCATTATTTTTAATTATGGAAGGCGCATCTCATACTAGCATTTCAATAGCTTTAGTAAATCCATGACCTTTTCCTGAAAAAGTGAGAACTGTCATTACTGCGGCGCGTCATTACCGATACATAACTTGTTGTTTTGCTAAGCCACTCGGCAAATACATATAAAAGATTTAAATGCAGCTCAGATGTAGCCATCATGTACTTTTTTTACTTTAAAGGATGTAAACATCATCTTGACATATTTAAACTAAAATGATTTATTAATTTTATTTTTCAATTGAAGAATCTTCCAGTTACATATTACGCACCAGAAGTTTCTATGAAGTTCATACACAGTAGCTCGAAAATAATATGGCCATAAGCCATACTGGTGTTTCCAGCGAAACCACTGTTCATCAGTTTTGCTGTTGCTCAGAATTCACACCTTTATCCATAGGTGGGTGGTTTTTTGAAATTATGTTGTGTGTCATAAAGCTCTGTGGCAGGAATAAACATAACCATGTCTAATTACTTAAAAATGCAAACAGTTGTGAAAAAATGACGCGTCATTGGATGAAAATGATGGTGTATACGTATATTTCCCATCTTTGTCGCACAGAAAGGTTGGTTTGTGTGTTACGGCACGTAATTGCCATACAAAATGTCGGACTCGGTTATCATTGAAGATATTAGACTACGACCAGACTAGACTAAGACTAAAAGTCTTAGGCCACCATTAGATTTGTTATTTTTTGCAATGGTATAATGGTCATATATAATGTAATGTCCACAATTGGACCCAAAAATGTTCGGAAGACATTCCTGACCAAGCTTCTTGCTCTGCTGAAGGATCAACTTGGCATCCCGATCACTGATGTTGTTATTGCTCAAGTGTAAGGGGAGGTCACACTAAATACTGCCCCAGTAGCCTATAGAAGCTGGGTTTTTTTCTATTTTTTAATACTGCATACAAATTACTGGTTGTATTCTAATAAACACACCAAGAAGTAATTGTTTTTATACCATTATACCATTGCTTAAACAAAGGTATACCTAATCTTATGGTGGCCTAAGACTTTTGCACAGTACTGTACATTCACATTTACAACATTTCTTATCCAAAGCGGTCTTGTGCTTTGTGATGCCAGTCAGGCCTCATCTTCCCGCAGTCCTAAACTGGAATAAGTGGTATAAAAATGAATTATTATCCAGAGTGACTCATCAGATCTTACAAGATGGAGTCCAAGAGGGTTTAGGTCCTTGCTTAAAGGTCCAACATTGGCAGCTTGGCAGTGCTAGAATTTATTGTGCTGGAAATTATTTTAAACATTTTAATCCATATAAAACTGCAACTTCTTATTGAACAAAAAAAGGTGACAAAAACCTGCCTCATGCTCTTGCCTTGCTGTTCTCCCCGCAATAGTTCCGCATTACCCCTAGGAGGCGTGCCCCCCACTTTGAGAACCACCACAACAACAATTATGGTCTCTATGTAAATGACACGTTGTACAAAACAATGGGTGTTAATGTGAAAGGGTTAATCATTGTGGTTAAAAAACCCTCAAAAACATAAATATGTTTCAAGATGAATACTGCATAATCATACACAATTGTTGGTCTCTCTAAGAATGATGTGTAATTGTGGTTAATGATCAGCATACGAAAATATCGGTCTTTAATGTAGTACAAAATTGTTGCTCTCTATGTGAATGACAGGACATTGTCGAATAAAATAGTCTCTGTGTGAATGATGTCACCGGGGTATGAAACTGTTAATCTCTATGCAATTGAAGCATCATTGTAATAGGAAAACATTTTAGTGTATAGTGTGAGCATCAGTGACGTGACAGTCTACGCAAATATCAGTCTGGATTTGGACGACGCGCAATGGTTGTATGAGAATGTCAGGTATGAAGGACATACCACCGAGCGTAGAATTTCAGACTGTATTCTTAGAAGTGCTCGTTTCCGTTTTAAAATCGTATCATGGGTTTTTTGTTCATGTTCTGTGTAAACAGGCCTTCCATGGACAAACCTCTGATCTGGATTAAATTATTACACAATTCTGTAATTGGCTTATATTCGACGACAACCAAGATATAATAGTTTCATAACATGGTTCCTTACTGAGTTAAGTTTGCCTATGTAGCAGTTTACAGTTCAAATGACTCTAGATGAGTCGTGATGATTATTTTCAGACTGACTAATGCAGATGGAACTTAAGCCCTGTAAGGGTTTTTAATTCAATCCTGGCCTGTTCATAATTGTTTGGCATTAGATTATATAGCTATATTATTATTTGAATTTTATGAAATATTAATCATAGCATATTTATAAGACATTACTCTCCGCCGTGTTGACTTCTCAGTCGAACATCTGCCCTATCCACTTTCAACGCTACTACCATGGTGACCATGATGTAAGCTGTACTGGTGTTCCCAACCGCGAGGTAACAGGCAATCAGGGTTTGATCCCGGGGAAATGGCTACCACATCCAAGGAAGGCAGCAGGCATGGAAATGACCCATCCTTACGACAGGGAGGTAGTCTCTTTCAAGGCCCTGTAATTAGAATAATTGTATCCTAAACTCATGGGTGAGGAGCAACTCCAGCTCTGGTAGCATATATTAAAGTTGCTGCATTTAAAAAGCTTGTAGCTTGTGGATCTCGGGGAGAGGTCTGGTGGTTCACCGCAAGGCGAGCCACCACCTGTTCCAGAACATGCCTTCCTGGTGCCCCCTGGTGGTCCTTGGTTGGGAGTCCGGTTTTTGGGGTCTGAAGTTTTTACTTTCTGTTCAAAGCAGGTGGCTTTTTCGCCCGAATAGCTGAGCTCTGTTCTGAAACTCACTGGGTGCAGATGTCTGGGGGATCAGCCCCCGGCACTGTGACAAAGACCCGTGCCGGCTCTGCACTGGACAGGGCACACTTATGTCTGAGCCCTGTGCTCTCCAGTACAGGCACTGCAACAACCCCCTGGCCCTGACCAGGGCAAGCAGAGATAAAGGTCAAAAAACTAAATAGATAAATAATATGTGATATAAATAGCTTGAAGGTCTTCGCCCTGAACGTTTGTGTTGTTTTTCTTTAACCATACAACGAACAGTCATTGTGTAACTGTGATTATTCCAGTACTGAGTAAACCTGATTATTACTATTACACCCGGCAGCTCTGTAAGCCAATATTTGGATGAGTTTGGATGTGGACACGAAAAACCAGCTGCAATAATCGAAGCCTAATGCACAAACAGGTGTATAGTATAAACGTACATGATCAATGTATTCTCTGGCACATATGGTATGAGCTGTACACAGTACATCGTATTCCCATGTGGTATTGAAAGTACATTTATATTTAACATTCTGGACGTCTGATTTTGAGATGCAACAGAATTGGTGTCTATGGATGAATAAACATAATTGTTTTTGTACTCTGTCGTGAATCGTCTTTTTTAAATCTCTCAGTAAATCGAAGACGCAAAGATGGAGCAAGTGGTTTATGGCATTGACTTGAACAATTCAGGTTTGTTATAAGCCTGCAAAGAGAGATTTTAATTGGGAAAACGGACATCCTGTATCTTATCTCCTGAAGCAGTATAGCCTATCATGAGTACAGGTATGCGCCATATAATGACCACACTACGCTCTGAAATGGATGTTGACCAGACATTACCATGGTCACACAGCCTTTTTATGCTACTGTAATGTAAATGCAAACGATACAGAAATGCATCAGAGCTACCGCCAAAACACGAGTGGAACGCTCCCATCTACACAGCATCCCTAATCCCACCACATTTTTTATTTATGGAAATTCACAATGACTATAAAGAGTACACTAATGTACTGTTATGACCCTAGAGGAAAAGTCATAACACTTGAGAGGATGGTATGATGGATCTGATACCTGTGTTTGATGGAAACCAAAGATGATCAGCCAGTGACTCAACAAGGGAATGTAAACCAGTTAATACAGTTAATAAATTAGAGACAATATACAGTTAGTGGGGGAGTACTACTTACAGTAGGACAGGAACATACACTGACGAACGCCATTTACAGCTTGTTACAAATAAGAGGTCATCCACACAAACAGACGTAACCTTTACAAATGTCTCAACCAAGTTAGAACAGTGACTTCCACTCTAACTCCCGCCTCTGCTCGTGGATCCGCAGCACTGAATGGCTGCTATGGTGACCCGCTGTTTATGGCCACAACAGCCTCAGTTAAAAGACAGATTTTTATTAACGTTTATTGGATGGACATTAAATGGCGCCAAGAACGTCCGGCTGCTCATTTTTAGATTAATGTGCTTTAAATGTAATATATTATTACACTTCTAAACTTTGTTTGAAAATGGGTGTATACCCTATAGCCATAAAATGTAAATAGCCATACAATGGGCTTTTTTACAGATGTGTTGCTTACTCTACTGTCAGGAGTAAATAGAATATATAGTGTGTGTATATTTGTTTATTTATTAGAGATTCACCGAATGCTCCGATAAAAAAGATAGCAGGGGCTGCTGGCTTGTGCCTGGCTCTGCACTGTTGTTAGCTTTATCCTCTTTTTTCAAACTCTGCATATTCGGCAGTGTGATGCTGTGTTAAACGTCTTACTAAATCTGTTATTCCAATCGTTCTCGGAGTTGATCCTTCACAGCTTATTTTCGCCATGTACATAATCCAAGCAGCACACTGTAAAAGTTTCCATGCCGGAGACATGGTCGTGTCCAAAATGGATAACAAAGCCCTTAGTAGTGTCCTTAGTCCATCAATCAGTAATGCGGTTTTTAGTGAGACTGTCTAGTTGACTAGCTAAACAGCACTCAAAACAAACCCTTAAACATGTCTCTTAAACAAACCATCGAGTGCCTGAAACTTTGAATTATGAGCTGACCTGAGCTGAATTATGAATTAAAGTTAGTAAAAGCACTGTTCATGTGGTCGGCTGGCACAGAATTGGTTATATGAGACCGCTGAAGCCGATCACGCTAAAGCCGGCCGAATTCATTTCATATATGTATATAATGAAGGCTTTGATTACTATAAGGTTTACTTCGCCCCACAAAATGACACAAATCAGAATGCATGAAACAGTTGCCGAATGTACACAGATCTTATTGTGCAATCTGCCACGTCTTAAAGACAGAGCTTAAAAGAGAGAATTATTATAAAATAATTATGAATAAATGCATATAGAGCATGCACATATATCCGATCTTATTTGTTTAATAAAGCTCATAATATATCATTTATTCTGACTTGATTCTATTCTACAATATCTCATCAGTGTCCACCAAGTTTGAAGCAGATCTTTGATGTTATGAGTTTTGGTGACCACTTTACTGTGTACACTTATTATAATGCTTGCATATAGACCTGAGCTTATATCTTAATTAGATCTTATAATATATAATTCATTCCAACTTGATTCTATTCTAGAATATCTGGTGAATGTCCCACCGAGTGGGAAGCAGATCTATGGAGGAAACTGAGTAATAAACATTTTAATGTATACTGTTATTATCAATGCATGCTTGTAGATGTTTCTTCTTAAAAGGGAAAAGTTAAAAAAGCATTTACGTATTGCAACGTTTGCATTTCATATATTAGTCAGCTAAAGCTACTGTAGATCTAATCTTATTATAATTAATATAAATATAAATAATTCAGATATGACTAAAACTAAATTACATTTTAGTCCAAAGGCTATAACTAAAACTAAATTTGCTGTCAAAATTAACACTGGTCATAACTTTCCAGACCACCAGGCCTTAAAATGTCGTGTTGCAGGATGTGAATTGTGGAGGAGGATCGTCACAGAGCGTCACTCCACGTACAGACCCACACCAGGACGGACTTCCCCGTTCCCCCTAAATCACACTCCCCCTGATGTGAGGAAATGCTGCTGCGAATGGAAACAACAGCACTCGCAAATTTCATGCACAGACACATCCAGGTTTAGTAAGTCTCACCTTTTCGTTAAGTGGCTGGAAAATAATGCCCTCAGTGAAAAGAACCCATCTGAATGCATTCTATATGAGAGTAACAGATTTCACACTGACCACTTCCTTTCTAAAAATGGGGTCATCAGTCATCACTGCACTGCTTACGCAATTATTCCATTAAGGAAGCAGAAATGTACAGCGCCCACATTTTAAATCCACACCTTGTTCATTGTACTACACTTAACCATAGCAAGCGCTGTGTAAACAAGTCATTCTGGTATAACTAAAAATATTCTAAAATGATTGGCAACCCTAAAAATCCCTCCAATAGAAAAAGTTTTCGGAAACAAGGTGAGAATGTGAATTAATTCGAATGGGTTCCATTCAAATCATTTACTGTGGAAATAAACATTCATAATACTACAAATATCAGCATCAATATACCATAAGCAATAGTAAAAACAAAGTAATTAACATAGATTAACTGATGTTTGGTGCATTTTTGTGTATTCCATATGTCCATATGACAAAGTCTGGCTAGCTCCTGTCAAATGACACATTTTGATTACACAGTTACAATACACAGGTAGGCTGCGGGGTTTAAACAAGGCTCAGTTGGTATTAAGAAAACATCTCCCACACCATTACACCACCAGCAGCCTGAGCCGTTGACACAAGGCAGGATGGATCCATGCTTTCATGCTGTTTATACCAAATTCTGACCCGACCAACCGAATGTCGCAGCAGAAATCAAGACTCATCGAACCAGGCAACGTTTTTCCAATCTATTATTGTCCAATTTTGGTGAGCCCGTGTAAATTGTGGCATCAGTTAATTGTTCTTAGCTGACAGAATTGGCAACAACCTGCTGCTGTAGCCCACATGCTTCAAAGTTGGACGTGTTGTGCATTTAGAGATGCTCTTCTGTAACGAGTCATTACTTGAGTAACTGTTGCCTTACTTTGAACTCTAACCAGTCTGATGGCTGTGCGTGAAAATCCAAGCACCAACACCCATGCCACGTTCAAAGTCACTTATATCACCTTTCTTCATCGTTTTGATGCTTGGTTTGAACTTTGAATTCCGATGTCCTCTTGACCATATCTACAGTGGTGTGAAAAAAAATGTTTGCCCCCTTCCTGATTTCCTATTTTTTTTTGCATGTTTGTCACACTTAAGTGTTTCGGAACATGAAACCAATTTGAATATTAGTCAAAGACAACACAAGTTAACACAAAATGCAGTGTTAAATGGTGTTAATTATTAAGGGAAAAAAATCCAAACCTACATGGCCCTATGTGAAAAAATGGCACAAATGGCAAAGGCATGGAACAGTGGTGAACCTTCCCAAGAGTGGCCGGCCGACCAAAATTACCCCAAGGATGCAGCGACGAATCATACAAGAGGTCACAAAAGACCCTACAACAACATCCAAAGAACTGCAGGCCTCACTTGCTTCAGTTTAGGTCAGTGTTCATGCCTCCACCATAAGAAGACAAAAACCACTGCTGAGCAAAAAGAACATTAAAGCTCGTCTCAATTTTTCCAGAACACATCTTGATGATCCCCAAGACTTTTGGGAAAACATTCTGTGGACTGACGAGACAAAAGTTGAACTCTTTGGAAGCTGTGTCCCATTACATCTGGAGTAAAAGTAACACAGCATTTCAGAAAAAGAACATTATAGCAACAGTAACATATGGGGTGGTAGTGTGATGGTCTGGGGCTGTTTTGCTGCTTCAGGACCTGGAAGACTTGCTGTGATAAATGGAACTATGATATTCTGCTGTCTACCAAAAAATCCTGAAGGAGAATGTCCGGCCATCTGTTCCTGACCTCAAGCTGAAACGAACTTGGGTTCTGCATGCAGGACAATGATCCAAAACACACCAGCAAGTCCACCTCTGAATGGCTGAAGGACAACAAAATGAAGACTTTGGAGTGGCCTAGTCAAAGTCCTGACCTGAATCCTACTGAGATGCTGTGGCATGACCTTAAAAAAGCCGTTCATGCTGGAAAACCCTCCAGTGTGGCTGAATTACAACAATTTTGCAAAGATGAGTGGCCCAAAGTCCTCCACAGCGCTGTAAAAGACTCATTGCAAGTTGTTGCTGCTAAGGGTGGCTGCCATGTAAGTTTGTATTTTTTTCTCCCTTAATAATAAACACCTTCATTTAAAAACTGCATTTTGTGTTTACTTGTGTTGTCTTTGACTAATATTTAAATTGGTTTGATGTTCCGAAACACTTAAGTGTGACAAACATGCAATAAAATAAGAAATCAGGAAGGGGGCAAACATTTTTCACACCACTGTACAAGCCTAAAGGCACTGAGCTGCTGGCCTGGGATTGGCTGATTAGATACTAACAAGCAGCTGAACTGAACAGGTGTACCTAATAAGTGGCCAGCGAGTGTGCATTTATTTATATATATATATATATATATATATATATATCAATCAGTTTGAGAGTACTACTGAAATGCTTCTGAGATTTTTGCATTCCTCTTGAGCTGCATACAATGTTTTTCCTTATATAAATAACCATAACCTTCACAGGATGTAGCTGCATTCACAGCACAAGGTGTGACAAAAACATGGCAGGGTAACACCCAATACTGTTTAACTATTAAAACAGAAGTTAACATATTTCTAAGCTTTCAGCCATGCTTTAAGTTCTGTAATTTCATCTAAGCACAGTTAATGTGCTACATTAAGAAAGACAGATTAACAAATAGCCCTTAGTAAATAAATGAGTAGAGACCGCCATGTTTCCTCCACAACATAAACATCACACTTGAATTGGTTGTTAATTAACGTTACCATTAACTGGAAATGTCATTTAAATTACATATTGGTGGCAAAAATTATCATTACTTACCAGAAGCTGGGAAAATATATGCAAATACAGCGAGTACAACTTTCTATGAAGGGGGGAAAGTGTGTTTTGTTAGTTTTTTTTGCCGACGAATTTCGAGAGATTTACGATATTAACTACCTGGCAACCTCAAAATTCGTTTTTAAGGTAGACCGGTTGTTATCACGGATTTCCCAGTGGGACGACATCAGAAAACTACCTTACGAACATGTTTCCTTGATGAGAGTGCGAATACCTGTGACCTATTGTGTTCATTTTCTCACACAGTGTATAGTTTACATAATTTTAATATCCGATGCGTATAATTGTTCATTTTACTTGCGTATACAAATATCCTAGTGGCTTTCTGGACTATACATCATATACCTGCATAGTTTGTAGACTAACTCCACTGATTTGACAATATTCCAAAGTGCATGTTGCAGTGTTCACTCAAACTTTAATGTTGATTATATGATTTGTAATAAATATTACAATATAACAATGCAAACTACAGTATGTGTGTATAGATAGCTAGATAGACAGATCTATTTTGATATCTAATCGGCTGCATGGCTAAAAAGAATATTTATGTTTTATTATTCTATTTTCAATGCAGTTTTTTAGTTATATGATCTATTTTGTTGCTTATTGTTTATGACATTAGTTCTTAATGCCCTTAAAATTAGTATGTATATTATTACTACTTCTAATAATAATTTAAATGATAATAATAAACAAAATAAATAAAAGAGACTGAACCGATGCAGTCAAAAAATATATAAAATATAATACCTGCAGTTTTAGCAGTTCCAATAAGAAAAGAATTACAGGAGAAAGCTGAGGCAAGACAGGAGGGACTTTTTTAAAATTCATTCTTTAATAAATAAACAATATTCACTGTGCATTGTTTTAAACATTCATTCATTATTAAATAGACAGTGCAAATAAATTAAATAAATAACATTTTATAAATAGGCAATAAATAAATAGTTATAAATACGTGTACACCAAAAGACTTTTAGGTTTGCTGATTTTAGCAGTTCTTCCACAATCTTCATTCACAATGAAGCACTGAACCACTTGCTATTTTACTTGCTGTAGTGACCCTGGAGATGTCACGTCACACAGACCTCACACAGTATTCAGGTGTCGCTGTCTGCTCCAGTAGTGGGTAGTTCAGAGGAACTGTTTTATGTTTTAATATAAAACAACAAGTCGTGGTTCCACGGATATGAACCATTGTAAGATGTCGACGTTTCCATATGTGAAAAATGTCACTGTCGCTTAAGGGAAAGTCCAGAAATTGGGAATGTTTTGCAGGAATATGCGCTCAATTGTGGTTTTAAATATGAGATAAAATATATGACCAATAACATATTTGCAAAATAAGTACACATATGTTATGGGCCTGCGCTGGGATAAATGACCTTATAATATCATAACTAAAACTGAGGAGACCATAGAACTTCAGTATGTGTTCATCCACGGAGATGAAAATAGTGACATAAGATCACAGCTGATGGAAACACAAAGACATCATAACTTGATTTTCTTTTGCTTTCACAAGGCGAACACCCCGAAGAACGTTTTCCCCTCACCATCTTCCACTCTAGGCAGCAGCTTTGAATCCATGACGGTCTTCAGGCGATCTCCGGCCTCCAGCTGGAACGCTGCTCCGAGGTAGATTGCACTGTACCACTTTAACCCATCATCATGTGACGTGGTCCTACAGGCCGACCTGATGGAGTTCAGCAACGGCTTCCAGTCGAGGTACGAATCAGACCAGCGCATCACCGTGTGGCTCAGGTGCAACACCTCACCCTCGTCCTCGCCAGGGTTGGTCAGGCAGCTCAGGCGGTACGAGGCCTGGCTGTAGACAAAGTAGATGCCTGTGTGTGGGATCTGGATCTCGTTATCAACCAGGGTTAATCCTTCGGCGAATGCCTGGCCCTCATCGACCTGCCACTGAACAGTTGTGTTTGATACTTCTGGTATGTAGGTACCTTTAGGAGAAGAAAAGAAAGTGTCATTTTTTTTTTGTTTGGATCTTTTTCATTCTACAGTCTTAGGTAAAAAGGCTCCCGCATTATTAAGCATTCTTTGGTTAGTCCCTTAGCTTCTATGTAGATCCTTACAACAGAAAGCTGCCTTAAAGTTCATAGGACCTTTAGACTTTTCAGATCAAAGATCTGAGGTGGGTTTTCCCAACAACGATGATTCTTACACATTAACAAGCGACTTGAGTGTTTCTCAAAAGTGCTCTTTATCAAGAGATTTCATTGGCTACTTCCTTGCAGACTTCCAAAAGCAAGTGATAACCAACAATGATATCATCTCTACGTCATTCCTAGGTGCCTCAACAGCACTGGACTGGCATCCCTACCAGGGCACGCTTATGTCTGCTCCTAAAATATGGCATTCCATAAATGACAATGCAACGCAAATAATAGGTAATCCATAGGCTATAACTACATAGGCACATAACTGGGTAACTATATTATCCTGATTAAAGAATAAGAGCTTAAATTAATAAGAATATGCAAGAAATTTAAGCAACAATTCATATTACACCTGATGATTTTGTTGACGTATTTAAAATAAGAATTTTTTTTAACCACTCTGTGGTTGCTGTTGGTTGCTTTTTGGGATGACTGAGAACGTACACATACAATCTGAAACATTATTTGTGCATTAAGAAGATATTCCAGTTGTTATAGTGTTCTAGTCTTTACTGGAAGGAGTCATAACTTGATATAAGTACAATCTGTTTTGTACAAACACTTTTGTGCAGTTTGTTCATTCCAGAACATGCTCAGTCTTACCTGGGAGATGAATTGAAGCCTTTGCAGTCTGAGAAATCTGCCTCAGCGAGTGTCTGATACCTGGTAAAAAAAAAGGAAAGTCACACGTTATTACGGTTCAAGTGTTTCAATTGAAGCAAAGCAAAAATTCAGCCAAGTGGAATTTTACTTACTGTCTGTTTCATCTGGTCTGCTCTGCATCTGATAATAAAGCAAGAGAAAAAAGAGGAAATGTTATTTCGATAGGTAAATATTAACACTACTGCGTAATCTATTCATGCTTTAAATCATGGACTCACCTTATTGACAGAAAAGCAGACAACGGCAGAAGTGCAGAGAGCCACTAGCAGCGCAACTCCCCACTTCCTCCACCGGCTCGAACCAGTCGTCACCTTCTCCCTCAGGAGCTTCACCTGAGGCCTGTCTACATCCAACACAATGCAGCTCTCACTTGCCATGACTGAGCGTTCAGTTAGTCCTTTTAGTCCAAGATGCTAGGCTGAGGATAGAATTTTCTTTGTGCATGTGTCTCTTCGCTTTTAAAGACAACTTCTGGCAGTGGGAGAGGGAAACTCCACTGATGTCACCACAGAATATGTAGTAGAGGAAGAACCATGAAGTGGGGGTTATGAAACACCGCCCACGCGTACACACCGGGGCAGAGCACGATACACACAATGACAAGCGGAGATCTTATCTATGTAAGGCTGTTGTGTTGGGTTACCTCATGCACACTTTACACGATGGAAGACGGTGATCTGATGTGGGGGATAACTCTGGGTTTTTTGTTTTGGGTCTGATGGCAAGCACGTGTTTGGTGCTTTTCTTGGATCTCCCATGTTGCACTTCCTTCCCTATTTCTTTTTTGGTTCACTTTAGAAATGGTCCTTCCTTTTATTACTTTCTCTCTCCTCAAATGTGTTTAGACTACACCAGTCATAGTCTTAACTCTATTCTACTGCTATTATTTTTTTTTTTTGTTATTTAATGTCACAATCAGCATCAGTGGCCATTTCAGCAACACACACAAGGCATCATATATGGCATATCTGTATACACTCAAGTCAATGTCAATTTAGCGTAATCAGTTAACCTAACACGCATGTCTTTGGACTGTGGGAGTCTTTGGACTGTGGGAGTACCCGGAGTAAACCCACTCGAACACAGGGAGGACATGCAGACTCCACACAGAAAAGACCCAGACCGCTGCACCCTGGGACTTTCTTGGTGTGAGGCAGCGGTGCTACCCACCGAGCCACCATGCCACCCCTATTCTACTATTCTACAGCTGGCATACAAACCAGTGAGACTCAGTCCATAAAACACTGGTTCTCAATGCTGTGCCACTCTGGTTCCTATCCAACTTCTGACAATCTGAGATTTGTCTGTCAGTTTCGAGCAGCACAGCGAGACCCACCTCATGGTGGGCTTAGGGTGCTCATTCACTTCAGTGCCAGTCAGTTTCGTACATGTGCTCCTTGACTTCCATGAGGTACCTAGTCTGTGTGTTCGCCTTGCTAGGGGATTCCCCCTTCCTTTCAAGTTTCAGAGTTCCTTGAGACCAGGGGTGTCCCCATGTAACAGCTAGAAACTTTTGCACATTATGCATTTTCCAGTATGGATTAAATAATTCAAATTTTCAGAAATATATGAAAGATTGTACCCATCAGAAAGAACCCACACATCACACCAGGGGCACCTAACTTTGGTAACTAATTAAAGCTAACTGCATTTACATTTTTACATTCATTTATCTTCATTGGCTGCTGCATCCTGGTTGGTGCATTATAGCTTTGGTGTCCCGGGTTCGGGCCATGCCTTAGGGTTTGGTATGTTCTCCTCAAATAAATGGGTTTAATCCCCTATCCCAAAACTGGCTACTATAAAGGGATTGGCTGCACGGGAACTAAATAATTCACAAAGAGGTAGGACAGATATGATGGAAGGAGAATTTGACAGGACAGACAAAAAACACTCACAGCATGACAGTATCTCTGGTCAAAGGTGCTTCCCCATGAAAGTTAACTTCTGTCATTGAATGAGACTGCTTGAGGAGAGAAACCAGAACACAAATGGAAACAGAAACAAGAGCCTGCGTTATGCCAAAACGCAGAACTAGGAAATGAGAACATTATATGCCTCGGTAGGAGAAATAAGTAAGCACAGGCTCTCAAAGACCAAACATAAAGCTCAAAGCATGAGAAAAAAGCTCAAACACCAAGCATACAACCAACGAAACACAAGCACCAATGTCCAGAACACAAAGATGAAGCTCACAGAGCAACAAGAGGTGAGACACCTCCAGAGAGTCAAACACTGAGAGATCGGAGACACCGGCTTAGAAGCTACTCTTTAATAGAGCAGAAATCCACTGCAGCCGTCAGTACACTGGTGAGACAGAGCACCTTTGAAGCTCTGGGGCGGTGCCCAGACCTGGAGCCAAGGAAGGTACAGCCTGAGGGAGTTGCTGACAACTACAGTAACTTGTATTTTGTATTTGTGGACAGCTGAGTTGATCACAGTACTGTTTTTAACCCTGTGTTTTCTAAGTATTAGTATTAGAAATTGAGAAATTAGTACTCCTTCTTATTCAAACACTCACACGACAGCTTAGTTAGAAATTATTAGCTTGCAATTGCACTAAAATCATAAACTTATCGAATTTACCCATGCAGTGATAGTGGGGCACTTTTGTTCACTCGCCTGTTTGTTTCAGCCATCAGACATCTACTTCTGATCTCTGGGAAGTCTATAGTTATGAACAGGAAGTTCTGGGTGTTTGAACTGAAACTTATTTTGAAAAAATAGATCAAAAGCAGTCTCTCTTAGACAGGCTGCTGATTTTGTTCCTTTTTAACATTACTTAAGTTTCACCAGTCACAACGTAGTCTAGGAGGCTCAGCGTTCGCGTGTAGTTATTATGAGATGCCAACCCTGACCTGTTTTCAATCATGTTAGAGGGCAGCTGAAGAGGCTTGGTAGAGAGGACTAACTACTATATTCTGTAACGTGCTTTGAACTGGTGTACCTGTATATATGGCCATTTATTCAGACTGTAATTCAATACAGAAGCTGAGGTGAATCTGATCTAAGAGGAAGCATGTGGTGAGGAAGGGCTGGAAAATGTGAGATGACATATTACTCAGTGGTTAAAGTTATGCACATTTAAGTAGTTATGGTTCACAAATGGCCATCGATGTCCTTTTATGTTATGTTTATACAGCGTTGGTGGAAATGACTGCATCTATAGTCATGGTTTGGGAGTTACAGCTAGTGGTACTGTTTTAGTTGCTTTACTGTGAAAACTCAATTAGTGCTTTGGAGCAGGAGGTTTTAAGCCCCAAATGTTTTGATGACAGGCCTGAATAATTTTTTCATGTTTATTAAAATGCTATTAAAGTATCGACACTTCCAATCTTGCCAGTTCTTTTAGTAAGAATCGGTCTTTTTATAAAAAATCAGTACCACATGCTAATTTCTATATCTCTTTGAATGCGTACCACATCTGCTAAGGAAAAAGAGAAAAAAAAACATTTTGAAGTAAATAATGGTGCAAGATGGGAATTACTCCCTCTTTCCGCCCCCTCCCACACAGGCACGCTAATCACCCGTGTCAGTCTCAGACTGAAGTACAAGGAGAAGGTGCTGCGATACGGCTCTGATCTCTCAGGCAGAAATCAAAAAAGGTATGGTGGTTTGAAGTTTCTCACTCCAATAAACAATAATAAGGCATAATGAGACCAATGTTGAAATACTGTGGCAATACCACAAACTTGCTAAACATCTGAAAGACAGACATGAAACCACGAAAAGCGATAGTCCAATTTCTAGAGTAAATTTCCCTGACAGTAGGTTTTCAGAGGGGAAGTATAATATCAGGTTACTTTAAGCACTTTAATCACTTTAATCACAAAATGCAGGAACTGTGTTTTGCGTGGGAAAAGAGGTGGTTTCCAAAGTGCCTAGTACTTAGCTAGCTCAAAAAACTACAATTCGTCATAATAGCGAGTTTGAAAGTGGCTCCATCACAACCAGTGAAGTCTCTACGGACAGTTAGAGCAAAGTCCTAGTCAAGACCAAGACTTTTAGTAGTCGTATCTGAGTCAAGACCGAAACCAGGAGTGGCCGAGACCAAGGCGACATCAAGACCAGATTAAGATTTTTTTTCATCATACCAGAATATAATGAAGAAAATGGAATAAATTAAATCAGTTTGTCATTCATTTTGCATTCATTATCATTCATTATACAGGATATAAGTTATTAATAAACAACATATTTGATCATATATTTTGTAAAATATAACCTGAAATAATATATAGCCTAAAATGATTATGAATTACTGTTATATTATGGTCTAGTCACACTATAAGGCAGTGTACCAACGTGATGTGCGGAAGCAAATGATGGTGATGATTCTGTTTTCCTCCTTCGCGCAAACTTAATCAGAATCACCACACAAATTCAACTGAGTATAGCAACAACATCCACTCGATAAATTTATATTATTACATGTGAAATAATAACAATAATAATTGGAGATTTTACAGACATGTTAAAGTAAAGTGAGCAGGGCAAAAAAGCATCTTTAAGTCAGAATATTCAACATAAAACATGTTCATTGATTGGCTACGAAAAGAGCAGGAACTTGTTTTCCCTGTTAGCCAATCACAGTGCATCAGCTAAACACATAATTCCAGGCAATGAGACAAATTCTAGAACAATAGATCTTATTTAGGCAGATTTTATTTAGGCATGTAGAGAAAGTACTTTTTTATTTTGTTTGAATGGATTGTTGATTCAATAACGACAGAAAAAAACTTCAGTTTATAATTAATTTTACCTCAGACAGACGTATTGGGCTCAGCCTGTCCACCTTACCCCGAGAGCAAGACAATACAGAGTCCAAATGAGGTTGAGACAGATACCGGACGTTTATGGTTTTAAGACTGAGACCGGACTTGAGTACTACAACACTAGTCTCTAGTGAGCACTGAGATTTTAAATCCTTCTAAATGTATTTGCATCCCTTAACTAAGCATTTTTTATAAAGACAGTAAAAGAGATTGTCATTCAAATGTGTTTTGTACATTGGTAATTAGTAAACATTCACAGAACAAATGACTTAATGCCTTATAACGCCTACATGGTCTGGTATAAGCCCTCAGTGACCGTAGATCTTAGCAATGCCTTTGCTTTCAGTACAGGAACATATTGCATTAAGTTTTGGTTTCCCACATCTAAAATGTGTGGCTTTTTTTGTGAGGATGTTTGAGGAAGGACCATATGTTTTTTTTTTTTTGGTTTTTGAAAAGGCAGTGCTCCAGCCCACACTTCAGAGTGCCTTGAGAACTTTATCAGGCTCATGTTTTGGCCTGGTCAGAATCTAGATTTCAACCCTATAGACATAATTTGGTCTCATATTAAACTCAAATCATAGTTTCAGCTACTCATCAGCTGAGTGGAACAGTATTGACTCTTTCTGTAAAGAGCTGTCTCCAAGCTCCCACACAGCTTCAGCATTTCAAAAAAAAGTCAAAGGGACTTTTTTGAATAGTCTGACATTAAGATTGCAAGTTCACATTTTCACCAGCTCACTTTACTATGTCTGCAAAATCTGGAATTATTATTAATACTATGTTTACACATTTCAATAATAAAAATGGATATAATGGATGATAGCTATATATGTGGTGAATTCTGATTAAGTTTGAGAGAAAAAGGAAACCAGAATCATCACCATCATTTGCTTCCAAAAGTGGCATTGCCTTAGTTTGACTAAGACTATAATATAATAATAATTAATAATAATTTTAGGCCATATATGTTGTTACATGTATGTATTATATGTATATATAATCTCATATTCATTTTACAAAATAATATATATCATGTATGATGAATGATGATGAATGCACAGGGAATTACAAACTCATTTTTATTCTTGTATGTTAAAAAAAATGTAATCTGGTCTCGGACTCGATGAATCTCGGTCTTGGTACTGACTCAGACTCGGCTCTGGCATTTTGACTACAACACTAGTTGCTTGTCGAGCTGAACAAATATCTAATACAGTGGTGCTTGAAAGTTTGTGAGCTCTTTAGAATTTTCTAGATTTCTGCATAAATATGACCTAAAACATCGTCAGATTTTCACACAAGTCCTAAAAGTAGATAAAGAGAACCCAGTTAAACAAATTATACAAAACAGACAAACATATTATACTTGGTCATTTATTTATTGAGGAAAATGATCCAATATTACATATTAGTGAGTGGCAAAAAAGTATGTGAGCTTTTTTTGCTTTCAGTATCTGATGTGACCCCCCCTGTGCAGCAATAACTGCAGCTAAACGTTTCCTGTAGCTGTTGATCAGTCCTGCACACCCGGCTTGGAGGAAATTTTAGCCCATTCCTCCGTACAGAACAGCTTCAGCTCTGGGATGTTGGTGGGGTTTTCCTCACATTAAACTTCTCGCTTCAGGTCGCGTCAGGACTTTTTTACTTGGCCATTCCAAAACATGAACTTTATTCTTTCTTTAACCATTCTTTGGTAGAACGGCTTTGTGTGCTTAGGGTCGTTGTCCTTGCTGCATGACCCACCTTTTCTTGAGATTCAGTTCATGGACAGATGTCCTGACATTTTCCTTTAGACTTCTCTGATATTCAGAATTCATTGTTACATCAATGATGGCAAGCCGTCCTGGTCCCAGATGCAGCAAACACAGGCCCAAACCATGATACTACCACCACCATGTTTCACAGAATGGGATAAGGTTCTTATGCTGGAAAGCAGTGTTTTCCTTTCTCTCCAAACATAATGCTTTTCATTTAAACCAAAAAGTTCTATTTGGTCTCATCCATCCACAAAACATTCTTCCAATAGCCTTCTGGCTCGTCCACGTGATCTTTAGCAAAACTGCAGACAAGCAGAAATGTTCTTTTTGGAGAGCAGTGGCTTTCTCCTTGCAAACCCTGCCATGCACACCATTGTTTGTTCAGTGTTCTTCTGATGGTGGACTCATGAATATTAACATTAGATATGTGAGAGAGGCCTTCAGTTGCTTAGAAGTTACCCTGGGGTCCTTTGTGACCTCACCAACTATTACAAGCCTTGCTCTTGAAGTGATCTTTGTTGGTCGACCACTCCTGGGGAGGGTAACAATGGTCTTGAATTTCCTCCATTTGTACACAATCTGTCTGACTGTGGATTGGTGGAGTCCAAACTCTTTAGAGATGGTTTTGTAACCTTTTCCAGCCCGATGAGCATCAACAACTCTTTCTGAGCTCCTCAGAAATCTCTTGTTCGTGCCATGATACACTTCCACAAACATGTTGTGAAGAGCAGATTGTGATAGATCCCTGTTCTTTAAATAAAACAGGGTGCCCACTCACACCTGATTGTCATCCCATTGATTGAAAACACCTGACTCTGATTTCACCTTCAAATTAATTGCTAATCCTATAGGTTCACATACTTTTGCCACTCACTAATATGTAATATTGGATCATTTTCCTCAATAAATAAATGACCAAGTATAATATTTTTGTCTCATTTGTTTAACTGGGTTCTCTTTATCTACATCTGATGATGTTTTAGGTCATATCTATGCAGAAATCTAGAAAATTCTAAAGGGTTCACAAACTTTCAAGCACCACTGTATGTACTTATACTGTACTTAATAACACACATTGTGATTTTAAGGTTTCTGTGACTTTTGGAGAAAAAACAGCAAAATGAATAAAAGCTAAAAACAGAAACAAAAAAGAAGAAGAGAAACATTCTCTGGTTACTTCAGCCAGGAGAGGACTATGGAAAGGGAAAGTTAGAGGTGGTGACGTGGCCTCTCGGTGAGATACGGTGTGATGAAAGCAGTTCCACAGAATTTCTGTGCAGTGAAGGTTTTCAGCTATTTACAAATGATGCCTCTTTTGATATCACAGCTGCCTTCTGTACTATATGTACATACATATTAACATGAATATTTTTACCTTAACTTAATCACTCCTTAATCACTTATTTTTTAGGAAATTCATGTATTAAGGTAAGTCAGTAAGCATGTAAGCAGTATACTAGAGCTACAGTTTTAGGTTCAAATACTAATATTGACACAACCTCCACATTACTTGTGTATACATCACACTGCAGCAGACAAAACAGTGCAAATACGAGACATAGCACAAGGTTTGCACAGTGGACTGTGGTAGCCTAGTGGATAAGGTACTGGACTCTGGCCCAGAAGGTCCAGGGTTCAAATCCCACCTCTGCCAAAGCTGCCACTGTTGGGTCCTTGAGCAAGACCCTTAACCCACAATTGCTTGGATTGTAAGACTGTACCAATTGTAAGTCGCTCTGGATAAGGGCGTCTGCTAAATGCTGTAAATGCTGTAAATGTGAGGTACGATGGGATATTCACAGACATCAATTACAATGCAGAGGAAATAAGGTGCATTGCATCGTCATTAAAGTGACAGTTCAGTCCCTGGTTTGAATGAGTAGCAGTGCCTTGTATTTAAAGTGAGGTTATAAAGGTAGTTAAGGATTTATGCCTTTATAATATCTAATAGGCATGGATAAAAGTTTGGGCACCTTTCCAGATGATGTTACATATGTTAATCAGTTCATGGTTCCATCATATTTGGAGAAAAACAGTCTGTCATACTTACTTTTAGTTGGTAGGTTAAAAAAAACAACAAAACATGTAACATAACCCTGTAATGTAAGCACTCAACTTTAAATGCTTAAAACGTGAGATATTCAGTATATTACAAGAAAATAAGCTTTACGTTAATGATTTTTCCCGACTGTAGTTACGATGGATTTCTTGGAACTATCTAAAACCGGGGACTACCTGTGCAAAGTAAAAGCAGCTTAACACTAAACTTCATTGTTAACATCATCATTAATAACATGGTTGCTGACTCACTCATTAGTCCTAAGGTAGTTCTTAAGTTGTTCCTGTGCTACAACAAGGAGGGAGTAGATCAAAATTGCTCGCACATAATGAGAAGTTTTATGGGCAGCAAACATTGATCTGTAACTAATATATATATTATATATATATAATGCATTGTAACAAATCATATAAAGGGTTGTATTGCTTGAATTGTTTTCTTTTTATTGTGTAATTTATGGAATGTTGTGATAATATTTTTGTTCCGTTCTAAACCTCTCGAAATGATGCACTCAAAAGCAGACGAACAGAGAACGAAGTAATAGTTTCATTATCAGTTTGCAGTACTTACTTCTGTAGATACTGCAAGTAAGCTGTAGATACTGTAGATACTGCAAGTAAGCTTTAATGTTACACTGGCAATGGATTAGAATTGCTCAAAAGTTGCTTGATATTGTCGAAAATTTATCATCATTGGGGAACCTACCCAAGAGCAGAGAATAGCACTATTTAACTTATATTTTAGAGAAATTGAGAAGTTATTTGGTCTAATCTATTTGCCCGATTGTTTAATCATTATGTGCGTTATATAGCTACAAAGTAAGTTTTGTATTTGTGAAATAGTATTTGTGTTTATTTCTATGTTAAACCCTCTGTTTTCAACAAATTTTTACACAGTTCTGTGCGTGTTTGTAACCCGTTGCAAAAAACGCAGACTCTAAAGAGGTTAAATCGGTTCAAACGTATGTTATGTCGCAAATAAGCAGACCACATTCAGTCTTTGAAAGCAGGGCGCTGGCGGAAACTCAAGCTGAGTAAGTTTCCACAGAAGACCTAAAACTGGGGCATTTTTAAATAGTACAGTGGATGCCTCACTTTAAAGTGGTTCGTAAAACTTAAGGGGGCAGACGAGGGAGAGACCCACAGGTTTACGTTTACCTTTCAGTATTACCCAGCTCCTCAGTGGAGATAGGAAAATGGATTCTGTTTCAGTAGAAATGACCAACTGTCACGCCTGACACAGTCTACACTGCTGTTGTGATTGTCAGCCACTTCTTTAGTTCTCCTTAAAGATTCCACTGAACTGCTGAGCTCCTGTCATGTCCATATCACATTCAGAAGAAGTGAAACTGGAAAAATTAAACGACACTACACAGTCACTCAGATTTTGCAACACATAAAACGATGATAAACTCAGCGGCGTGCGTGTGACCCTATTTGTAGAGTCTGTCATCAGGGGATTGCTGAATGATCGTTCACCATGACACCTCGTTTGCCTCAGTGCGGTTGGAGGACACAGCGCTGAGGTGTAGGATGGGGAATTCATCGTCCTGTTGATCTAATAAGGAACCAGACTTCCTGCAGTGGTGCATTCCCAGCATGATCTAACAGGATTATGTAACACCTAACGTGTGTGTTGTATATTCTTTTGATATGTTACGACTTAACGCCTAATAAGGAAAAACAAAACCATGATCCACCCAGGCTTCAATAACGCTGGTTGTTTGCTCTTGGGCAGTGACTTCGGCAACATTTATCGGTCTGTAGGGGTGCCCATAAAAGGTGGCTTTTTAGACCCCCTAACCACTTTAATTAAAAAATGAGCCTAGAGATCAATCGGACGACTTTTGTGATGCCATAACCAAAGGCTTTCTCTAGGAAATAAACCTACAATCAATTAGAGGTGTTTTCTTAAAATCTTCCTTATTCAAGAACGTTTTGTTATGCAATTGATTATGAAATATAAATGAATATGCAAATTAGGATGGGATGTCTTTCAGCGAGTTCTAGCGACTTTCTTTTTAGGCATTTAGCAGATGCCCTTATCCAGAGTGACTTCCACTGATATAGTCTTACACTTCAAGGATCTTGTTGAGTGGTGGGGTTTGAACCCTGGACCTTCTCTTCCACAGTCCAGTACCTTAATCACTAAGCCACCACAGTCCCAAATTTACCTGCCTTCCCCTGAAATGAGTTCACAGCACTGAGCACCAGTCCATCATCAGGGCATCACACTACAACCTTCATTTTGCAAGCCCAGTCCAGGATGCAGATCTTCAGAAGCTGTTGTTTCTACCAGCTGGCTCTTGCCATCAAGCCACAGGAACACAAGTGACTCATAAACAGGATGGTAACATAATAATGGTCTACAATTACACCTCAGTGCTGCTGAACAACTTTTATTAACCAGCTTAATTAGAAGGTTTCACGCACTTCTCCTAGGCTGTGTGTGTGTGTGTGTGTGTGTGTGTGTGTACTATGTATGTATTACATCCTGGAGACCAAATGTCTACACAATGATAGAAAGCTCTGACATTTTTTACATGATGGGGACACCTTGCTGGAAAATGTCTTTTTAACAAACACTGTAACTTCCTTATGAGAAAAAAAGAGTCAAAGGATTTGCTTTATGTTACTGAGGTGAAGGTTAGGGGTAGGGGAAGGTGTAGGTTAATTAGCTACAGTGGTCATTATGTCCATGGAAGGTCCCCACAATGACAGCAAGACAAACTTGATATCCTTGTTATATATTATATTATACTGTATTATATATCTTTGTGAGGACCAAATGCCCCCCATTTTGCTGGTCCTCATAAGGAATTTCTTGTTGTTTTTACATAAATGGCAACTTTCTTTAGAAAAACCAAAAGAACCAAAAGGTTTGCTTCAAGATTCTGAGGTTAAGGTTAGGATTAATTGTAGTGTTATAATATTATAAAAATGGAAAGACCAACTTAAATGCTTTTAGTTTCAAAGACCAACTTAAATGCCTTTAGTTTCACTACCTGTAATAGTGGCACACCTGTGTGTGTATGTATCTGTGACTGTGTATGTGTCTCTGTATGTGTGTGTGTGTGTGTGTGTGTGTGTGTGTGTGTGTGTGTGTGTGTGTGTGTGTGTTAAATGCCTTTAGATTCAGAATCCATAGTAGTGGCGCACCTGTGTGTACATGTTTGTGTGTATGGAGGTGTGTGTTAAATGTCTTTAGTGTCATTACCTGTAAAAGTGACACGTGTCTGTGTGTGTCTTAAATGTCTTTAGTTTATAATCTATAATAGTGACTAGGTAGCGGGCAAACCATGTCAAATGAAAGGGGTTGTAGAACCCAAGTGCAGTTACCTCCTGATGAAAGGGGCAAACCAAAAAGATAACAAAAATAACTAAATAAAAATAGGTAAATAAAAAGGGAAAAATAACAGCTGCATCTGGATGAGGCTGGCAGCTGGGATTCACCCCTGATCGGTGGTGTCACTGTGCGATACGTGTTACCAGCGCGCCACGTGGCCACTGAGGGTAAGCGCGGGGATGTGGAGCTTAAGGGGCAGAAACAAGGGCCACGCAGGAGCGGACTCAAAAGCAAAAGTAATAATTTGCAAAAGGTTAAATAAAAGGGGAAAAGGAAAAGGCACTAACAGCACATAAAGCACTGTAGCGAGCGAGGGGAGAACGTGAAAGCCCTGGGGGGCGCAAAGCTCACACGGAGGGAAAGCGTGACGCTCTCAAACGGGGAGCTTCGGGGAATCCCTGGAGAATCCCAGAAGCACGTGAAGCAAGTCACGGTTCTGCAGCATGACACAGATGCAGAAATGAGGGACAAGGTTGACAACAGCGCAGCCTCCCTCAAAGCACAAAGCGTGAGTGGGGAACTTAAATCCCTGCTTGTTTAGGAGAAGAATAAGCCCAATAAGAAGGGCAGAACCGGAGAGGAAGAAGCGGGGGGCTCGAGGGAGGCGGGGAGACCACGAAGGCAGCGAGGGACCGAGCGGTAAGTTCTTTCCCTACTCTAATGCACTAAGCCCTGGCTACCTCCAGTCTTCGAACCGTACATGGTCGGCCTCCTAACTGAGGCTGGTCTACCTCTTTCCCTGAGCCAGAATAACAAGAGCAGACGCAATAGCACGGATGAGACGGGTGAGGTCTCATATAATGCGACAAGGGTGTGACATCCAATGGTGCTCAGGGATGCTTTTAAATATCTGAGCCCGCAGGTGTCGCCAATGAATCACTAAGCGCCAATTCTGCATGGGTGCTCGGGACACTGCACCGGTCCCAGCACATTTTACAAGCCAACGCTGGCCACTAGCGCTGGCAGTGTGGCTCATTACAATTTGTGTGTGTGTGTGTCAAGTCAGATTTATTTACAAAGCGCTTTTTAAAATGGAGCATTGTCTCAAAGCAACTTTACAATTTTAGATTATCTTCTAAATCTACAGCCAATCCCAAATTCAGCAAGCCTAGGGCAATAGTGGCAAGGAAAAACTCCCTAAACATTATAAGGAAGAAACATTGGGAGGACCAAGACTTAAAAAGGGACCCAACCTCCATGGGTGACGTAGATGATAAGTGTAAGAGTGAAACGAAGTTATCTAATCAAATAAGTCTTCAAATAAAAAATAAAATAACATAAAGATATGTACATCGGCATGTGGGTGTTAAACGCCTTTACTTTCATTACCTGTAAAAGTGACACACTACACACTTTGTGTGTGTGTGTGTGTGTGTATGTGTGGAGGTGCGTGTTAAATGACTTTAGTTTCATTACCTTTAAAAGTGACACGTGTGTGTATGTGTGTGTGTGTGTGCGCGAGAGCAGGTGTGCGAGAGAAAGTGAGTGAGACAGAGAGAGGGGGATTTGCCCATCTCTGGCTCTGTTTCACCTGATACAGCTTAGAGAAACTTTCCTCTTTAGATTTTCAAGATGTGGGGGAGTTGAGGAGGAGGGTTTCATGCACAGGCAAGCCCCTTCTGCTTCATTTTCTCCTTCCGCTTAATGTACACTATATGGTAAGAAGCGTGCAGACACCAGGTCTAAGGAGTGATCTCTCACTCAACATTAGCATTCATAATATTCATAATATGAATCATAATATGAAGCGAACAGGAATGGAATCACCACACACCTACAGGTCAGTAGAACGGGTTGTAGTGACACATGAGTCAGTCGCTATATTACACCTTCCTAGGTTTCCACCTCCAACAAGCCAGTTCATCAAGTTCCTGTCCTGCCATCCTAAAATAAAGTCTATAAAGTAATGGTTTGCCAATCTTGGTGGATAGTTTGGCTGTTTTGAACAGATCCCTGACATTAACGATGGAGTGGAAAGCCAAATGTGAGCTCACTGTCCCAACTCACAGGCATGTTCTTCTCAGGAGAGTGAAGCCTGGTGTTGCATCCAAAAGGTTTTGGATGTCCACAAATGTTTGGTGATATAGTGTATTTACTAATTTATCTGAAAATGTCCTTCTTCTGCCAATGCCATTCATTTACATATTAATGCAGCTCTTCTGTAAGATTCTCTAAATAAGAATGTTTTACATACATTACAGTGGTGCTTGAAAGTTTGTGAACCCTTTAGAATTTTCTATATTTCTGCATAAATATGACCTAAAACATCATCAGATTTTCTAAAAGTAGATAAAGAGAACCCAGTTAAACAAATGAGACAAAAATATTATACTTGGTCATTTATTAGTGAGGAAAATTATCCAATATTACATATTAGTGAGTGGCAAAAGTAGGTGAGCCTTTGCTTTCAGTATCTGGTGTGACCCCCCTGTGCAGCAATAACTGCAACTAAAAACGTTTCCTGTAGCTGTTGATCAGTCTGCCACAACGGGCTGGGAGGAATTTTAGCCCATTCCGTACAGAACAAGCTTCAGAGCTCTGGGGATGTTGGTGGGTTTCCTACACATTAGCTGCTCGCTCAGGTCCTTCCACAACATTTCCATTGGATTAAGGTCAGGACTTTGACTTGGCATTCCATAACATGAAGAACTTATTATTCTCTTTAACCATTCTTTGGTAGAACGACTTGTGTGCTTAGGTCGTTGTCTTGCGGCACCTTCTCTTGGATTCAGTTCATGGACAGATGTCCTGACATTTTCCTTTAGAACTTCTCTTGATATAATTCAGGAATTTATTGTTCCATCAATGATGGTAAGCTGTCCTGGCCCAGATGCAGCAAAACAGGCCCAAACCATGATACTACCACCACCATGTTTCACAGATGGGATAAGGTTCTTATGCTGGAATGCCGTGTTTTCCTTTCTCCAAACATAATGCTTTTCTTTTAAACAAAAAGTTCTATTTTGGTCTCATCCATCCACAAAACATTCTTCCAATAGCCTTCTGGCTCATCCACGTGATCTTTAGCAAACTGCAGACGAGCAGCAATGTTCTTTTTGGAGAGCAGTGGCTTTCTCCTTGCATCCCTGCCATGCACACCATTGTTGTTCAGTGTTCTTCTGAAGGTGGACTCATGAACATTAACATTAGCCAATGTGAGAGAGGCCTTCAGTTGCTTAGAAGTTACCTCACCAACTATTACACGCCTTGCTCTTGGAGTGTTCTTTGTTGGTCAACCACTCCTGGGGAAGGTGACAATGGTCTGGAATTTCCCTCCATTTTCCCTCCATTCTCCATCAGAGATGGTTTTCTAACCTTTTCCAGCCTGATGAGCATCTCTTTTTCTGAGGTCCTCAGAAATCTCCTATGTTCGTGCCATGATACACTTCCACAAACATGTATTGTGAAGAGCAGACTATAACAGGGTGCCCACTCACACCTGATTGTCATCCCATTGATTGAAAACTCCAATTTCACCTTCAAATGAGGTTCACATACTTTTGACACTCACTAATATGTAATATTGGATCATTTTCCTCAATAACTAAATGACCAAGTATAATATTTTTGTCTCAAATGGGTTCTCTTGGACTTGTGTGAAAGTCTGATGATTTTAGGTCAAATTTTAGGTCAAATTTATGCAGAAATCTAGAAAATTCTAAAGAGTTCACAAACTTTCAAGCACCACTGTACGTGTAAATGTTCATGGATAAATATGCTTAATCATACAGAGTGTTAAAAATGTGAAAGGAGACAAAGCAGTTTTCCATAAGCACTGATTAGATATGCGTAATATAAATTTGGGTAAACAAGCCGCAAACCTCCCACTCTGGCAAAGCCTCAGACTGCAAGATGCTACATGTCCTATAATATCCTTGTTCTGGATAAGCCGCAGGCCAGTGTGAGACAACAGTTAATTGCAATAAACAAAACGCGATATTTGGATTATATTCTCTCAGACCTGTAGGTGTCACTATGGATACTGACAACACGTGGAGTTGTGGTCACTGAAATATCATCAAATCGGGAGTTTCCCCCGGTGAAAAGCTACAGAGGCGGTGTGGATTTAAAAAGGAAGTTCGATCAGTGTGATTTGTCATCAGACAAATATGGCATTTCCTTTTGCTAAGTAAATTCAGGTGTGAGTTAATCATTTAATACAAACCACATGTAATGTCTAGAATTTCTTTAGGGCAAAACCCAGACTTTAAATATTAAGCACTATGTTAAATATTAGAAAGGGTCATATAAAGCACACATGCACATATAAATATAAGTATAAAGGTTGTCAAAATGAACCCTTTAGAAATTTTTTTTTTATCACATTTTCATTACCATGCATCCAAAATGGTCGCCTACATACCATAAACAGTATTAATAGCCTACAGGGAACATAACTGAACAAGATTTCTGACTCTTCGGTATACAGCTTGCAGTTTGACAACATGCCTGGCACATGAGGGAACAGCTTGCACATGCTGTGTCTAGTAAAGGTCCCTAATAAAACGAATATTTGCATTGAAAAGGTGTTGTTCTGGTAATCACTATTGTGTTTTTTGTGTTTAGCTAATTATTATTACTTTTCGTGTAAAATAAGAGCAAGTGCATTACTAACAATCGCAATAATACTTGCTCGAATTGTACATGAAAGAAGTAGTTCTTTCTTTAACGTGATCAAATCTTGACAGTCCCCAATACATATGTCTTTATTTCAGCATCACAACATCCCTCCAAATATAGTTATGGTTTATGTAGCTCTCTGAGTTGTGTCTCACCGTGTTCCTGACTGGATTAGCATTTTGAATATCACATTTTATTGCATAACCTGTCCCACAAGGCTCAGTAATGGGTCTATTGCGTTTCTGCTCGGTGAAATTTTTTAATTAAAGCACTGCGTTTCTCATGTCTCTGATACAGGGACAGTAGCCAGCTTCTCGGCTGCCTTTTAAAAATTAATTAACTGCTGCACCTTTGCATGTCTGAACGACTTCCATCATTTTTGGATGATGAACATTTATCTTAGACATAACCGGAGAGAATTAATGTCCCTGTCAATCAAAAACTCCCCAGCGTGGTTAACTCGAAACTGCTGTCGGTGATCTATTTGAATTTATACAGCGGATATGTGGCTGACAAATACAGTCAGAGGAAAAGGTTTGTGAACCCTGTGTGTAAATGTGCCCACAGAATTGAATACAGTACTGTGTTGGTGTTCAGAACAGTTGACTATATTATTGGTATTGAGGACTACTGTATATTATGATATTGATGTTTTAATTGCCCGATTCATCGACAGGCAAACCATCAACACTGGACAGCAGACACTGTAGAAATCACCTAAAGTGGGTTTATTGCTGACATTAACTGGGCAGTGTCGCTATAATATGGGATTAGGTTATGTATGACTGTTGGTTTATGATGAAATGCCAGGAGAAATGTGTTTAAAACACATTTAGTTGTATTTTCCATATCTATTAGTTCTGTTGCCCAGGGGAAACCACAAAGTGATCGACTGCAAGCAAAAAACAGCTTTGTTAGATTAGCAAGCAGTTGTTTCCATCCTCTATGGGATTTAAGAGTTCCTGCTGAAAACCAGCAATGACCAGCATAGTGTTTTGGATGCTGGAACGCTGGTCAGTCAGCAAACCCATGCATTTCATGTTGGTCCTAGTTGCTTTGTGCTGGTTTAGCTGGTGAACTCGCATGATCTTGGCAGTAAAGCTAGCTGACCATCGTAACAACATACAAAAGGTCTTTGTTAAAATATTCATCGTGCATTTAAATCGAAGTTTAATTAAAACACTGAAAATTCATACATTTGTTGTTTTGAAGCTTGAAAAAAGAATGTCATTAAGCTAGCACTGGTCAGAATCTTAAAACCAGGAACCAGATTTTTTAGCATTGCAATTAAGCCATGTAGCATGAATTTAAGACATATGAATTTTAAACACCATAAATTTATTCTTTGGAAACTAAAGAAGAGCGTATTTGTAGGGGGAAAATGAAAAATTGTCTAACATATTTGAATTTCTGACAAAAACACTTTAGCGGCTGTACTTTCCCATCGTCTAAACCAACATTAAATAAACGAACGATTGAAATTTGAGATGATTTATTATGTTAGTTGGCTAAATACTACATTTAAATGAACTTTAGATGCAAAAGGAACATCATGGACTAGTTTGGAGGAATTCCTAATATATCCCGTGTCGCAGTGATGCTTTGAAACGTAGCGTCACGTTCACGTCACGGGAACGTAGCCTGAAACAGGAAGTAAAGATGGCGACTGCCTACGAGAGATTCAACCTGTAAGTTGCGATCTATTTCGTATTTATGTATTCACTTCAACACTGTGAATCACTGTAATGGTTAAATACTAACCTCATTTTCGTTCCTGTGAACTGACGGCTTTTGAAGGCTTTTAACGGCTGACATAGGCGTTAAATGAGCTGAGCTGAGTGACTGCTTGTTCAATGACAGCTCACAATTCTGTTCATTTTAGCATTTGCTTTTACAGCTCTGTACATATAAGCAGGACTGTATGCCAGTCCTGTTTTATATCGGTGCAGTGCTGGCCGTTATGTGGTGAGGACGGCTGGAATGGAGTGTAATTGGCACCCTTGGTAAACATTGGCACACAAAGCATGCGGATGCCGTGCAACTCCTAAAATGTCGCAGGGAACTCTTAAGTTTACTTCCTGTTTCATCAGGGCTTAAATCTGAGGTCACACAAAACCAAATTCCCTTAGTCATTCATCAAGGGGAATTGGACATAAAACACAAATTAAATCAGACAGTAAATATATTGGTAGGGGATTTTGTTAGAGAGGCAAACATTTCTCCTAATACAGTGCATAGAAAATCATTATAACCCTTTGAGATAGTCTCTTCATAGCATTTCAGCAATGAGAATAAAGGCAACAGTCTGTTTGGATACATATCTAACACCTTTGGACACCTAGACTGGCAAATACTGCCCAGTCTTCCTTCCCAAATTATTCAAATTGAGCCAAAATTTGTGGTGAGGGCAATGGATGGGCTTGAAGATAGCAGTCCATTGTCCTTGCCATCAGATTCATCTGATTTCTGTCTGATTTAGGTCAGGGCTCTAACGTGGCCTCTCAAGTCAAGTACATGAATCTTCTTATCCTTGAGCCATTGTGTTGGGGGTTTTCTAGTGATGTTTAGGGTTGTCGTCATAATGAAAAGTAAACCACCTACCCATCTTCAGAGGTTTAGCAGAGGGCCACAGGTTTTCTAAGGAATTTGAGTGTACTTGGCAGCATCTCTTTTCTCTTCAATGCAGTCCTCAGACCCTGCTGAGGAAAGATATCCCACAACATAATGCTGCCCCACCATGCCTCACAGTAGGTATGGTGTATGTACTTTGTGCAACATAGTGCTTGGATTTCAGTCCAAAAACTTCCGGTCATGGCATCAGAAGCGCAAACGAGACATGTAGAGTTTGTTTGAGAAGGTGCTTCTTTCTTGCCAACCTACCATTCCAGCTTTGTGTAAACCTTGTGAGATTGTGAGAACACATATACAAGACTCCAGTCCACCACCGATGTTGCTGTTGCAGCTCTATGCTCAGAAACCCCTCCCTCAAACATTGCTAGTCATGGACTCTGGGTCATTGCAGTGGTGGACTAGCGTATTAGACCACTACACCACCTGGGCGCCACAACATGAACTCCGATTACTAACGTGGCTGGATGTGGTGTAATGTGATGGGTGTGGAACATGATAGCACAGATCCTGACCCATGTGGTCTCTGCCTTTTCAAAACTTATAGAGAAACCCCAGTGTTGCATTGAGATCAGATGCCTGTTACTGAAGCAGATTTGTGCTTGAGTCGACATCCCCTTGGTTTATATCTGCATTTCATGGTAATCCTCAAACAACAGTTCTTTGTGTGATGCCTGTGGCTCTGCGAATGGCATAACTGCAAGGGGAAGTCTGACCACATTTCTTGTTACCTAATGCTCCGTGCTTGCAACGTTGGTTGTGGTCAGCAGCACGGAAATGCGTTGCTCAGCAAATTTTGCAACGAGGAATGTCTTCGTTTTGATGTGTCATGAAAATGCCGTGCTACTGTTTTCACTCATCTCACAGATGGAAGTGCTGATTTAGAGCATCTGGATAAATGAAGCTGAATCAGTTTATGTTGGTCCTTGGCTTGGATTTGACTTTAGAGACAGGATTTATTGGGGAAAGCTTTGAGTTGTGGAGCTCACAGAAAATGAAAATGAAATTTGCCAGACAATGAAAGGAAACGCTTGCAAGCGCTTGCAACTTCATCGATTGGAATTTGATTCACAGATATTAGATATGAACGTCGGTTTTTCTCATGGGTAGATGAACCTTACTGCTGACATTGGTTTGCATTGATATGGATCAGGAAAACGTGCAGAACCAGTATTGATACAGAATACACAATGCTTATCTTGGAGGTTTTAGACACTTACTGGCAGTTAGAGTCGATAGCTTATCTTTTTCCCATTCTCAGTTCTCATTCACATTTAATGCGTATAGCAGTTGGCATTTTCCAAAGAGACTTGCGATTTATGAGTAGTTGTATTAAAATAGTTGTGATTTTCTTACAATAATATTTTCGAGAATTGCATTTAAGAACTTTCTTATGAACGTCTTAGTGTTTGTCTTAAGAACCTTCAAGTTTTTTCTTAAGAAGGCTTTCTTGAATCCTCCCAAATATCTGGTCAGTGGTGGTCCTTAGGTGGTCCCCTTTCTATCCGCGGAAGGGTAGACTGGGCTATCGCAGAGCCTCTGTTGATTCTGTAGCTCAAAACCAGAACATGCTAATAAAATACAAACATAAGCTGATGTGCTGAACCAATTTCAACTTCCTGGACATTAGGGGTGTTATATAATTGGGACTGATGGTGTAGCAGTTAAGGGACTGGACTATTGACTGCAGGGTCCAGGTGCTGAAGCTGCCACCATTAAGCCCTTGAGCGAGGCCCTTAACCCACAGTTACTTGGATTGTAGCTTGTAAAGTTGTATCAGTCGGAAGTCGGTCTGCATGAGGGCTGAATTCTATAAATGTAAATATTGTAATATAGTACGTACATGTAATGTCCTGTATATAGCGAATTAGTCTGCAGTGCCACCTGAACACCTCAATTCCCTCAAGTTTTGGATGGGATTAAGGTGAAAATGTTATTTTCCCTTTTAAACAGTCGTGATATTTGCCACTAGTACTGGAACATGTACCCTTATTTGGGCATCACCGCTCTACACCTTATCATAAACAAACAGCACTGCGATCTCACACCCACGCTAATGCTGCACACACTACACCCAGGTGAGTGTCAAACAAACATCTCACCCTTCTTGTTAGGCTTGGCTGTAGATTGAGAGGTAGATATAGGTAAGACGTTTTACTGGATGCAGGGACATTAAATGACTTATTTGACTTGAGTCAGGTTCCAGTGTCCACCTACAACAGCTAACTCCTACAACTACTGATCTTCACATGCTCTCTAAACACCTCAGAATCCAGAAGATATCCATTCAGGTGCGCAACCCACTGACATTAAGCCATTTTCACGCACTGCTGTTAATGAAAGTTAGATTTTATGTATAAGTGATGCACTGACGTTAAAATTCTTAGAAAGAAATTCTTGGAAATAAATATTTAAACACACTCAGCCTCACATGGAGTGATTACAGATTCCTTGCCTAATGTCTCTAGAGATCGTCACATGATTCCACATGGTGCATTTACTGCTGCTCAGACTGATCCAAACAGAATCTGTCCATCACAGGAAAGTGTTTGGAACGAGCAGCATTTTTAAAATGATGTTCTACGTTTTTATTGCCATTAATATTATTTTTAAAGTGTTAGATTTCAACAATTGATTCAATCTTGGCATGTCTGTTTCTGACACACCAAACCAATCCTGGGCCTCCAGTTATACCATTTGCCGCTTCCGTAATGACATTTTCTGCCATTTAAACCTATTTTTGAAGAATTCAAAGCCACACACTTTGTTTGTTTGCTCAAGCCATTGTTCCTGAAGTTCCATTTGCTTGCTATCTGCATTCGGCTCTCTGGCCCATCCTAACGTTAAGTGTTTTTGAATGAAATGAGTGCTGTTTTTGGTCAAAAAGTTTCAGCATCACTAAAATTCTCTAGTTTTATTCGCCAAGTAATTTAAGATGTAAGACGATGTGGGTGTTACTTTTTACAAATAATTAACTAGAACTTTGAGAAGAAGATGTTTTTATAGCAATGTCTTTGCCAACACTCGTCTTCGAATACTGAATCTTTATAGCAATTCCCATTCAACTCACTTCTTTACAGACATGCTACTCCTGATAAGTTTTACATCGAGGCCTGTGATAATGGAGCTAGCGACGTCCTGGTTATCGACAGGATTTCCACAGAGATGACCCTCGCAGGTGAGACTTGCTGAAAGATCAGTCTTAAAACAGAACACTAGACTCGTATACCTAAAGCAAAATAACTAGGTTTAGAAACAGTTATTTATGTCTGTAAGTGAAACTCGATATTGGTTAACGCCCAAACGTGTCACGCCCAAACGTGACAAATCTTGAGCTTGCTAGTGTGAACCCAGTAATCGTTGTTGTGTTTAGATCATTTTTCATTACTTTTGTCGGCATTTGTTAAATCGCATGTTGCTGTGTATGAAGGCTACTCTATACTGCTTTCATTCCTGAAGGAGAAGTCTTTTTGACACGTTTTTCTTTTAAAGGCGTTATGGACATTCCTCCATCAGGAATCACCAGACCCATCTGTGGGATTATGGGAACCATTCGACTTGTAGCTGGTAGGTTTTGGTTTGACCAAGAGTGCAGAGCTTTGGGCATCTGCTGGATATTCAGTGCAGTTGTTCTTGTAGACTTGGATGTGTTTTGGAGTTCTAAGCAACTTTTTTGTGCTCGTGCTTGCAGGGATGTACCTCATCGTCATCACCAGGAAGAAGAAAGTGGGTGACCTGTTTGGTCACACGGTGTGGAAGGCAATGGAATTCGACCTGATTTCTTACAAGAAGACCATTGTGCACCTCACAGAAAACCAGGTGACCTACAAACAGGAAGCAGTGAGCCTTTTTTATGAAGCAGTGCTTGTTCCCAAATGTTTTAGAGCTGACCCATTGTGTATGCCAATGTGGGAGTTTGCCAGCGAAGCATATAAGTTCAAGTTCAATTCATGTATATAGAGCAGATTTTCAAATCTTTATGAAAAAGCCCAGTCATGAGCAGCCAGGGCTGACAGTGGCAAGAAGCCTTGAGAGGGACCAGGCTCAGTTGGTGAATCCATTTCGTTAGTGGACATGTGTTATCTGTAAATAGTTGGTTCATATGATTTAACAGATGATGATGTTGGAGCTGAATCAGTTTTACAGGTTTAAGGCCAGATCATTGCATGATTCCTCTTAGGGGTGGGTGATATGGTAAAAATATTCTATCACGATTATTAAAGACGTTTTCATGATACACGATATTTATCACGATACATGTGATCGCAGAACAAAATGCATCAGTAGCGACATATTCTTCAAAACTACTATTCAGATATTATCCCATACTTGTAAAGTCGTTTATATTCAAAAAGTGCTGCAGTTCATGTAGTTAAACAGGACTAATTACACTCTTTATTATAAAACATGTAGTTGATCAGTGTTCTTTAAGCACTGACGATATCGTCGATAGGCTCAGAAAAGCATATTGTCTGTCACAGTAACCAAATGTATCACGATACGACAAAATATCGTCATATTGCCCATCCCTAGTTCCACTGGGAACCAGCATTGGAACCAACACCAGCATATTGTTGGTTCAAGCGGTTTAATGGATGATGTTGCTGGAAGTAAACCAGTTTTTTTTGCAAAGTGAAGGCCAGATCTTTTAGTGGAAAAGTGTGGAATGGTTCCATTTACATTTACAGCATTTAGCAGACATCCTTATCCAGAGCGACTTACAATTGGTACAGTCTTTCAATCCAAGCAATTGTGGGTTAAGGGTCTTGCTCAAGGACCCAGCAGTGGCAGCTTGGCAGAAGCGAGATTTGAACCCTGGACCTTCTGGTCCATAGGCCAGTACCTTAACCACTACCACTGTCCAGATGGTTCCAGATGGGTCCAGTGCTGGAACCAGCACTCAATATAGAGTTGGTTCTAGTGGTTTAGTGAATAATTTACTGGAACTGAACCAGTTTCAAAAGGTGATGGCTAGATCTTTTGCATTCCATGGTTGAAGCATATTGTTGGTTCAGGTTGTTCAACGGATGATGCTGCTGGAACTGAACCTGTTTTGCAGCATGGAGGCCCGCTCTTTTCCAGTGGAGGAGCATGGAAAGGTTTTAGATGGTACCAGTACTGGAAACAGCACCAGCATGTTGCTGGTTCAAGTAGTTGAGTGGATCATTTTCTGGAACTGAAGCAGTTCCACAAGGTGAAGGCAGGCTGCTGAAGTAAAAAAAAAAAGTGTGGAATGGTGCTATCCAGTAATGGAAGCGTCACCAGAATATTGCAGGAAACTTATTCACAAAGGCCAGATCTTAAGTGGAAAAGCGCACTGGAACCAGCACCCAGTATAGATATATCACGATATAACAAAATATCGTCATATTGCCCATCCCTAGTTCCATTGGGAACTAGCACTGGAACCAACACCAGCATATTGTGGTTTAATGGATGATGTTGCTGGAAGTAAACCAGTTTTACAAAGTCAAGGCTAGATCTTTTAGTGTTGAATGGTTTCTGATGGAACCAGCACTGGAACCAGCACCCGGTATAGAGTTGGTTCTAGTGGTCTACTGAATAATTTACTGAAACTGAACCAGTTTCACAAGGTGACAGCCAAATCTTTAGCACTGGAAGAACGAGGTCTGTCCATGACCAGGATATTGTTGGTTGACGTGATTTAACGTTTAGTTTGCTCAAAGTGAAGGAGTTTCACATGGTAAAGGCGAGCTCTTTTGCTGTGGAGGGGCATGGAATGACTGTAGATGGAATCTACCCAAGTTTTCTCATGTCACCCCACTGCTGCGTTCCCTTCACTGGCTCCCTGTAGCTGCCGCATCAGATACAAAACCGTGATGGTCACCTACAAAGCCAAAAATGGAACAGCACCATCTTACCTAAAGGCTCTGATCAAACGACGCTCTGTACCTCGTTCCCTCCGAGACTCGAGCTTCGCTCGACTGGATCCTCCACGTAAGGTCAAAGGAAGACGAGCATCTAGACTCTTCTCTGTCCTGGAACCCAGGTTGTGGAATGAACTTCCACTGGATGTCCCAATGGTTGAGTCTTTTGCTGTCTTTAAGAGGCGACTAAAGACTCGCCTCTTCACCCAGCACTCAGTAAAGACTGAAGTGAATACAACTGCTTATTTATATATCGTTTAAAAAAATTTACTTGTGTGTTTTGTTGATCTACACCAGATACTAGCAAGTTCTGGTTGGATTGTGTTCGTGAGCTATTACTTAGTTGCACTAATTTGAGGTTTTGTCTACTAGGAAGAATTTAAAGCACTTCTGTAAGTCACTCTGGATAAGTGCTGTAAATGTAAATGTAGTGCTGGAACCAGCCCTGGACAGTATTGGTGGAGAAAGGGGTACACTGGTTAATTTAAGTCAGTTCAGAACCTGTTTTCTGTTTGGTAAAGTCCTTAAGTGGGCAGACCCATTGTCCGCTTATGACTGGGCACCTCTGGCGTCTCACTGTTGCGTAATTGGAACTAGTCGCTCGATGTGCTTGTTGCTGGAGCTTCTGACCGGGATATCTCATTACAGCCGGGCAGACTTGCTGCATTATTTATCAAAGCTTGGAAACCAAAATGGGCACAGCCTTCCCCTTACCCCTCACTGTTACTCTTATTAAAATGCTATATAAGTGAGTCGAGTTGAGCAGCAGGGTGTTTCTCTTGCAGCAGGACTCTGAACGATGCAGACCAGACTTCAGATGAACTGGCGGAGAAGGGTTCAGAGTAAGGGCATGAAACGAGAGAGAAAAAATTGTGCCGCTTTACTAATTGACCACTTGCCCTTTGATGCTTCCGCTGTGTATTGTTCTCATCTGCACTATCCCGCTGCCTTCAGATGGCAGATTCATGTTAACCAAACACTACATGCATTCTGGCTTGTCTCTTAGCTGTTATGGCCAATGTGCAGCAACGGAGTGATGAGTGGAGAATGCACTAAACAATTCTGCTGACTGCACACTGTGTGGAGGAAACAGAAGTGTGTGTGTGTGTGAGTGTGTGGCTGTTTAGCACGCTAAATTCAAAAGTGTTGAAAGTCAAATCTTCAAGTAGACCTCCAGTGTCAGGCCATAAATATGAGTCCAAGGCAAGACACTCTGAAAGTTGTCACTTAAATCCATCCAAGTCCATGATCTAAGATCTGAATCATTGGTGCCTGTGTCGTGGTGTGCGTTCCAGTATGTGATGGAGTTAGTGTTTCACTTTCACTGCATGCACATCACCTAATCACAGCGACTTCATCACAGCCGCTGATTGAACGACTTTAACCATGTTGCCGTCTGTCCACAGATGCAGGACAACAAGACGTTCTTGTCCATGATCAACAACGTTCTGAACACGGACGGTTTCTACTTCTGCACCGACTACGACCTCACGCACACACAGCAACGGCTCGCCAACACCAGCCCCGACTTCCAGGAGATGAGCCTGCTCGAGAGGGTGAGATACTCCGAGAAAGCCATAATGAGAGAGGAATGCAGAAGTGATGGGGAATAGATGAGTGTTAGATGGTGTTCCTTCATTCGTGCTGAAGTGTTATTACAGGAGATGAGGTGAGATCTCGGGGTTCGCAGTTGAGTTCATTCAGACTTATATTTCTCATCTTGCAGACAAGAAGAATTCCTTTTACTTTTTAAAGGAAGCTGAAAGAAAAGGCAGTAAAATTGAGAGGGAACAAGAAAAACGGAAAGAAAGAAAAGAACAAAAGGGAAAGAAAGTAGGTAATAAGAAGTGAAATACAAACAGCAGAAAAGGGAAAAGCGAAGAAAAACATTTTGGTGGAAAAATGGAAAGCAGGAAAATATTTTGCGAGAGGAAAGTGGAAAATGAAAAGGGTTCTGGGGTAAATAATGGGAAAAAAAATTGAAAACCGTGAAAGCAGAAATGGAAACCAATTTGAGGGGCGGAGGTGAAACAAAAAAAATGGAAAAGGTCAAGAATTCAGGGGTAACAAGGGGAGGGTGAAAAAGCAATTGAGAGTTTTGGGGGGAATGCAAAGTGAAAAGGAAAGTAGTTTATTGGAGAAATGAATAGTTTCAAAGAAGAAGAAAGCAGAAAAAGAAGAGGACAAGAAGAGGAAAGGCACAATAAAAAATAGGATAACAGGAAACAAGAAGGTAGGAAATAAAAGGAAGGTAAGGAAACCTGAAGGGAAAGAAAAACGAAAAAGTTAAATCATTTTGGGGATAATGACAGTGGAAAAAAAATGGAAGGGAAAATGTGAAAGCAGCAAATGACTAAGATGAAGGATGGGGAATGAGAGGGGAAAAAAAGAAATAGAAAGAATGAGAAAGCAAGAAAGGAAATAATTTAAAGAAGGAAAGCTTAAGCTAGCATTTAAGCAATGAAAACGATAGGAAGTAAGAAAGAAAAGAGTACAATGTAAAGAAAGAAATAAAGTGAGCAAACAAAGTAAGAAACAATGGAGAAAATGAAGGAAAGAAGAAAGCAAAACAGGAAAGATGGACAAGCTGGAATTAAGGTTCATAAACGTTTAAGTTTAACCATGCAGAAGTCTGAGCTTTAGCTTTTAAAGAAAAAGAAAGCAGCAGTATGTAGTATGTGGGAGTAGTAACAGCACTGTTCTCACATCACTCTCATATGTACCGGGAGGTATTGTTTACTCGGTTGGTAATGTGACTTTTTCTCAAACTTGGTCTGCGTTGTGCTTTCTCATTTCTCACTGCGGTCGATGTTATCAGGTGGAAGTGTTAGTGGTTTAGGTGCAGCTTTGCACAAACGCTTGTGTTAATACCGTCTGATGAACTCGTTTTCCTGCTTAACCCTTCCATCGCTCTACCTGCCTCCTTCCCTGCTTGCTCTCTTCATCTCTGGTTTGCGGGGAGTCTCTGATTCATTGTGTTAATTAAGATATAAAGACTTGGTCCTTCATTAGCTGTTTTACACTCTGAACCTTTTCCATTCATCCAAGGCTAAGCTCACCAGGCAAAAAGTGTGTGCAAGTACATTTATTATTGCCTCTACTCCAGAATTATTGACACTAAAAATTCCCCCTTTTCTCTAGCCGTCAAACAAGTACTTTTTTATTTTTTTATTTTTTTTATTTTTATTCCTGTTTATGGTTTGCTGTTAGCCAATAGTAGATAAAGTGCAGAGCTAATATACTTGAGCACAGTACAGATACTGCTAGCAACAGATTAGTAACTGCAAGTATTTCTCATCTTACACACAAGAAGAATGAGACTTTTTAAAGGAAGCTGAAAGAAAAAATATAGAAATGCAGTAAATTGAGAGGAAATAAGGAAATGGAAAGAAAAGAACAGAAAGGAAAGTAGTCAATAAGAAGTGAGATAAGAAAATGAAATGATTCAGGGAAAAGCGAAGAAAAAAACATTTTGGTGGAAAAATTATTTTGGCGGAGGTGAAAAAACATTTTGAAAAAAAAAAAAAGTGGAAAAGGTCAAGAATTCAGGGGCTAAAAGGGGAAAGTAAAACAGCATATGAGGGTTTTGGGGGGAATGGAAAGCCATAAGGAAAAGGGACAAAGAAGAATAAAGCAGAAAAATAAAACAGTTTTCAAAAAGGCAAAACAACAACAGGAAAAGAATTTCTAAACAAAGGAAAAAAGTGGAAGGCTAACAGGAAACAAGAAATGAAAGGAAGGTAAGGAAAGAACTTTAGTCCGCCATTACACTGCTGGATATGAAGCTCAACAGTTAAACTGATGGGCGAAGAAACAATAAGAGTTTGACGTTAAAGTCTGTCTACAGAGAAAACTGATCGATCTACTGGGTGCCAACCAGTATGGATACTCATTGTTGGACTCCTTTCATGCTAGTTCAGTAAAACAACATGCTATCCTGTTTTTCTTTTTGCAGGCAGATCAGCGATTTGTGTGGAACGGAAATCTCTTGAGAGAGATAATTGCACAGCCAGAGGTACAGACTTTTTGACTTCAATTCAGACATAAATAGGCGTGTGCACTGTCACAGTATGTCATGTACGTTTAAAAGTAATACTGGGCAGAATCATGCAGGAATGCACTGAGCTTCACATGTCCGGTTGTCATCAGACAGCCAACCAGCCACTGAGACACTCAACCTCAGGTCTCCATGGGGGTACAGAGCAGGGCCTCCCTTTGTTCTAAAAACAGCCTAGATTCTTAGTGGCATGGGTTCCTCGAGATGTTGGAAACATTCCTTTGAGATTCCGCTCTGTGCTGACATGATCACGCAATTCCTGCATAGTTTTAGCAGCACTTTATCCCAAAGGTCGTCCATTGGGTTCAGATCCATTGACTGGGAAGAACACTGAAGGACACGGGGCTCATTGTTTTGATGCCTTTTGAGTTGTGACATTATTATGCTGGAAGTGGAGGGGTGCACATGGTCAGCAGCAATACTCAAATAGAATGGCATTCAAACAATACTTGATTGGTATTAATGGGAGCCGAGCATTACCAGAAAACCTTCTTCACATCATTGCACCACCTTCAACAGCCTGGACGTTTGACACAAAGCAGACTGGGTCCATGGCTTCATGCTGTGGGGACAAAATTCTGTCCCGAACTTGTGTGTGTCTCTTAAGTCATCAGACCAGGCTACGGTTTTCCAGCCTTCAACTGTCCAGTTCAGGTGAGCCTGTGCCCACTGCAGCCTCAACTTTCTGCTGTTTGCCGACATGAGTGGAACCCCATGTAGTCTTCCGCTGTTGTAGCTCATCCACCTCAAGGTTGTGCATCCTGAGGTGCTCTCTGTAGGTGTGGAGTTACTGACTGACACGTTTTTCCATCCTGACTCTAATTTAAGACGTCCATGTGTTGAATATTTGCGTACATGAATATCATGGATGTAATACACCAGGTTATGACCTTTATAATCTCCTGGAATGCAGGATTGAATGCAGTATGATTTGTGTGTTCTTTGTTTCAGCTCCACAAGTTTGCTTTTCCCATCATCCACGGCTGTATCCTTGCCTCCAGTAGCTTTATGTAATGCTGTGTATGGTTGCATGAGGTGTCAGTAATAATGCAGTACTACAGTGTTTCTTTACCACTACTTATTTTACAGAGGTTAAAATCTAAAAATGTAGCTTAACAGTGAGGTTTTTCTGTGGTCGGGGTCGTGATGGGTTCAGAGCTCGATCACCGAAACACTGGCATCTAGGGGCAAATTGGAGTAGCCAGTTCACCTGTTGGTTTGTTTTTGGAAGGAAACTCACAAGGACACAGGAAGTGTGCGCAGTAACTATAACAGTAACTATTGCCAAGGGTCATGGCACCAACAATATCCTTTTATGCACACTACGTTTTTTTAACTATTCACTTCCACCCGGTCTAACGTGCTAGCTCACCACCGCAGAAACCTGGGTTTGAGTCCCATCGGTGTCCCAGACAGACATGTTTGGCAGTTTCTAAGAGAGGGGAGGCTGGTCGGAGATCATCGCCTAGCAGTACTACAGCAACCCCTGCCCAGTTTTCAATGAACTGGCATCCCATCAAGGACCTGCTTTTATCTGTGTCTGTGTTCTCAAGAGATAGGCCCCAGAGCCTTGCTACCTTGAGGAGTTAAAAGCGGGTTTGTTTTCCATTTGGTTTCCATTTCAGCTAAAGTGGTTTTCATTTAAGCAATAATACTGTATGGCTTAGAGACCGCGGCACTGACAAAGAGACAGGAAGCAGGGCTGGAGGTGGCAGAACTCTAAGATGTTGAAGGTTCTCTTTAGGAGTGTCTAGGGTGGACAGGATTAGGGAATGTGAGATCATCAGAGGGGACCAGCCACAGGTTGGAAAATTGGGAGACTCAAATTCGGAGAGCAGGGAAGACTGAGATGGTTTGGACATGTGCAGAGGAGGGATAGTGGATATATTGGTAGGAGGATGTTGGAGATGGAGCTGCCAGGCAAGAGACGGAGAGGAAGACCAAAGAGGAGTTATATGGTTGTGGTAAATGAAGATATGCAGGGAGTTGGGGTGAGAGTAGAGGACGTGGAGGACAGGGTGAGGTGGAAACGTTTAACTCGCTGTGGCGACCCCTGATAAAGGGAGAAGCCGAAAGAAGAAGAAGACAGGAGAGGGAGTGCCAACCAACAGATTTTCTAAACTAATTATAGCTTTCATTTCGGCTGTGTTTTAGAGTGCCATTATTGTCAATAAAGTCACGGGAAAATCGTCTCTCAGCCAATCAGATTGCGGGGTTGGAACTAACTGTGGTATAATATGCATTTTAAGGATTTCTAGTGATTAGTTTACCATAATGATGTTATTGTGATATCTTATTGAAGTAAAATGATTGGTATCGTGACACAACCACCAATAGCTATCCTAGCACCTTGTGTTGAGCCTTAACCCTGTTCTAGTCATTGTAATGAAGCCGTGCTGCATCAATGGCAAGATATTCGAATGGATTCTTATCTCCAGAAGAAGCTGTTTCAGAGCCGGCGTCCGATACTATGTTCGAGGTAATTAACACCCCAGCACGAACATGTTCACACTTTTTGTTGCATAGCTGTTTTTTTTTTTTTTTAATCGCGGTTTCATAAGTCGCTCTGTACTTTTCTCTTAGGGATTGACTCAGAAGGACATGCTGCTAACTTTGTAGAAACCGAACAAATCGTGCTGTTTAATAACATGAGAGCCTCCTTCGTGCAGGTTTGTAAAAAAGGTTCAGTGCTCCTTAACATACGGCACATTTAAAGGATCCTTTACTGATCAGAGAAAGCCCATCATGCCAGATGTTCGCTTCTTTAGCTTTGCATTGATCCCTAAAAGTCTCCCAGAACTGAATGACTGATTCCAATTATAGTTTCATAAGAACATTATTATAACGTCATATTTGGGTATGTTTGCCTATTAAAAGATCCCTGAACACTCCAGAAATATTTTTTGTCATTGGTTTCCATGAACTATGTCACCCAAAATGTTGCCTTTTCTTTGACATCCACTGACTCTTTCCATGTATCCTCTGACAGACTCGAGGCTCCATGCCCTTCTTCTGGTCTCAGAGACCAAACCTGAAGTACAAACCCAAACCACAGATCAGCAGCACTACTAATCACGTAAGAGCTCTTACTATTCAGTAAAATATATGGATAAAAATTAATTGTTTACATACTTCCAGAACTGTTTTCTTTAGCAATGAAAAGATATATTTGCATAATTAGCCTGTTAAAATTGTAATAAGTATACCTGTGTGGTCGGATCCACAATTATTGGCACCCTTGTTATAGATACGTGGTACTCTGGTGGACTAGAGGTTAAGGTTCTGGACTATGGACCAGATGGTCTAGGGTTCAAATCTCAGCTCTGCTGAGCTGCCACTGTTGGGTCCTTGAGCAAAACCCTTAACCCACAATGCTTGAATTGTAAAATTGTATCAATTGTAAGCTTTGGATATGGGCGTCTGCCAAATGACATAAATGTAAATGTAGATAAATAATTTGATTTAAAGCCTTAAAAATACCAGACATGTACATGGTAAACAATTGAAAGGTTTTGTTATAAGGGCAAAATGCTTCAGACATGGTCCAGGGTTCAAATCCCACCACTGCCAAACTGCCACTGTTGGATCCTTGAGCAAGACCCTTAACCCAAAATTGCTTGGATCTGCTCTTTAACTCCCATCTCTGCTCGTGGATCCACAGTGTTGATTGATTGGTTGTTGGCCGAAACGTCTGAAGTTAAAAGACAGATTTTTATGTCTTATTATAATTTCTCATAATTTTTAAGATGCAGATGGTCGTTAAACCGCGCATACCTGTACTTCAAAATCTGTTTATACCTGTCTACTAATGGCGTGAATAATTTTGAAGCTAACTTCATACCTGTAAGTACTACAATTGAAAATAGGTCAGTATTGTGTAAAGTTGTAATTATTAAAGGACACATTAGGAAATCATGCAAAAGTATTAGAAATAAATATACTTATTGTGTACTATGCTTTTTATATTTGCAATTAACAAAGTGGAATGAGGAAAGCAACAATGTTTTGCTAACGTGCTTTTTGAGATCAGACCATTTTCCTTTTGTGGGAGTTATACTTTCTGTAGCTATTCTGTCCTAAATGTATGGTGGGACACACAATATTGGTAAAATGTCCTATTTCAGAGCTCAAATCAGTTGATCGGCATAAGGTATATGGTTCCTCAGTCCTTCGGCTAGAAAATGGCCCTCATTTCCATCTTTCGCGGGTGTTTTGCATGAGAGCCATTGACTCAGCGCTACAGCACCATCTGCTGGATGTAAAAGGCGTTGAGCCACTGTAATGACACCAACCAGAATGTTTCTCTCTCGTAGCTTGATGGATTCCAGAGGCATTTTGACTCCCAGGTCCTCATTTACGGGAAGCAAGTCATTCTAAATTTGGTAAGTCCAAACATGTATGTAACCAAAGGCCCTTGAGAAGTTTCTGCAGGCATGTTTCTTCAAAACATCGATGTATTTTCTATACTTCAGGTAAATCAGAAGGGTTCCGAGTTGCCCCTCGAGCAGGCGTTTGCCAAGTTGGCTAACAACATGGATAATGGGATGATCAAGTAAGACTCCAGCAGGCCTGTACTCTTATTCATAATCATGATAATGTTATTTTTTTAAATGTGGCACATCGCAGTCTGTCATCGTTTCCCTGACATGACTGCTCCTCCTGTTAAGGTACATAGCCTTCGACTTCCATAAGGAGTGCAGCAAGATGAGATGGCATCGCCTGCAGATCCTGGTGGACGCTGTGGCTGAGATGCAAGACCAGTTTGGGTAGGCCGACGTTTCTGGTTTATTTAAGCTTCCTACTGCCAAGAAAAACAGTCCCTTAAGCATGTCTTTATTATCAGAAAGTGTTTTGTAGAAATGCCTAATGTTGTTATTACAAGATATTATGTCATAAAAACGACATTGAGTTCTAGCAAGCATCTCTTAATAATACTTTATAGCGGTTTAATTGGTCGAGGGAACGCTAATATCTCGTGATAATGACATGCTGAAGGGATTTTTTTATTTTTGCTTGGCAGCAGTAAGCCTCTGGTAATCACACAAACACTTTAATGTAAGCTTAATTGGACATTCTGGAAAAAAAATGGAAAATGGGTGGAAAAATACCTTGTACTGAGTTCAACCGCTAGATTTTGCAGCATTAAGGATTACAAATGGTGCTCATTCCATCACCCCCCACGCCATCACGCGACCCTGACCAGTTTTAAACCATGAAAGTGCTTAAAAGTGCTGTTTGTGCTCTCGCTCTCCTGTTCATGTTAAATATGTTTTATGTATTGTTCAAAAAACACAAATTCAAATATAAATAAAGAAAAGCCTTGACTCGTCAGGTACTTCATGCTGAATTCGGATGGGAAGGTGACTTTGGAGCAGACGGGAACGTTCCGCAGTAACTGCATGGACTGTCTGGATCGTACCAACGTCATTCAGAGCCTTTTGGCCAGGCGCTCACTGCAGAACCAGCTCCAGGTAAGAGCCATTAGCAGTAGCCACTTTTTGGTTTCTGTTAGTGGTTGACCGATATGGGTTTTTAATGGCCGATGCCGATATTATTATTATTTTTATTATTCGATACAACTAATAATAATAAATAAGACTCATTTTCTGAGCCTAAATGAGACCAGCATGTTCCTGTTAGATGATCTGAGGGTCCTTGGTGGAACGTCCCTAACAATCATGTCACTGAGGTACTGGGTAGTCAAACCATGGAGGCATTTAAAAACCAGTAAAGAATCTTAAAACCAATTCTAAATGATGACTTATTTGAACAAATAGTCCAACCCGCCTTCTCCCCACCAATATTCTTCTCCATCTTTCTTCTCCCTCTTCAATTTCCTTCTATGATTGCACCAATCACACAGACAAAGCCTTCTTAGTTTAACAAGAGGTCTTGTAAATTGGCTATTAAATTTGTCCACATTAAGATTGTGTTCGGTCTTGCAACATTGGTCCTTGCTGATGATAATCCCATATAGGAGATGTCCAGAAAGCACCGAAGCCAGTGAGTTAGTGAAATATCATGAGGGGGTTTCCAGCGTTGTATCACAACCGTTTTGACTGCTGTCAGGCTTGCCAGCCATATTTTGCGCGCACTTTCCGAAAGGGAAAGGTGCGAGTCATGGTTCAGAAGATGTACAGCAGGGTCCATTGGTAATTGCAACCCTGTAAGTTCTCCAAGAGTGTCAGTAACCTTTCTCCATTACCCAGAGAGCTCTGGACATTCCCATACCATATGTATGAAAGAGCCAGTGGTTCCATGGGGGTGGAATTGACAATAGGGATTTGGAACCAGTCCCATTAGATGTCTTATTCTTGGTGTTATGTATGCTCTATGACAAAATTTCAATATATATACTAATGTTTGGGATTTCTGATGCCCTAGAGCCAAATTGCATCCCATTCTAACGTTTGTCCCAGTTCTAAACTATGCCTATCCCATGCCTTCATTCCTGCTGTAGGCATATATTTCTGGGAATTTAGTTTGTCATAGCTACACGAGACTATCTGTCTTGGATCGACATGTATCCTACTCAAAATGGGATGCTCCTTTAGCTCTGTCCCCCAGGGAACCCCGTAGCTGACCTCAGTCTAAAGTAGAAAAGAAGTGTGTTCGAGGTTATAACCAGAAACCAGTTCTTCCAAGCCAAGAATACTATTAGCCTCGTTGATATCCTGAACAGCAGAAATCCCTATATCCTCCCAGGTTTTGTTCGTGAATGGGTTCCCCCCAGTACGAAGGTGATTATTGTTCCATATTGGCGATGAGTTGCACCAAAAACTATCACATTTTATAAACTTTTCCACCGCTCTAAACACTTGGAGCATATGGGTTAGAACTGGACTGTAATGCAGGACACATTTTTTGGTAGACATGCCTATCTGAAGAAAGTTCTATATTTTTCCATGAAGAAACTTTATCCACCTCCCACCAATATCTAAGACTCTTTAGTACGAATGCCCAGTGATGTAGTTTGAAATTTGGACATGCCAGTCCCCCATCCCACTCTTTCAATTGGAGAGCTGACCACTTTATACTGGGTCTTTACCATTCCAAACATAAAGTCATAGTAATGAGTCCAGTTTTTGCCAATATTCTCCAGGTAGAGGAATCATTGGGCTGGTTAGAGATGATTTTAACAGTTTGCCTTCGCTACAGAGCAAACTTGCAGTGTAAAGTGGAATTTTTTTCATCTTTTGGGGATTTCTTTTAGCATTTACAGCCCACTATTGCTTATCTCACAGCATCTCAGTTGGGTTAAGGTCTGGATTCCAAAACACATTTTGTTTACTCGTGTGTTTTGGGTTCTCTTCTTATTGCGCCATCCAACTCCTCTAGCATTACATCATGAATTTATTGTCATTTGTCTTTTTTTCTTATTCAGAGAATGGGAGTCCTCCATGTCGGCCAGAAGGTTGAGGAGCAGGCTGATTTTGAGAAGATTTACAAAAATGGTTATTGAACTTCTGAAGCTCATAATCCTTTGTTCTCCCTCTCTGTCTATATATAATATAATGCTATTTATTAAAGGGTTTGTTCACTTTAAGTAACTGTAGGGTCTTGCTCTGGTTTACAGCCTGGGCTGACAACGCTAATGCATGTGCTAAACAGTACGCAGGCACAGGAGCCCTGAAGACCGACTTTACCAGGTGAAAATCATAATCATTTGTACCTGAATGATGTGTTGAGCTTGTGTACTCACTTTCTCCCTGTACGGGACAGGACTGGAAAGAGGACTCACTGGGGTTTGGTGATGGACGGCTGGAATTCTGCGATTCGTTATTATAAGAACAATTTCTCAGACGGCTTCAGACAAGTAAGCGTGACCAATTATTTCTGTTTCACCATGTTTATGAGGCTGAGGAATCGCCTTGATTTATTACAGGCCCGAATAAAGACGCTGATCTACTATAAATGCCTGAATCCGGTAACGCTGACGTTGTTTGTTTGGGTCCTAGGACGCCATCGACTTGTTCCTTGGAAACTACAGCGTGGATGAAACCGAGGGGCTGGCACCTCTCAAAATGGAGAAGGACTGGAAATTTCTCACGGTCATTGGTTTTTCCTTTCTTTATTAACAAAAAGAAGATATTTTGTGTTTACAAGCTTTTCCTTTCTTTTCCTTGTTATCGTTGTGTGAATAATCAGATTAGAAATGCTAATTCTTAAAGCAACGCTCTAATGAAAGTATAATGCTCTGATATATTGATTTTTCTTTAGTCTTGCATGTATTTGGTAGATTTTGGGTGACGTTAAGTAGACTTACGTGACTTTTTAGCCACATTAGCATCATCGAGTCAGTGCATGTCTTTGCTGTCGATCTACATTCACTCTAGTTGGAATATTTTGAAAATAATTTTTTTCATGTATAACGTATCTATAAGACTAGCTGATGCCTGAGATTTTATTTCTTCTGACCCTTTTAGCTGCCCATCATCATGCTGGTGGCTTTCTCCATGTGTGTCCTCTGCCTTCTTATGGCTGGTAAGAAAAACTGTGACTCCGAGAACATTAAAGCCTCATAGTTTTTGATAAAAGTGATGTAAGGGAGTGGTGTGATTGAGGTTTTTGTTTATTAACAAAAACTTTGTGTGTTGAGCATCTACTACTTTTTGCTTGAGACTGTATAGATAAAACTGAAACCTTTTGTTTGAAAATAATTAGTGCAAAGTCACTAGTTCTTAATTCAGTGGGGCAAAAAAGTATTTAATCAGCCACTGATTGTGCAAGTTCTCCTACTTAGAAAGATGAGAGAGGTCTGTAATTTTTATCATAGCTACCCTTCAACTATGAGAGACACAATTAGAAGAAAAAAAATCCAGGAAATCACATTGTAGGATTTTTAAATAATTTAATTGTAAATTATGGTGGAAAATAAGTATTTGGTCAATAACAAAAGTTCAACTCAATACTTTGTAACATAACCTCTGTGGCAATGACAGATGTCAAACGTTTCCTGTAAGTCTTCACCAGGTTGGCACACACTGTAGCTGGTATTTTGGCCCATTCCTCCATGCAGATCTCCTCTAGAGCAGTGATGTTTTGGGGCAACACGGACCTTCAACTCCCTCCACAAATTTTATATGGGGTTGAGGTCTGGAGACTGACTAGGCCACTCCAGGACCTTGAAATGCTTTTTACGGAGCCACTCCTTCGTTGCCCGAGCGGTGTGTTTGGGATCATTGTCATGCTGGAAGACCCAGCCACGTTCCATCTTCAATGCTCTCACTGATGGAAGGAGGTTTTGGCTTAAAAATCTCACGATACATGGCCCCGTTCATCTTCCCTTAACATGGATCAGTCGTCCTGTCCCCTCTGCGAGAAAAACAGCCCCAAAGCATGATGTCCCCCCCCATGCTTCCCAGTAGGTATGGTGTAACTGGGAATGCATTCGACATTCATATGGTGTTTCTCGGCATTCTTCTTCCTTCAAACACGACGAGTTGAGTTTTTACCAAAAAGTTCTATTTTGGTTTCATCTGACCACATGATATTTTCCCAGTCCTCTTCTGGATCATCCATATGCTCTCTGGCAAGCTTCAGACGGGCCTGGACATGTACTGGCTTAAGCAGGGGGACACGCCTGGCACTGCAGGATCTGAGTCCCTCTCGGTGTAGTGTGTTACTGATGGTAGCCTTTGTTACTTTGGTCCCAGCTCTCTGCAGGTCATTCCTCAGGTCCCTCTGTGTAGTTCTGGGATTTTTGCTCACCGTTCTCATGATCATTTTGACCCCACGGGATGAGATCTTGTGTGGAGCCCCAGATCGAGGGAGATTATCAATGGTCTTGTATGTCTTCCATTTTCTTACCATTGCTCCCACAGTTGATTTATTCACACCAACCTGCTTGTCTATTGTAGATTCACTCTTCCCAGCCTGCTGCAGGTCTACAATTTTCTTCCTGGTGTCCTTCAACAGCTCTTTGGTCTTGGCCATGGTTGAGTTAGGAGTCTGACTGTTTGAGGCTGTGGACAGGTGTCTTTTATACAGATAACGAGGTCAAACAGGTGCCATTAATACAGGTAACGAGTGGAGGACAGAAGAGCTTCTTAAAGTAGTTGTTACAGGTCTGTGAGAGACAGAAATCTTGCTTGTTTGTGTGTGACCAAATACTTATTTTCCACCATGATTTACAATTAAATTCTTTAAAAATCCTACAGTGTGATTTCGTGGATTTTTTTCCTCATTTTGTCTCTCATAGTTGAAGTGTAGCTATGATGAAAATTACAGACCTCTCTCATCTTTCTAAGTAGGAGAGCTTACACAATCAGTGGCTGACTAAATACTTTTTTTGCCTCACTGTACTTCATTTTATATTGTGGGCCCACAAGACCCAATTAACCACTCTTTTTCTCAGGTGATACGTGGACGGAGACGTTGGCATACGTGCTGTTCTGGGGTGCAGCCAGCGCCATCACGGCCGCCGCCATCATCTTTAACGGGAGGGATTTCGTGGACGCGCCCAAACTGGTCCAGAAGGAGAAGATGGACTGAGCGTCAGCATGCACAAGCTACCGTCCCACCAACCGGCACACTTATCTTTCTCAGTTCTCTCCCTCCTGTTCTCTCTCCTGTCAGTTGCGTCAGGCATGGAGTTTGCAATGATCCGTTATTCTCACTGGTCTGGATGCGCAGACTGTTTTTACACTACAAGAATCTGGCACAGTGAATACACCATATGTACACTGTACTCTTTAGGGTCCAGCCCTCTGCCCATTGCACATAAGCTTTTTATGTCATCAGTTATGAAAAATTGATGTTAATATACTGCATCCAACTAGTCGACGATGGACTGGCGCCCTGCCTAGGGTCGTTCCAGCCTTACGCCCTGTGTCGCCGGCTAGGCACTGGCTTTCCCATGACCCTGACTAGGATTAAACAGATAAAATGAATGAAAGAATGAATGAATAAATACTTACTTACTGCATTCAACTGGTCTTCAATGAAACATTGCTAAAAAGAACAGCTGTTAGGGACGTGCCACTGGAGTCTCATGAGCACCTCGGGCTTGAATTACACTTGGATGATTTCCTAAATGAAAAGAACACAATCTCTGTTGGGAACTAACTTAATTATAAACACAATTTATAACATAGTGGACGTGCCACAGTAGGCAGGCGGTCACTTCACAACTCCGTAGATCCCGGTTCGAGCCCAACCTCGGACTCCACCGGTATAGAGTCTGCATTTGCCCTTTTGCATGTGGGTTTTTTCCGGGTACCCACATTCCAAAGACATGCGTTAGGTTAACTGGTTGTCCCAGTGTGCGTGTGTCTGACTAGTGTCATTATAACCTTGCTCCTGATGTAACAACAAATAAGTGTAACACACGTACATATTAACAACAAACCCATTTTTGTAGAAACAACTAAGTTCTTTTTCTTAAAAAAGATCTCATTTTTTCACAACTGATGAAATAAACAGTTATGTACAACAGCATAACTGCCAAGTGTGCACTACAGTACATTCCTCATGGAGTTACGCAGCAATATTAGTCTTACCAAAGGTATGTTGGTTGGCTTCATTGGCCTAGATGTGTAACTTTGGTCTATTCTGTGTATGTATGAACTGTACAATGAAGGATACTTGGAAATGAATGGGACTTCTATCATGAGGGCTAGCTGCCATCCTGCCCCGACTTTTGGCATTGAAATGTCTGTCCAATGGTGTAAAATGTGTCATATGTTAATACACCATAAACCACTTTTATCTCCTGGTAGCCGCTTCCCTTCTGACACCCCATGTAGTTAAAGGAATGCTGATCTTTTTAAACATAAGCTTCAGCATCTGTAGCTTTAACACTTTTCCCTGATGAGAAACCTGCTTTGTTTACATTCATTCCCAAAGAAGAAAGCTGCCCCAACGTTCCAGCGCTGGAGGACAAATATGTTCTACTGTCCTCCACTTAGGATTGCTTCTAACATGGCCCTAGGTGTGAAGCGCTGTTAATACCAAAATTCAAACGTTTGTCAAGTTGAATGAGAAAAATGTAGAGTACTTTGTTGTTTTTGCAATGGTATAAGGTCCATAAATAACATGTAGTCGACGAGTTGACTTGGATTCCTCACTCCATAATACACCAATCCAATCTTTGTGAGCTTAAGCATATCTTAACCATTTACCCCTGTTCCCCTTGTGGTTTCTTGGCTGCTACCCTTCCAAAAAGACCATTCCTGATCAAGCTTCTTCAAAATGGAGAAGGGTCAACTTGGCATCCCGATGAAGCTGCCAGATGCTGCTATTGCTCAAGTGTAAGAGGAGGTCAAAGTAGGCCACTAGCCTTTAGAAGTTGTTTTTGAAGTCTGTTTGATACTGCATACAAATTTCCTGTTTCTTCCAATAAAGAAACTGAGAAATGGTTAAATATGGTCATTATACCGCTGCTAAAACGATGGTATACCTTCATTTAATGGTGGCCTAAGACTTCTGCTCCGAACTGTACATTTGAATGTAAAAACTTCCTATTCAAATAAAGATACATCTGTAATATGTATCAGGAATGATGAACACATACCAACGCTTTAACCACTCCTAATGGCATGGACTGTAAAAAACAGTGGGAAAAGAGTATAATCTGGGAAAAATCCTGATGAGCCCAAAGCATTTGAAAAGTGCTGTGTGAGACTGAACATATTTATTCAATTGTGTCCAGTTTAAGAGTCTGCATGCAGTCTATTCATTCTGAAAAGTTATAATTCTAATACAGGCTATGCTAATGACTTTCTCTACACTGGCTACAACACAGGTGCTCCCAGTTTCAAAGCACGGAGTACCAGAAAACGAACCGCACTTACGTGGAAAGATATACAGCCTATAATGAAAGTGGATGGTGAAAATGGTGGCACCGACTTGTAATTGTTTTCTTACGTGCACTGAAGTTGAATGTCTACTGCATAAATTTGGATTATAAAACTGACTTGGCCACAGAGTTTGAGACATAATGGGTCATGTCTGATTGCTGTGGGAGGCTCTGGCAAACATGTATGAACGATGTTGTGTACATTGTGCGCTCCTCCGTGGACGCTTGCTCTGCCTCAAGACGTCCGGCCTAAATAAAAGAAGTCTACAAAGTGTGTTCCCTCAACAGCGGGATTGTTCAGTGGTTTGGTTCACCGCTAGCGAGGCAAAGCAAGTTCTCATGACCGACATGAAATTCCACTGCTTTACCTGCGAATGTTTTGCACCATCTGCTGGAGGAGTGGTGTAATTGCAGATCCTACATTAGAATCCCGGACAATTCTGTAGCCAACTTTGCTATGGTAGACAACTGACTCTGAAGTACCTACTTACTTCCATGAAAAGTTTAGATATCATGGAAAATAGGACGCGTTAACCAAGATACTACAAAGCACAGTTACATTACCCTGGATGCCCGTGTTTAGTAACACATTCCATGCAGTATACGTTTTGTAACTTCAAAACTAAACACATCAGCCATATGCTATGCTATAATCTGCGCAACATGGCGGAGATCCGTCAGGTTTAGTAATCATCGTGGTGTTACTGACTTGTGATTTCTAAATTTTACTTGCATCTGTTGTGAATACAATACTGTAATTGTTTACTGTACCGTAATGTACTGTATAGTTTATAAAAGAAACATCTTTCCAAGGAAAACATGTACTGTGAATTTTCATAGTAAAACTCTGAAACGCTTGACAGTTTCAGTCTGGACTTTCACATTTTGACCATGAAGTTCAAAGTTCTACTATGAATTTTTGATGGTAATTTGGCCACTTCATGGTTCTACTGTCAAATTTCACAGTACAATCACATCAGGGGATCACAGGCTTTAGGAAATGACCGGTTTTATTAATTAAAGCTAGCTCTCCTGCTGAGCTTATACAAACTTCCAGTGCAGTGAGCATGAATGTAGTATAATGCAATAATAAGTATACATTTTTCCCCTTTCTTAGCAGTCACTATATAATAAAATGTTTGAATACAATCTTGACTGTAGACATGGTCATTCCCCCATTCGTGCTTTTGATTTCATGGGTAAAGTGTCAATTCATATTCCTGCCATTAGGGTGGCACCGAAACCCGGGTTCTAGTCCCGGTGGTGCTTTTAGGTCAAGTCGGGCATCACACAGGTTGACTAGGCTGTGTCTGAGGGAGGGGAGGCTTGAACCGGGATTGGCTCCAGAATACTACAAGCCTTGACAAGGACATAACAATGGGGATAAAACAGGAAAAGTCATCTTATCCCTAAGAAAGTGGTAGTTATTAGTCAGAATTTTAAGTGTACTCTGTAAGGTGTGCAATTCTAATATTGTGTTAAAAGCTATTGTAATAATTTCCTTGATTGTCCTTCTGTACATGCTCAGCAATTTAGGTGTGTCTTTTCCAACACTACATGTAGTTTTAGGATTTGGGAAGATTCATTTACACCTGTGAATCTCCTCTGGAGATGAATTTATTTTTATGCCTTAAGGTTTGGAAGTGTGCAAATACGTAGAAATAAATAAAAAATGCCATTTTTTAAGTGGACATTTCCTGTGTTTGTTTATTCATTTGACCTTTTGATATAGACCTACTTAGATTTTATCATCAGAGTCTGTTAATTGTCAGTTTGGTGTTTGGAATGTTCTGTCCTTTGGAATAAAGCATTGTATCCTGATGCATGAAAACTGCACGATGGCAGACTTACATACAAACCTGTTAACTTTACCCTACAAACCATTACAGGTGCTGTGTAGCACTTGGCATATCCTACCTGGAATTACCGGGCACTAAACGTGGCCTTGCGAACTGGGATGTTACTAATGAAGCCGTCATATGTGTAGTGCAGTGGCAATATCTTATTACTGATCCATTTCAATTATTTATCCATTCAAAATGCTGTGCCCAGTGGTGCCTTCATACCGGGTCAGGTGTCACATACAGATATGGTGGACTGTATCTGTTGGAGATGAGGTTGGTTGGGGGATCATCCACTGGCACTCCAACAGTGACCCTGCCAGCTCTGCAATGGACTGTGGTAGCCTAGAGGTTAAGCGGTTACTGGACTCTGGCCCAGAAGGTCGAGGGTTCAAATCCCACCTCTGCCAAGCTGCCACTGTTGGGTCCTTGAGCAAGGCCCTTAACCCACAATTGCTTGGATTGTAAGATCGTGTCAGTTGTAAGTCGCTCTGGATAAGGGCGTCTGCTAAATGCTGTAAATGTAAATATAACTGGCATCCTGTCCATGCCATGCCATGCCATGCCATGCCATGCTGACACCTGTATCCTGTGGGATAGGTGCCAGACTCCCTGTGACCCTGACCAGAAGTGGGGGTGAAAGGTGAAAACATAAATAATTAAAAATAAAATAGTACTACTACTTATAATAACAATAATAATCATAGAAAGAATAGCTCCTTCAAGAAACGTTGATGCTATGCTATCATTTCTGCCACAGGTGTTACTAAATGTTGATTTACAGGGCGCCCAAACCTTTCAATTTCTCCCCAATATGTAAAATGTCGCAAATAAATAGTCGCTTTTTCAGTGGCTAATCACAAAACATGTCATTTGACCAAAATGACCAAACCGTTAGCCTGTACGAATTTCCAAACGCTTCCCCCCCTCATTAAACGGAGGCAGACCAGAACGTGCCGGACTCCGTAGCGTCGGCTACGCTTATGGAAAAAGTAAACACGAGCCGTTGCTAAGAAGTTGAGATATTCACTTATTTCGGTTATGTAAGACTTTATTTTGCTTTTTTTGTCAGACACGCTGTCGTAACGCTAAAGGGTAAGTGTATAACTATTCTGATTTTAAATAAGGACTACGGAGAATGCTAATGTTAGCCGCACAGCCTTTAAACGCCTCGTGAACGTTACCGTTAGCAGGCTTTGCTACACTCAGACAAAAGATGCTAGCGCCTGAAACCGCCCGCGTGAGCTTGTACGGTCTCTTTCAGGGCTTAATACTTCATAAAGTTACAGATATTAACTTCTTAAGACGACGCCGATACACACACGGCCTTTCGGACTTGTTTTAGGTGTTTAATTACTTTCACGTCTTATAACTGTAATAGCGTCTGTTGTTGTCACGTGATCCGCCAGGCAGCATTGTGGCTGTAACCTTAAGTTCATACAAGACCTTCCAACGAGTCTTGCTTTCTTTACATCTTGGGACGCTTGCTTTCAGTCAGATCGCACCTAATATTAAGGGATAAAGTACACTAGGTTGCCAAATGTTTGTGGACACCCATCAGTCACTTCCAAAAACATGGGAGTTGGTGGTGTTTGTTCCCCTTTGCCTGTTCAGCAGCCTTCACTCTTCTCGATTTTGAAATCTAGCCAGTCTAGATTTTGGAACATGTTGGCCAATGAGCCCTGGCACACTGTGTGTTTATTGTCAGTCATCCAATCAATAAGTGCGGGTTTACATGACTCGGGCAATAATCGATTTTTACTTTGCAACCTGCCACAGAAGGATGTGTTGTATAACTTTATTAATTCAGTAATAAAGTGGTTCATTTCCTCAAGCATATACTTCATATATTGCACCGTCTCCACAGAATGTTCGGTAGCTATTACGCTGTGTTTACTTCCAGGGTTGCCAGGTCCCATGAAAGAAATAAGCCCAAAAAGCCAAGTCTCAGAATAAGCGAGCCGGCAATCTTGTTGAGCTAGTGTGCATACGCAGACTGAGAAGACCGATAGAAATCCCACTAAACGAGACAGAGGCTTGAGCAATAAGGAACAAAACCTCACCCACTGATGCTAAGGCTGTTTTAACCCAATACAAACACCAGGAAAACAACAAACTACGCGAGCTCTGCCCAGCAGTACATTCCAGGATAATCCTTGCACGGATAAGCTGATGGAATCAGGTGATATACTCCAGATGCTGTATGAGCCATTTGAGACTAACGCATGCACGCCAGTTTGTGGGTGAATGTGTGCCAGTTTGCAGCTTCTGCTACGTCCCTTTAGCAGTGAAACAGATACTGACTGAATGCAAGCGATACCGCCAGGAAAGAAACCTGGAATGCAGGACACACTGGAGAAACCTTGGCCTTCTCAAAGATAAGCCCCTCCAACTAATCAGTCTGGAAATGACAATAGAGACCTGCCATGAAAAGGACTTGCAGGTTACAGTGGCGTTAAACACAGACCAGTCATTAATCAGGTAAAGTTCTCCATCACGTTGGTAAATCATATCTTTCTCGACCTCGTTTTTGGAGAGAAGGATGGAAAGTTGGAAAATGTACATGTTCCAGGTGGAGTCCTATATAAATCTCGTGCTGAGAGTCAGTGAGATGTTCAGTACAACACGTTCTACTGTTGGTCTGTGGAAATCCCATGCTGGTATTCTTTATAACCTGTAAGCAGAAACCATTCCTTAGAAGGGAGGGGTGTTTACATACTTTTTTCTATATAGTCTGTGCAGACACACTAAAGCGTGTATTTTGCGACATGGAACGAAATTGGCGATGGAGCATAATTCAATAATAGGTGTATTTCCATCTATATATATTGTCGTATCGCACAGCTCTAATGCTCTATGCTGAAGATCTTGCCAAACAGTTCTGCTTGTTTTCCAATTATATAAGAGTACAGACTAACTCTTAATCACTTAATCTTGTTTTCTGGTCTCGCCCAGACGTTGGTTGTTATCCTGTATTACCATGGTTCATTTAAGGATCCTGTGTCTTGGAGTTTCCGCAGTCATAAGAGTGGCATAAATAATAATGCCCACAGTGTGTGTTTTTTATTCCTTTTCCACCCAATTTGGTGTAAAAGTTGTGATCCTCGGCGTTCTGTTCCTGACTTTGGTTCCCTTCCCTTAGAGATGGACGTGGTGTGTTTCCATTTGCCTAACCACAGTGATGCAGCGATGAGGAAAATGAACTCGTTGCGGGAGCAGCTGCACTTCTGCGACATCACCATCATGGCCGGAGGTCGGCAGATGTTCCGTGGTCATAAGGTGGTGCTGGCTGCCGGCTCGGCCTTTCTTAGGGACCAGTTCTTACTGAACCCTTCTGCAGAGTTACAGGTATGATGTGTGACACACAAGAAGAAGCAAGTAAGGCAGCTTGAACAAAGCAGATTTCCTTTAGGTGATTAGTGTAGCCTGTAATGATGGGTAAACGCGCGTTATCATCAAATACAAATGTTTCTTCTCTGTTCTGTCCGTCAGGTGTCTGTGTTGCACAGCTCTGCTGTGATGCGTGAGCTCCTGCAGTCCTGCTACACCGGCATTCTGCAGTTTAGCGCCAAAGAGATTGTGAATTACCTGACGGCTGCCAGCTACCTCCAGATGGAGCATGTTGTAGAGAAGTGCAGAGGGGCCTTGAGTCAGTATCTGAAGCCCAAGGACCACAGTCCACTGGGTGTAAGTTTCAGACCGTCTCAACACGTCCTGATCCAGGCTTGATTGTTGCAGGTCCACTCATGGTGTGTTTCTCCTCCAGTCCATGAAAACGGAGGAGTCCAAATCCATGCCCGTGATCGTCAATGGAAGCACTCTGGAAGCTCTGTCGCCCCCTTCTGAGAGGACGTCGTCACTGCAGCCTCACAGCTCGGAGGACGAGCCTCAGATCTCTGGGCTTGAGCAGCCCGGGATTCACAGAGAGGAGAGTGATTTGTCCTTATCACGGGTAAATACCTGTTAACCTGTTATTTGATTTATTCAGGGTACGAGAGAGTATGATCAGATCGTTAGTGTGGTGTCAGCTTGTTTTCTGAATACCTTTCCATACAGTCAAGGAACATTAAGGAACATTCCTTAAGAATACAGGTGTGTATATATAGCATATACATCCATGTTCTGATAAGTTTATTGTTATTTATATCAAGGTTATTAACCATTACTTAAACCAAGTATTCAAGTATTAAGCCACAGACATCAGTAGTTGTATCGACAGATGTAACGGCACTGCTTCTGGTGCAGAATAATAATAATAATAATGTTTCATTTATATTGAGCCTTTCACAAAACCCAAGGACACTTTAACACATGCTTCACTGATATCTCCACAAAACAGCTCCGAGCTTCAGAGCGTTCTGGAAACACTAAGGAGGACGAGGTGAGGAACGACTACAGCATGTACGAGATGCACATCAGGGGCGATCACCATGACCCGGAGAGCGCGGGAGTCCAGGAGGAAGGAGTCAGCCGAGAGGAAGGCGGAGCGGCGGAGAGCAGCTTGAGGGGCGGGGTGCGCATGTGGAGGCGGAGATTTGGAGAGCCCAGAGCCGGTCGTGGACGAGGCTTCAAGCACAGAAAGCGCAACATGTTCCGGGAACGGAGGCCTCTGGGATTTCAGCAGGCCTGGCGCTTTCCGACCTCCGAGGAGATCATGGGCAACTTCGCAAACCTCGGGCAAGACTACCTGGCGCTGGAACAGGCTGTCCTGCGAATGGACTACCAGCCTTCAGAGGGCCAGGCAGACGCCCCAGGCTCGGGCGCCCCCCCTCACATCGGTATGGACGGCACGAGCGGCGAGGACGACGTGGGCGTGGTGCCGTTGACCACGAACGAAGAGAGCCGAGGAGATGACTCGGTGGACGTGGTCGGCTCCACGTCTTGCGTGACGGGCACGGTGGCGTGCGAGCAGTGCGGCCTGGCCTTTTCCTCGGTGCACGACTTGGTGGCGCACTCGCGGTCCACCCACCTGCTGTACATCTGCCCCTGCTGCGGCAAGCACTTCAGCCATTCGAGCAACCTGAGCCGCCACATGGCCGTCCACCGCAACGCCAAGGTCCACAGCTGCCCCATCTGCCTCAAGACCTTCACGCAGAAGTCCACGCTGATCGACCACATGAACATGCACAGCGGCGAGCGGCCTCACGTCTGCGCCTTCTGCGACGTCTGCTTCGCCCATAAGCCTGCGCTCCGGCGCCACCTGAAGGAACAGCACGGCAAGACCACCGCACAGAACTACCTGGAGATCCAGAGAGAAACCCAGAGAGGAGCCGTGATGGGGGAAGGAGGAGGAGTTTAACATGACGTGAAAGGATCTGGAATCTAAAGTAGCCTTAGAGAGACCAACGTAGAGCGTTTAGATGATGTTCAAGGGCCAGATTCTGAGACATGGTGTTAGATTCATAAGTCGGTAAATTAACTCACCCTTTGTGTTATAGTCCTGACTCTGAACCACGTCATCACACAACGCACGCGATTTCTAATGTATCCATTAGAAATGAATGAAATTCAGGAATATCCTACTGCATTTTGCCCCAGTGGCTCAGTGGTGGTTCCTGAGGGCCTGGCCTTGAATCCCGGATGGGACTCGCACTGTGAAGGTCAGGTGGTGCATTTAGGAACTGACACCCGGTCTAGGGCAGTGTTTCCCAACCACTGTGCCGTGGCACATGAGTGTGCCCTGGAGGATTATCACCTGATGTAGTGACAGGCAATTACGTTCTCTTCCACTAGAGGGCAGTAAGAACACAGCTTTGTGTTCAACTAAACAGGCCCAGGTTTCACATTTTCATTATAATCAGTAAATATGCTTTTTGTGACATTTTTGTTTGGTGGTGTGCCTTGTGATTTTTCGATTCTAAAACGTGCCATGGCTCAAAAAGGCTGGGAAACACTGGTCTAGCATGTACCTCTGCCTTTACCCAGTGACTTCCGGGTTAGGCTCCAGACCCTTACCCCCTGACTAGGATGAGGGTAAATCAGAATGCTTTGCTTTTCATTGCATTATTTGATTTCCTCAGGGTGCAAGTGTAGGCCTGACCATTTTTACTGAACTGCTATGTAATCGTTCAATGCAGGAACACTAAGGCTTGGCCATTTCAAATTTGATCAGCAGTTCTTTTTTGGAGCATCCAAAAAGCCCACTAACAGCACGTACATAAAATGGAATATGCTTTATAATAATTTATAATTCTATTAAACCCCACATAGTAAGGGTGGGCAGTCGATAGGTTGGATCAGAATCCATGATGTTTTCAAGATTGTTTTTTGAATTGTTTGTTTTTAAGACTAACACAGCAGTCAGAAATAAGAGACCACGTACGCTTGTGGAGGCTCAAACCATTCCTGAACAGTTCTTGCAGTGTTACAGGGTGCATTATCCTGATGAAAGAGGTGATGAAGGGGTGCACTTGGTCTGCAGCAATGTTTAGGGAGGTGGTACATGTCAGTGCAACTCCACAGGAAGGCCAGGACCCAAGGTTTCCCAGCAGAACACAGCCCACATCACACTAACTGTTATATGTGTGTGTTTGTGTGGTAGAGTTTATTTAGTTCTTTAATAAACCTTTTAACCCAGCCTGTTCTGGTCAGGGTCACGGTTTATTCAGCAGAGTTTGTTTTAACTTCATTTCAGTTAGAAAGACCAACACCTGTAATTTGAGCAGGGTTCGAGTCAGACTTTTGTCTAAAACTGTACCTCATGTCAGGCTCTGGCCCTACTTATGCACTAAGATCAATTGTGGTAATACCCGAGTAGTGTCACTGTATGTCTGAGGGTTTGATTCCAGACAGATCTGTGCCTCATTAATAAATTAGTAATAAAATACTGTGTCGACAGACTGCATTGTGGAAACACAACCGAACCTGTCTGTTTTAGCATCCGTGTTTGTAGTCTGTACATAGACCATGTGACCAGCTCCGTAATCCAGTTCATAACAAGCCAGTAAGATTGGTATAGTGAGTGTTAGAGTATGTTTATATGACCATGTTCTGTCTCCAATAAATCAAACGTGTGCAGTTCTACTCCATGTGCCTCCCCTTTCAAGTTATTTTACACACACGTGTAACCTGCAGGTGGGAGTGTCCCACGTTTTCATGTAGTGAGAACATCATCAGTTCTGATATGAGTTACTGTGGGGCAAAAAAGTTTTTGGTCAGCCACTGATTGTGCAAGTTCTCCGACTTAGAAAGATGAGAGAAGTCTGTATTTTCATCATAGCTACACTTCAACTAAGAGACAGAAAGAGAAGAAAAAATCCAGGAAATCACATTGTAGGATTTTTAAAGCATTTAACTGTGAATTATGGTGGAAAATAAGTATTTGGTCAATAACAAAAGAGGATACAAAACTGACTTGGCTCCACACGAAATGCGTGTGACTGAATCCTGTCAGCATCTGAACTGAACATTAGGAAAGAACACTCAAAGCAAATCAGAGATTCATTTATGGGAAACAGATTTATTAGTGTGTATGTAACTCACTCACTGTCTGACTCAGTTATTGTGGTGTTTTATTAATGAGTGTGAAGATTCCTAATACACAGCTTTGGCTCCCACCCTATACTCTACCAAACCCACCAGCAAAATGTTGGACTTACAGACTTTATTGAGAACTCAAAGCGCACACACACACACACACTCCTGAGGTACATTATGGAAGGAACATTTATTTGAACTAACAAACTATAGAACTGACTTTCAGGTGAAAAACTAAGTACTCTGTAACAAACGGCCAAAAGTTAAATCAGACTGCCTCTCTCCAGCTTACTCAGGGTTGGGTCAAATCCCTCCGAGGAAATCACTGTAGACCACCTGGTTTCTCTTGTCCCGGTACGAGCCCTTGGCACTGTTCTGAACCGCTGCAAAATTGACACGCAAAGATGAGTTTCGGTGGAATGGCTTCAAAAGACTGAAACTGATCTGTCAGTCATTCTGTCGATACTCACCCAGAGAACCCCAGACTGATTTGCCTGTAGCTGCATCCAGCATGGGCTGCTTCCTCGCAATGCTGACTTTAATAGTGACGTCACCCACCGTGCTGCCATTCAGCTAAAGATTGGGAGTGAAAAAACGACTATATATAGTTATTAGGGACGCACCGATGTTGAATATCTCAGGCCAATGTTTAGCACATTATTGTGGCCGATATCGATGTTAGAAACCGATAGTTTAACCTATCTGCATTTTAAAACAGTTCACATTATAATCCATATATGAACTGTTCTTAAAAACTGGAACAATAACTCATTTTAGTAATAAAATAAAATAATAACAAGCAAGAAAGACGTGACGATTGCTGTAAACAAGTTGCAGTTCGCTCAGGAAAAATGGTTTAATTCCATTTTATTTTCTAACTGTCCTTTACAAAGGTAAACTCAGCCACAGCAGATATGTTGCTTTATCAGTAACAGCCAAAAGAAAAAATATAGTAAATATATAATAAATATTGGTCACAATATCAGCTAAAATTCTAATATCGGACCGATGCCGATAACCGAAAAAAATCATATATCGGCAAATAATATATCGGCCACCGATATATCGTGCAACACTAATAGTTATTACTATTAGAGAATGAAAGAATGAATGAAGGACAGAAATAAAACCTGGTGTAATCTGACACTGACCTCTGCTACAGCCTGATCCGCAGACTCCATTTTCTCAAATGTGACAAAGGCGCAACTTGAGGGGGAAAAAGAAAAAAAAAAACCTTGGTCAGACGTGGCACCGCATTCAGGCTTCTCCGATGTTTCATGCCGAATATGACAGACACGTTCGTTAGTAGTACTAACAGCTAGTGCATATGCAACAAGACCGTCCTGAGATTGTTCTCCTTGATAACTGTCCATTTTTGGCCATTTTCGGTGACCACAAATCCAATGCATTACTACTACAGGCATACCATATACACACCGACTCTCACACACACACATTCGAGGCACACGCAAGGAGTTTGCAGATGCCAAAACGCAGTCGAGTCTCCCAAAAGAAACTGCGAAGTACCCTTGAATAATGGGGTTTCTAAGTGTCATTTATGAATTATGGGACAGTTCCTCACTAATTCCAGCATTTCCACTCACACACTCCTGTATCAGAGCCGTACTTGCGTGGGGAATCCATGGTCAGGTCGATGATGGTGCCATGTTGAGAGAAAGCAGAACGCAGACTCTCCTCGGCCATTCCCGCTCCATAAACGTAGACTGTGTTTCCTTTCCGCACACCCCGCCGCTCCGGGTACGAGTCCGAACCTGCAGCAGAAAAATCAGAAGCAATTCATACTCAGAGATCGAGCTCGACCAAAATGAGAAGGAAACAACGTCTTAATAACTCGTTAATAACAAAGCTGACCATGTGAGTCACCTGTACTTAAGGGTGTGTTTATATAGTGGTGTGAAAAAGTGTTTGCCCCATTCCTGATTTCCTGTTTTTTGCATGTTTGTCACACTTAAGTGTTTCAAAACATCAAACCAATTTAAATATTAGTCAAAGACAACACAAGTAAACACAAAATGCTGTTTTTAAATGAAGGTGTTTATTATTAAGGGAGGAAAAAATCCAAACCTACATGGCCCTGTGTGAAGTGATTGCCCACTAAACCTAATAACTGGTTGGGCCACCCTTAGCAGCAACAACTTGCAATGAGCCTTTTACAGCGTTGCAGAATTGTTGTAATTCAGCCACATTGGAGGGTTTTCCAGCATGAACGGCCTTTTTAAGGTCATGCCACAGCATCTCAATAGGATTCAGCTCAGGACTTTGACTAGGCCACTCCAATGTCTTCATTTTGTTTTTCTTCAGCCATTCAGAGCTGGACTTGCTGGTGTGTTCTGGATCACTGTCCTGCTGCAGAACCCAAGTTCGGTTTTCAGCTTGAGGTCACGAACAGATGGCCAGACATTCTCCTTCAGGATTTTTTTGGTAGACAGCAGAATTCATAGTTCCATTTATCACAGCAAGTCTTCCAGGTCCTGAAGCAGCCAAAAACAGCCCCAGACCATCACACTACCACCACCATATGTTACTGCTGCTATAATGCTCTTTTTCTGAAATGCTGTGTTACTTTTACACCAGATGTAATGGGACACACCTTCCAAAGAGTTCCACTTTTGTCTCGTCAGTCCACGGAATGTTTTCCCAAAAGCAGTGGTTTTGTCTTGGAACTCTGCCATGCAGGCCATTTTTCCCTTTCTTATGGTGGAGGCATGAACACTGACCTTAACTGAGGTAAGTGAGGCCTGGCGTTCTTTGGATGTTGTTGTGGGGTCTTTAGTGACCTCTTGGATGACTTGTTGCTGCACTCTTGGGGTAATTTTGGTCGGCCGGCCACTCCTGGGAAGTGGCAATAATCAAGCATGGGTGTGGCTAGAGACAGTGAACTCAGGTGTCACTTTTTCACACAGGGCCATGTAGGTTTGGATTTTTTCCTCCCTTAATAACAAACACCTTCATTTATAAACTGCATTTTGTGTTTACTTGTGTTATCAACAAGGATTTGAGGTAATAAAGGCTTTACGTCTAAAGGGTACATCACGCTCCCTCTCTCTGTCTCTCTCTCGATCACGATCTCTGTCTCTATCCCGGTCTCGTTCTCTGTCTCGACTCCTGTCTCGGGTCCTCTCTCGCTCTCTGTCCCGGCCTCGGTCCCGGTCCCGATCCCGTTCCCTTTCTCGTTCCCGTTCCCGTTCCCTATCTCGATCTCTTTCCAGATCTCTGTCCCGGTCGCGTTCCAAGTCCCGGGTGGATGAAGCTCCTCCAACGTCCTCTTCATCACGGGAGCGTTCTGTTGAGGTGACGAAACTGCAACCGAAAGTTAAAACAAACACTTACACCATGCCAACAACGGAACAAATTGAGGCACCAATCCAAATCCTGAGTTTGATGTAGGCTTACCTCTCATACAGAGACTTTCTGTGAGCTCGTTTAGCAGCCTGTAAAGAAATAAAGATCAGTTTTATAAGCAAGTGGCGGAAACAAGCTGTGTAACGGGCACCTAGGGGTGGGTGATATGGTAAAAATATCACGATATTAAAGACGTTTTCATGATACACGATATTTATCACGATACCTGTGATTGCAGACAAAATGGATCAGTAGCGACAGATTCTTAAATACTACTATTTAAATATGATCCCATACTTAGTAAAGTGATTTCTATACAAAATGTGCTGCACTTCAACTAATTAAACACGACTAATTTATTTATTTATTTATTATCCATAGCTTTTGCGACCTGTGAACTACTTATTTATTTTGCATTTTTTTTACGTTTATGCACATATAATACACTATATTTATATTTTGTTTTCAAACGTTTATGCACAATGTATAAACTATTTATTTATTATACTTTGTTTTAATAATTATGCAAAACCTATACACTATTTATTAATCTACCGCCAATAACATATTTTTGAATTAATTTTTCTATCCTATATTGACTTTGAAATATTGTGTACAACCTATGTACACTATTTTAATTTTTTTATTTTGTATTTTTTATTGTTATAGTATACCCATATAGTCTTTAAATGATGATGTGCACCTATACAATATATTTTATCCATGTAGTTTACTAGTAGTTTATATACTCGACTATAAACAGGACTAATTACACTGTTTAGAATGGAACATGCAATTTGTCAGGGTTCTTTAAGCACTGACGATATCCTCGATAACATCGTCTATCACGATAACAAAATTTATCACGATACGATAAAATATCGTCTTATTGCCCACCCCTTTGGGCGACTTACCAACTGTAACGAGAAGTGTTCTGTCCTTAAGAATGAAAGAATCAAGTCGAGTTCTTTAACACACCCAGAGTTCCATTTTTTTATAATTGTTATAATCTTTAGGTTAAAATACAATAAGATTTTTAATGTTTGGTTCTTTTACACGTCATTGGTCCGTTTCACCAGTTTGGTCAAATGACCCACACTAGGAGCAGTCGCACCTTTAACCGGACCAAACCGGCCAACACACCCCTAAACATCGCCGAACATCTAATTTCCCTTGTGGGACAATAAAAAACAGCATTACCTCGGAAGGATCCTCATCTGTAGAGACGCTTCTCTGAAATGGCAGAAATGCTGGAACTGGACCTTTCTCAGGATCCTGAGTTTGAAATGACATAATTTAATTCCATTTAAGAGTGAAATTCCACATGAAATGTAAAATGCTCCGTCAGGAGAAGCATCTCAGGCACCAGAAGATCCCGCTGATGATCTGTGTGGCGACAGTGACCCGGTTCCTTACCTTTAATTTACCCTCCAGTGTCCTGGAGCGTTTAAAGCCCGAGTTCTTGTTCTCGGATTTGATGGCACTGATGGCGCCAGACTTGATGAGCATCTTGGCCTGCTCGGTGGCTGTAGCTGTGTCCACCACGGGCTGGTCCGACAGGGCTTATGAGAAACACAGCACATTGTAGATTTCTGTTTAGGCTTAAGTGTAGTAGATATTTCATTTGTTTCAAACATTTAGACTACCGCAGAAACCTGGGTCTGAGTACCGGTGGTGTCCTCTGGTTATGTCAGCCATGATGTGAGCAAGTGCCCAACTCTGCAGGGTACATGACACCCGGTACATTTTGGGATGGGCACCAGACACCCTGTGACCCTTGCCAGGATAAGTGGGGGCATAAACAAGGAATAGATCCTGTAATGAACAGCACCGTGACTTACTGCGTTTCAGTCCAGCCTGGCTCGTCTGGTTGCTGGAGCTCTGCTTCTTCAGTGCCAACAGAGCCTTTTTCTGCCATGGGAGAACCAGAAACATATCCCCTGAGTCCCTGAACTGATGCTGAATATCTAATGGAGTGTATATCAACTGGTGCTGGTGTGTAGTGTAGGGCTGGTTGGTCTACAGTATATGTCATCTAGAGGGTGAACAAACTTTTCTAGTAACTATATGTAAACATTACCATTAAGATTTGTACCTTTTTCTTTAGCTTGGCATATTTTCTCTGCAGAGTTTCTTCATCCTCTGTTAGTGAGCTGGGAAATACAGCCATGTCTCAGGCAATCTGCAGGAGAAATATACAGAGATTTCATAATCATCATCATCACTCACTAGATGCAGCATTGTCATACATACTGTTACAACACAGCCATAAACAGGGCTTATTACTTAATACTGTATTGCCCAGGCCAGTAAAGCAGATAAACAGCAATGCATCCATCTTCTAAACCCTACCCACCTGACACTTATTCATATTAAACCCAGTTCCAGCCTCTAATGTTTACATTAGCTTAACCATGCTATGCTATGCTAACAGCTCAGCGCCTAATTATCTTAACGAAGACTTATCGTAGGCTTTCAGAAGCACCGCAATAAAAAAAAAGCCACTACACGAACCTTAAGTTGTTCATATGCGTATTATAACTGAAAGTTTAATCGCCTTACTCTGTAAATCTTTTCCTGCAGAGATCCAGAATGATGCGCACGGTAGAAACGTCACCGGCGCCTGCAAAACATGTCACCCATACTGCAACTCGTTCGTTTAGCTAACAGAAACTTTTTACTAGACTTTTGTTAAATAACAGCTATTAATGTATGTATCGCTCTATAAACGGTTCTGTGCAACCCGTAAATTGTCGTTTTCATGTGTATGTGGGCATATATGTATTTATTAATTTGTTCTAAGCTATTTCTGAATGATTGTGTACAATTTATACCGTGGGGCAAAAAAGTATTTAGTTAGCCACTGGTTGTGCAAGTTCTCCCACTTGGAAAGTTGAGAGAGGTCTGTAATTTTCATCATAGGTACACTTCAACTATGAGAAACAAAACGAGAAAAAAAATCCAGGAAATCACATTGTAGGATTTTTAAAAAGACTTTAATTGTAAATCATGGTGGAAAATAAGTATTTGGTCAATAACAAAACTTCAACATGGCAACACGGACTTTCAACTCCCTCCACAAATTTTCTATGGGGTTGAGGTCTGGAGACTGGCTAGACCACTCCAGGACCTTGAAATGCTTTTTATGGAGCCACTCCTTCGTTGTCCGAGCGGTGGGATCAGTCGTCCTGTCCCCTTTGCAGAATAACAGCCCCAAAGCATGATGTTTCCACCCCCATGCTTCACAGTAGGTATGGTGTTCTTGGGATGCAACTCAGCATTCTTCTTCCTCCAAACACGACGAGTTGAGGTTTTTACCAAAAAGTTTTATTTTGGTTTCATCTGACCACATGATATTCTCCCAATCTTCTTCTGGATCATCCATATGCTCTCAGATGGGCCTGGACATGTACTTTTTTTCTCATTTTGTCTCTCATAGTTGAAGTGTACCTGTGATTGAAAATTACAGACCTCTCTCATCTTTCTAAGTAGGAGAACTTGCACAATCAGTGGCTGACTAAATACATTTTTTGCCCCTCTGTACATTATTGTATACTTAGATTCTTATTTATTTTGTATAGTCTTTGAAAGATTGTGTGCAACATTTCTTTGTGTATTTTACATACATCGTTTTTGTATGATTATGCACAACCTATACATTCTTTATAGGTTATAGGTTTATTTGTATACATTGTTTTTGACTTTCTGTGCACAACCTATACTCAATTTATTTATTTATGTATTTACTTACTTATTTATTAGACATAGCTTTTGTGACCTGTGAACTTTTTATTTATTAATTATGCTTTTTTAAAAACTATTTAAAAACAATTTATTTATTTATTATACTTTTTTTTTATGTGTATGCAAAGCCTATACAACTATTTATTAATCTACCGCCAATAACATATTTTTAATTAATTTTTCTGTCCTATATTGACTTTGAATGATTGTGTACAACCTGTGCACACAATTTATATATATATTTTTATTTTTATTTTTTATTGTTATGGTATATATAGTCTTTGAATAATGATGTGCACCTATACAATATATTTTTATTGATGTAGTTTTTTTGTTTAGTTTACTACTAGTTTATATTATTAGTTTGCATATTCCACATAGTTTTTAATTAAATAGGTAACATGCACCGTTAATTTATTATTTTAATAATATTTTTTAAAATATCCTGTACTACCTATACACCATTTTTAAATGTCTATGTTTACTTATTTATTGCCTTTGAATTGTTATGTACAACCTTTGCTTATTTTTTAGTCTTTTGTCTTTTAAATATTTTTCCTTTAAACCAAAAGTCCACGTCTTGTCCGGTGCGTCACTTCCTGTTCATGTTTGGCTTTATGTGGGTCTTAAGTGAAATTGAATTTAGATAGAAGCGGGAGAAATGGAGAGAACAGGTGAGATAATGAGATGTGTTAGATTTCTTTATGCTTTATGCATAAATGTTATAAAATCACCATTTGTTTTTAAAAGCACCGCTGCTCATTTGAGACTTCAAGCTAAAACTCTGACAGTCAGGCTCGGGCGAGTCCCAAATCACTCCTTGTTGCCTATAGATGTGCACTTCTTAAAGGGTGATGTACTAATCGAGTGCAGTCTTTGTAGGAGCTAAGGAAGTAATTTGGGATATGGCACATCGCTGTTGCTATGGCTCAGCTTAGTTTTAATGTACGTGTTTGATTTTTACGGAACGGTGCTGAAATTTTGAGTAATACCAATGTAAACAATTTAAATCGAAGCTGTTTAAATGTGTATTTGTTCATTTATGTTGTGTTTTTTTGTCCATTAACATGGAATTGGTTTGTCAGTGCTTCTGAAAGGGGCAGTATTCTTATTAAAAAAAGTCTTTCAGCTATGTTTTGGAACACTACTGCAGGGATTCACTCTTTATTAAGCATTGGTAAATCTGGGCAGTAAGGACTGCCAAACTCCAAACAAGTTTTCTTGTAGCTGTCACTTTGTGCTGAAACAATATGGATCCTTCCCCAAACTGTAGCCACAAAGCTGGATTATTGAACGCTGTATTTTTCCCCCTGACTCTTTAAAAAGAATATAAAAAAAAAAAAGCTAGGGATGCATGGGTACCAATTTGCTTTTGCACCAAGTATGAATCTGTTGGTACTAGCTGATATCGATACCTAAATGATTAAATTATTTAGTGTTAAATTGACGCACTGCTTAGGCGCCTCACAGCTTGAGAGACTCCTCATGGCCATTTGCATTGTCCCTGGGTACTCCAGTTTCCTCCCATATCCCACAGACATGCATTAAGGGTAATTGGCATTTCCAAAGTGTCCTAGTGTAGTTGTAATGAGTAATTAACTGTGTCTGTGTGCCTTGCGATATTTTGCCGCGTTATCCAGTGTTGGTTTCCACCCTGCGCTGGATGTCGGTCTGCATTCTGACTCAAACTGAGCTTGTTAGACCTTTTGCATGTTTAAATCTTGCATCCATAACACCAGAACAACCCTCCTGTGTCTAGATTTGCCTCCACCAGGTCCTGATGATCTGCCCCTCTCCCTACTGGACATGGGCTGTTCAGGAAGGTTTGAGCTGATTTCAAATCCAACATCCGACCACAAACCTCTGCCGGCACAGAGTACAGTAAGCTCTGCTTTTTCATCATATAGTTTCACAGTTGCAAGGGCGTCTGAAGAACTGAATCTGGACTTCATACACTGTTTCGTATGCTTTTCAGCTTCCTCATGGGCTTCCTCCCATCAGTCTGGACCTGAAGATGGAGGTGGAGAAACGTTTCCTGCACGATCCCGCATGGATGCCCATACATGACGCAAGCGATGCGTTCCAAAAGTTTCTCAAGTATGAATGAATACATTTATGCAACTGGTTTGTATTTATTAATGATGCGATGCACATTAGATTGAGAATGATGTTTTCTTTGTCAGACTGACTAAGAGAGAGAGGCAGGTGGACTCGCTGCTGCACTCTTCTTTGTCTCCTTTACACTCCGGTCTGACTGTAGTGAGAGATCCTACCACTGGCATGCTACTGGACTTTACCGAGGTAAAATACCACCCAGAAATGGTTTTGTGGCTTTTCGCAGCTTCAGGGGCAGGACAGACTTTTATTTCGAACCTCCTAGTGGTAGATGTTGGTAGATGTTCTGCACTATCACAGTGACCAGGCTTTGAACCCCTGCGATGAACCGGTGCCCTATCCAGGTTTATGCTGAAATGAAAAAATTCAGGGGATTTATGCAATGTTTATCTTGTTTCAAAATTTAGTCGAAAGCCTTCTCAGAAGAGTGAATACTGTTCTAACAGCAAAGAAGAGACAAATCCCATACTCATACTCATGTTTTTTATTGTAAAGTGTCCACAAACTTTTGGCTATATCGTGTATCCCTCATTTTTGAAGGTGTTACTAGAGCACACCAGCTTGTCTGCAAAGAACTCTTTGTCACTGCAAAGGCAGCCAGGGCCTCCAGCTGAGAGCCTGCGAGGGAGCAACACAAACTATCCCTTTCTGCCAGGTAGAACTTCATGGTTTTCCCTCACTTTTGCTGTGGAAAATATCTGGCAACATAGTTACGTGTGGTTATAAATGGTACTGATCTTCATCAACGGCACAGGTGGTATGGACGAGCTGACGTTAGAGCAGATAAAGAAGAAGTCTGAGCTGGAGGAGGACGTTGATTTTGAGCGTGGTATGAATGTCGTTCATAGATTTAATCAGTATTTATTTGTCCCCCCTCAATATATATGCAATTGCTGTTGTCCTTTAGAGAAGCTCTGCTTAATTCATATAGGGTATAATATTTAACAGGCTTTTTAATTTTCTTTGTCTATGTATGTCTTATGTGGTTGCCTCATCTGACATTTTTGGTCTTTTGTGGGGCTGGTTCATTAATATATGGCATATTCTGTACATAACGCCTGGACAGACTGTGTATCGTATAATTATTTTCCTATTCTAGATTTACTCACCGTTCCTTCAGGACTAAAAGCAGGCATGGATTTCAGTGACAAAGGTTCGATCCACACCTTTTTGGTACCTGCTTAAAATTTCATGCTGTGTGTTGTTGATACCTCGCCTCACTCTGTATCTGCTGTCCGAATTATACAGAGGCCACAGCCACGAAAGGTGAAGTCAACCTCCTGTCCCTCCTGTCCACGTTCGACGACATAATCGAACCAATGCAGGAGGAGAAAGAGAAGGACTCGGGAAAGGGAGAGGAATCAAAACTTCATAGAACTAACAGTCTAGAGGATTTGGGCATTAAGGTAAAACCTAAAGGGTTATAAATGTGCAGTAACTCTTTAGAATTTTCTATATTTCTGCATAAATATGACCTAAAACTATCAGATTTTCACACAAGTCCTAAAAGTAGACAAAGAGAACCCAGTTACACAAATGAGACAAAAATATTATACTTGGTCATTTATTTATTGAGGAAAATGATCCAGTATTACATATTAGTGAGTGGCAAAAGTATGTAAACCTCTATGATTAGCAGTTAATTTGAAGGTGAAATTAGAGTCAGGTGTTTTCAATCACTGGGATGCCAATCAGGTGTGAGTGGGCACCCTGTTTTATTTAAAGCAACTGAAGGCCTCTCTCACATTGGCTAATGTTAATGTTCATGAGTCCACCATCAGAAGAACACTGAACAACAATGGTGTGCATGGCAGGTTACAAGGAGAAAGCCACTGCTCTCCAAAAAGAACATTGCTGCTCGTCTGCAGTTTGCTAAAGATCACATGGACGAGCCAGAAGGCTATTGGAAGAATGTTTTGTGGATGGATGAGACCAAAATAGAACTTTTTGGTTTAACAGAAAAGCGTTACGTTTGGAGAAAGGAAAACACTGCATTCCAGCATAAGAACCTTATCCCATCTGTGAAACATGGTGGTGGTAGTATCATGGTTTGGGCCTGTTTTGCTGCATCTGGGTAGGACGGCTTGCCATCATTGATGGAACAATGAATTCTGAATGATATCAGAGAATTCCAAAGGAAAATGTCAGGACATCTGTCCATGAACTTAATCCCAAGAGAAGGTGGGTCATGCAGCGAGACAACGACCCTAAGCACACAAGCCGTTCTACCAAAGAATGGTTAAAGAAGAATAAAGTTCATGTTTTGGAATGGCCAAGTCAAAGTCCTGACCTTAATCTAATCTAAATGTTGTGGAAGGACCTGAAGTGAGCAGCTAATGTGAGGAAACCCACCAACATCCCAGAGCTGAAGCTGTTCTGTACGGAATGGGCTAAAGTTCCTCCAAGCCGCTGTGCACAACTGATCAACAGCTACAGGAAACGTTTAGCTGCAGTTATTGCTGTTACTGAAAGCAGAGGTTCACATACTTTTGCTACTCACTAAAATGTAATATTGGATCATTTTCCTCAATAAATAAATGACCAAGTATAATAATTTTGTATCATTTGTTTAACTGGATTCTCTTTATCTACTTTTAGGACTTGTGTGAAAATCTGATGATGTTTTAGGTCATATTTATGCAGAAATATAGAAAATTCTAAAGGGTTCACAAACTTTCAAGCACCACTGTACGTATGTAGAATATGATTAAATATGTTCATAGAACTAAACCTGTTAATAATTGAGTTCTTTTTCTGAGATGATACTGGTGAGATCTGGTGTAAATCTGAGAGTGAGTCCGTACGATGCAGCGTGTTTATGCAAATAAGTTGTCTTTGAGGCCCCGCCTCCATTGTTGTGACTGATAGGTTAAAAAGGCCACGCCTCTTTAAATGGGACAGACAGGTATAGAAACCACGCCTCCTTCGCTAGAACTGACTTGTGATTAAACCATTGGTTCTTTAAAGCTCTAATTTATATCTCTTGCAGGACACAGTGCCTTCTTCTGCTCAGACTGCCTCTTCAACTTCAGCCAAAACAGGTGAAGGCATGAAAAAAACCAAAGACGAGACGAAGGAGAGGAAGTGGGCGGTGCCTGTGGACATCTCCGCACCCTGTGACGATTTTTACAAACGGATCCCTGATCCTGCTTTTAAGGTGCAGATCATACCCATGTTTGGCTGCAGTAACAAACGGCTGATGCTTGGCTGTACAGTGTTAGATAAGGTTTTTGTGTCTGTGTAGTTCTTATAATTTCAAATGAAAAGGTAGAACATTCCTGTTTCTTTCAAGACTGTCATTCTCTTTTCTGTCAGCAGGTGTCGCAAGGCTCATACTAGATTTCTGTCATTCAGACGTGAGTTAGATATATAAGACAGATTTTATGTCCTATTGTAATTAAGTCCTCGGACGTTGATCAGATGGATGTTAAATGGCACATTCCTGTCATTAATATAATTGGAACAGAACAGAACCCTAATGAATCTGTTCGCCACTGTCTCTAGACATTCCAGAGTGCAGCCTTGTCTCAGCCACTACAACCTTGGTTAAGAGTCACCAGTTAACCGAGTGAAGGCGTTCCTTTTTTCCATGAACCAAGTCTTTAAAATCAGCTCGAGTCTCAAGTGAGATGAGTTTATTTTGAGGAGCAGATTAACAGTGACAATGTCAGCCATATGGAGTCATTAAATTTGATTAAACTACTTATACGAATACTGTTTGATAATGGAAGTATCCTGAACTGAGGTTTCAAGAAATCCAGTAAAGCTTTTGTGCCAAGATCAGTTGTTGTTCCCCAGTGGTTTTGATATTGTGATATCTTTTGTCATTGTGTGTCTTTGTAACAGTATCCTTTTGAGCTGGACGTGTTCCAGAAGCAGGCCATCCTCAGACTGGAGGCTCACGACTCTGTCTTCGTCGCTGCTCACACTTCAGCTGGAAAAACTGTGGTGGCTGAGTACGCCATCGCACTCTCCCAGAAACACATGACCAGGTGAGGGAGTATTTGTAGCAGCAACTGTAATGGGAATTTTCAACGAGTATGTAATAAAAAATCCTGAAATATTAGTATTTAGATGGATATACAGCAGATACGCTAGATAGGCAGTGGATACGCTGTTGTAGGGGTTCTTAATCCGGGAGTTACAGAAGAAACGCTATTCTTCGATGATGAAGGGTAAGATTTATAAGAAGGGAATGCAGTGAAGACAATGTGACATCCTGAAATAGAAAGCAAAATCTGAGGATTTAGCACCATCTACAGGTCACATACGAAAATAGATTTCTTTTCCTTCGGCTGCAACCAGCCAGGGTCGCCACAGTGGACATTAGACCTGGCGCTGTTTTCAACCCTCCATGTCATCCAGGCTTGGAACCAGCACTGAATAGTGGCTAGGCACCCACACAGCCACTTGGAGAACATGCAAACTCTAGACACTACTATCTTTCTGTCTTTGTACATATCTATATTTATGTTTCCGGCAATGGGGTGTAAATGTTATCATATTACCTTCTTACCCAGCTTTATTTGGAAGGTGTGATATCCTTATTATAATGATATTAATAATGGCATAATATCTGGCAGAACCATCTACACCTCGCCCATCAAAGCTTTGTCCAATCAGAAGTTTCGTGACTTCAAGAACACGTTTGGAGATGTGGGGCTCCTGACTGGAGACGTTCAGCTCAGCCCCGAGGCTTCCTGTCTCATTATGACTACTGAAATATTGAGGTAAATATTAACGCAAACAAAAGGACAGGATGAGCTTTTGACAAGTAGAATACGGTTTTAACATTCCTGTTTCTCAGGTCTATGCTCTATAATGGATCAGAGGTCATTCGGGATTTGGAATGGGTTATATTTGACGAGGTTCATTACATTAATGATGCCGAGGTAAGATATTTCTGTGGACGAGCCACACTTCTCTAAATCTAGATGCAACAAATCTTCTTTCAGTGTATCTCAATCTGAAAAATGATTTGGTTAACAAATTTTCAAGTAACAAGAGCCTACTTCCATCTGAGCTGCTTCCTGTCTTGTCAAACCCTGCCTACTTTCAGTTATGTCAGAGTAGTACAGTGATGCCGGGGGCTTTCTGATTGGTCATCGTGTTGGTGTGATGTCTGAGGATTGGACATTTCTTTAAGAGTAGGATTGTGTTCATCACGTTTATGATAGTGTTCACCGTATATATCATAACATATAGGCAATATTGCGCTTGTGTGGAGACAGAACTGCATTTTGGTTGATCTGATATATTTCCAGACATTGTACCTAATTGGATTTCAGAATTGGTCGTCTCTCTGTTTGTTCCACAGCGAGGTGTCGTATGGGAGGAGGTGCTCATCATGTTACCTGAACACGTGAGCATTATTTTGCTCAGTGCTACAGTGCCAAACGCAGTAGAATTCAGTCAATGGATTGGGTAGGTATCGTTACCTAATGCTTTTCTTCTGGTCAATATGAAGTAAAGCATAGAGGATCCTACCAAATGCATCAACAAGAAATGTTCCTGAAAGTTCCAGAAAGTGGAAAGCAAAATACTGCACTGTTTGTCACACTTAAAGTGTTTCGGAACATCAAACTAATTTAAATATTAGTAAAAGACAACGCAGGTGAACACAAAATGCAGTTTTTAAGTGATTGCCTGATTATTGCTACGCTGTTCTCAATCAGGACATCACTTAAATAGGACCTGCCTGACAAAGTGAAGAACACCAAAAGATCCTTAAAAGCTACACATCATGCTGAGATACAAAGACATTCAGGAACAATTGAGAAAGAAAGTAATTGAGATCTATCAGTCTGGAAAGGGTTATAAAGCCATTTCTAAAGCTTTGGGACTCCAGCGAACCACAGTGAGAGCCATTATCCACAAATGGCGAAGACATGGAACAGTGGTGAACCCTCCCAGAAGTGGCCGGCCGACCAAAATTGCCCCAAGAGCGCAGCGACGACTCATCCAAGAGGTCACAGAAGACCCCACAACAACATCCAAAGAACTGCAGGCCTCACTTGCCTCAGTTAAGGTCAGTGTTCATGCCTCCACCATAAGAAAGAGACTGGGCAAAAATGGCCTGCATGGCAGAGTTCCAAGGCGAAAACCACTGCTGAGCAAAAAGAACATTAAAGCTCGTCTCAATTTTTCCAGAACACATCTTGATGATCCACAAGACTTTTGGGAAAACATTCTGTGCTCTGACGAGACAAAAGTTGAACTCTTTGAAGGGGTGTGTCCCATTACAACTGGTGTAAAAGTAACACAGCATTTAAAAAAAAGAGCATTATAGCAGCTGTGAAATATGCGGGTGGTAGTGTGATGGTCTGGGGCTGTTTTGCTGCTTCAGGACCTGGAAGACCTGCTGTGATAAATGGAACTATGAATTTTGCTGTCTAAAAAAAAATCCTGAAGGAGAATGTCCGGCCATCTGTTCCTGACCTCCAGCTGAAACGATCCAAAACACACCAGCAAGTCCAGCTCTGAATGGCTGAAGATAAACAAAATGAAGACTGTGGAGTGGCCTAGTCAAAGTTCTGACCTGAATCCTATTGAGATGCTGTGGCATGACCTTAAAAAGGCCGTTCATGCTGGAAAACCTTCCAATGTGGCTGAATTACAACAATTCTGCAAAGATGAGTGGCCCAAAGTCCTCCATAATGCTGTAAAAGTCTCACTGCAAGTTATGGCAAACGCTTGGTTAAGGGTGGCCCAACCAGTTATTAGGTTTAGGGGGCGATCACTTTTCACACAGGGCCATGTAGGTTTGGATTTTTTTTTCTTTCTTAATAATAAACACCTTCATTTAAAAACTGCAACTTCAAATTTTATTAATTTAGTGATTAAAAGTAGCCAAAGTAATACCTATTTTTTTCCCTCTCATTCTGTCAGGCGAATTAAAAAAAGGCCGATCTATGTGATCAGTACGATGAAGAGGCCGGTCCCATTGGAGCACTATCTTTACACGGGAAACAGCACCAAGACTCAGAAAGAGCTCTTCCTCCTACTGGATTCCACCGGAAACTTTCTCACTAAAGGGTACTCACAACTTCAGACTGTTTATAATGTAGTACAATCATGTTTAGATTATAAGATATGTTCGTTTAGGTCATGTGTGTCATTTTTGCATTATATTAATAGAAATATGCATGTTGGTTAGTGCTTTATCGGCCAGAGACAAACAGAAACATTTTGGTTTTCAGCTCGGTGCGTTTAAAATGTTACTAGCTGCGACCTATGGTGTGAGCAAAGGATAACGCTCCGGCTGTTGTATGTGCTCAGGTACTATACTGCTGTGGAGGCCAAGAAGGAGCGCACCAGTAAACACGCACAGTCTTTCGGAGCGAAGAAGGCATCGCAGAGCACCACACCCAGTCAGGTATGTCCATGTGGTCACGTTCCTCTCCAGCCTCCTCAATAATAGTCTGAAGTTCCTCACTGTATACGTTTGTGTTGCAGGACCGAGCCGTGTGGCAGACTCTGCTCAACTTTCTGTCGGAGAGGCAGCAGACTCCAGTGGTGGCGTTCACCTTTTCACGTACGCGATGTGATGAAAACGCTCGCTCGCTCACCTCTATGGATCTGACCAGCTCTGGGGAGAAGAACGAGATCCACTCCTTCTTCCAGAAAAGCCTGAGCAGGCTGAGAGGAGGAGATCGGAAGCTCCCTCAGGTACAACCAGACACAACCGGTGCCTGAAACATAGACAAATGAATATTTTTGAATAGTGTTTTTAGACCCATAAAGAGTTGTCATACAGAACGTCCACTGGCCTGGTAGTGTCACATCTGGCTCAGGCATCCAGTTTGGAGGGACGGCCCAATTCAGGAAAGATGCTTGTGGTTCCGTACACTCTCTACTACTTAAGTGCTCTGAATGGTGCTCTGGGAGCAGTTATAACCTCTGAACTCTTTTTTTTTTTTTTTATTCATCTCTGACCTGTCCAGTGGTTTGTCCCAGAGTCCTTTTGAAAGTCCATACAGTTTTGTGTCACCGTGCACTATTGGTAGTGGAAGTACCATTGGGGCCAGATATCCTCATGTGTGATCTAGAAGGTGATTGGTTGTACCATGTTTATAATGGTTACTCAAGTTCCTGATCACTTCTTTTTGGTGCTTTTTGGCTCTCAGATCTTGCAGATGAGGGACTTGCTGAAGAGAGGAATCGGTGTGCACCACAGTGGCATCCTGCCCATTCTGAAGGAGGTCATCGAAATGCTTTTCTCCAGAGGTCTTGTCAAGGTACCTTTACATCTTCAATAAAGGTGTGGGAGTGTTGGTTTAACGTCCGCATTACGTTCTGCGAAACAGGACATTACCATAGTCACGTGGTAATGTAGATACTTTGCACCTTTTAAACAATAATTAAAACACAATTTGAAAACGTTTAGTACAGTACTGTACAATATGGCAATTCTTATCTTTGTATCTTTTATGAAACGTGAAACACTTGGTCGAAAATGGAAAAGAAAGTAGAACGATGCCATATTTTTATGCCTTTCAAGACTGTGAGTCTTTTTTCTGTCAGCAGTAGATTTCTGTCATTCAGACGTGAATTCAATGTATATAAGACAGATTGTTATTATATTTCTTAAGACCTCAGCCCTTAAAGCGAACAAACGTCAATCGGATGGACTTTAAAGGGCGCATAATCTGCTTCAGAAGGGTCAGATTGTGAAAGTGGTTCAGGGAGCATGAGCGGATTAATGGATGGGTGAATGTCGATTAGTATAACCACTATGAAAATATTCTCTCTTGCAGGTCCTTTTTGCCACCGAGACCTTTGCTATGGGCGTCAACATGCCAGCCAGAACTGTAGTGTTCGACAGCATTCGCAAACATGATGGAACTGGATTTAGAAATCTCCTGCCTGGTAAAAAAAATAATAATAATGACTTGCACTGGGGTTGTGCAGCCATATAGTGAATGTTGATCTAGCAATCAATCTACAGTGGCTAACCTGAGCCCAGTGATAGCTTAGACTACATGTTCTAGAATGTGTGTCCCTGTGTAGATTCGTGAACGTTTCTGTGTGTAGGTGAGTACATCCAGATGGCAGGGAGAGCTGGCCGAAGAGGGTTGGATGCGACCGGCATGGTCGTCATCCTCTGCAAGGCTGGGGTTCATGAAATGGCAGACCTGCACACCATGATGCTGGTGAGTGCTACAACATATTTAATGAAGTGTTGATGGACGCGATTGACTGTTGAATGATCTCATTCTCATTCTCATTATTGTGCATTGTTTTGTAGCCTGCCCAGGACGAGTTAGCTGGTTTGTTTAATGATAGTTTTCTGTTCAAGTAACACTCGTTCATTGACGTCAGAGGTGGTTTCATGTCATCAGAGAGCTGAAACTAGATGAACCAAGGTGGGGGCAAGGCTCCAAAGGCTGAAAACCTCAGGGTCTGTCCTCATTCTGCTCTCATTCGCCTCTCCATGTCTTCCTCGCTCAGTGTTTTTCCTCATATTATCTCTATATATGTTTATTTGCAACATCCTGAGGTGGAGAGCCTTGGGTATTCATTCCACTGGTTTAATCAGACTAATGCGCTGGCTGAAAGCGCTAAGTCGTTTTCTTCCAATCTGATTGCGCTCTCTCGCTGTTTGCCTCTAGGTTGAGTGCAGTTATAAATAGGTCACCTTTCACTGGAACAACTTTACACAGTCAGAGGCTTCACTTCAGCAGTGCTGTTTCGTTTCGGCACAGCAGTCATTGTGTTTCTAATGTAGCGTATGATTATGGTGTTGGAAGTCAGATCTGTGGGGCCATGTCCACATTCGTATCAGTATGCAGTCCAAACATTTTCATTATTGATTGTAATGATATGCACTTTGGTCATTGACATTGTGTTTTGATGAGGAGAATGAGGATTTGAAGGTGGTACTGTATTTTAGTACACTCCCAGGTGAAGCCCAAAAATGCCCATTGGTGTTTCAAGGACAGAATGAAGTATGTGGCTGAGTTTGATTCAGAGCTGTGCATGATTGAGATGAGTCACGATTTGAGTGGTATGCTCCAGAAATGTGCCTTCGAAGACCTGGTGAGTTAAGCATGGATTAAGAAGTGTCACTGGCGTGGGAGTCTTTATAGCTGCTGGTGCTCCTGAGCAGCTTTGGAGTACACTTAAGCTTTCTTACAATTGAAAAGCTTTTTTCATTATCGTTCAACAAGACAATGATCCTGCCCACTCAGGAAAGAAGTGGATAGAGAGCAATCCATTAGGTTCATGGTTTGGTCTAGTACATACATAAACCTTATAGAGAATATTCAGCTGTTGGAATGCTTAAAGTTTTTAAAAATCCAAAGGGAAATGCTGTCCCATATTATGTTTCTTGCAAAAATGGTCCAAAGACCATCATCTCAATGCTGATTGAGGTGCTGGCAACTCTGCTGGGTTATTGGTCTTGCTTAAGCATTTGAGCTCACGACTTCCCAGATGGTGGGCCATCCAAAGCCCTTTGAGCCACCACTGTTCCTGTAATAGAACGGCTGGTGTCCAACATTTATGTCATTTAGCGTACGCCCTTATCTGAAGCGATTTACAATGATGCATTCTTACAATCCAACCAATTGGGATTTTTGGAAGTGGGATTTGACCCCTGGACCTTCTGGTCCATAGTCCAGTACCTTAAAACATAAATATCCTCCTTGTATATCCCTGCTTGTCCTGGTCAGGGTCACTTCAGGAGGATCTGGAACTTCACCTGTAATTCACTGAGTCCAGTCAGAGGTACACTCTGGACAAGCCATGACAGGGTTCCGTAAACACACCCCTGGACCTTGACGTCCAGGATTTGAACCCTGCCGTTCCCAGCAGCTTTAAATGGGCCTCTCTACGTTGAATGAAAATGAAAAGCGGATCATCATGATGGTTATCTCAGTATGCCTCAGGATTAATTGAAGTCCAAGCGAGTGTTATTTATTTTGACTGATTCAAACTGTATCGAACCGCAAAGGAAATGAAGGGCTGTAAAACCCGATCTGTGCCAATGAGCTTTGGGATTCCTATCCGACTGTAATCTGAATGCTAATCAGCTCTGTGTGGTGGATGGTTCTAGAAGCTCGTGCTAGCCTGCTGCTCCATGGCAACAGCATCACTGACGGACTGAGAGATGTAATTACTCACAGCGGGGTCTGAGAAGCGCAATCTCCATCCGTTTGTCTAATCTTATTCATCCAAAACTGAGAATGTAAATGAACATTTAATGGGTTTTGGAACATTGTGAACCATGCGAGAAGCTATTTGGTGTTTTTCATATCGCGTATCTGTTTTGTGTGCACAAACACAATCAACTCTTTGTCGTTACTGCGATGCTTTATTACGATGAAAGAAAGTGTAAATTGCAGCAGCAGTCGCAGAGGAAGGCTCCGAGCTTGAGAAACACTAAAGTAACCCAGTTATGTGTTTTCAGGGAAAGCCAACATTGTTGCAGTCCCAGTTCAGGCTGACCTACACCATGATCCTCAACCTGCTAAGAGTCGAGGCCCTCAGAGTCACTGACATGATGCGCAGGAGCTTCTCAGAAAGCCACAGGGATACACAGGTACAGAACTAAATACAGTGAGGGCTCCTAAAGCAAACAGCCATCCAATAACGTTCATCAATGCCTTTATCTCATCACTTTATTTAAATCACCTTGAGTCATGAGTGAGATGCAAGCAGTGGTGAACGAGGGAGAAAGCACATACTCAACACCGTGATCATTTCACACTTGCAAATGCTTTTTTTCTGCTCCCATTTTTGGTCCTCTCTATTTAAAGATACTATTAAACGCCATGCGCTGTCTTTCAGAGTTCCATGAGCTCTCTTACGTCTACATCTAGGTCTTACAACTGATTCAGTCTTAGCAAATACAACTGTTACAATCCAAGCAATTGTGGGTTAAGGGTCCTTGCTCAAGGACCCAACTGTGTCAGCTTGGTGGAGGTTGGAGTTGACACCTGGGGCCGGATTCACGAAAGTTTCATAAGAAAGAAAATCTTCTTAAATGTGTGTTTTTTTCTTAACTCCATTCTTAGGAAAAAAGTTATGGAAGTTTGTTATTCTTTAGATAACATCTTAAGATTTATCTTTTTTTTTTCTTAACTCTCTTCTTAAGAACAATTCTAAGAACGAGTGGTGTTCTCGAACACATTCTGTTCTTAAATGTTTTCTTAACCTTACGATAGCCGCACTTGCCTTAGGCTGTAAGAGTTGAAGGTAAGCATCGGAATTCAATACTTTAAATTAATTCAGTTACTGGAAATAAGGCTTACATTTCAATTTAAATGCTTAAGAGCCTTTCCAGTGAAGGTCATCCTTAAAATACAAAAGCCTACGTAAGGAAGGTTTATGGCAAAGCCAGCTATCTCTTCCACCATCACCTCTAGTTCTTGTTTGCTAAAGTGTTTGAACGCTTGGTTTGAATTTGCCGTATGATTTTCATAAGATAATATCTGAGAACTTCTTAAGTTTGTTTCGAGAACTGCATTTAAGAACATTCTTATGAACTTCTTAGTGTTTGTCCTAAGAATCTTTGCAAGTTTTTTCTTAAGAAAGCTTTCCTTTACCTTCTGGTCCATAGTCCAGTACCTTAACCACTAGGCTACCACAGTCCCTTTGTTTGTTGTCTGCGTTCATCTCTGTTGTCTTAACCCGGCTGACATTTCTCTCTTACTCTGAGTCTAGTTTGAACTGATTCACTAACCAGGATATTGGTCAGCATGTCCATGGAGGCCAGAAGTCTGCCAGCTTTCAACTGTTAAACAAAAATATGCCATTTAATCCAACCTAAAGTCCAACATAAACCAATCTGGCAATCCCAAAGTTAACCAGAGTGGAGCTCTTTCAGTTTTCTCAGTTATTGGAGCTCGGTGGAAAAACTACACTTTAATGTAATCACAAATTAGGGAATCTGATTCAATGACACGTTTCAGAGTGTGTCATGAAATCTGCAGTTCTTTCCCTCAATAGTAGTCATTCAGTGATTAATTAGGAGGTTTGTTTGGTTTCGCTCTTGAAGCTGTTTATTTAAGAAACGTCTGAGGAGGAAATGAATGGGAAATCACTTCCACACCAAAGCCATCAGCCCTGTTGATCTCTAGTACTTCACACATGCTTTTAATTCAAGTTCTACAAATTGTAGAAAACATTTGTCATATTCCCCCCTTTTAGGCTCAAGAGAGGAGGATCGCTGAGCTGAGAAGTGAGCTCTCGTCCCTGCCGCCTTTGGACACAGAGGGTCAGTTATCTGACCTCCTGCCCTATTACCAAACTGTCACAGAGCTTCGCATCACGACAGAGGTCCTGCAGGTGGGTGCTTGTATACAGACATGTACACACAAACACACACAATGTGCAGTAATCGAAATGCATGAGGTCATGAGCAGTCATTGTTATACTGTGCATATTTTACACTAGACTTGGGCTGATGATCGATATTGTTGAATATCATGATCATAAAAAACTGTAAAAACTATATGGGATCTGATCAACTGCAACAGTTTCAATTATTTAACTACAGTGATTACTTTAATGAGTTCAATTAATATAGTGATCATTATGATTAATTGTGGGATATTGGAAGTTACCACAGATGGTAATTGGGCTATATGGTGCTTATATAACCATAACATAGTTGTATCTTATGCTGTAATGGTGGATCATGCTGGATCAACTCTTCAGACGATAATCGTTTGGGGAAATTTCATTATCAGTCTAAGCATAATGAACACTAGTTCCCGGTTGTCAGTAAAACATTTTTCTCCCTATTAATGTCCATCTTAGCAAGCAGTGATGGAGTCAGTGACTGGACTGAAGGCCCTGTCGGTGGGACGGGTCGTTGTGGTCAACAACACCCAGCACTTTAATGCCTTAGCCGTCATCTTACAGGTCTGTGTGCCAACTCTTGTATATTAAATGTTAGATTTCATTCAGTTTGAGAGCCCTGTTATTCTAAAGTAAAGTAATTACTTTACTGCTGGCATCAGGTGTCCACTGACTCTGTGAATCGGACGTTCACCGCTCTCATAATGTGTGAGAAAGGAAATGAAGAGGCTTCGGGAAGCTCTCAGACGAACCGCAACTTGACACACCTTCACAACACCAGCCTCTTCATCCCAGAGGGTTAGTCTAAAATATATACACTCTCAAGATCATAATGCCTGTTATTGCCCAGGTGGTGGAGCATCAGTTCAGTAGGCTGTCCCCGAGCATGGGGAGACCAGCTGGGGGTCATCCACCACTGTTGTCATTGCAGTGGACTGGCATCCAGTCTTGGGTAATGTATGACCATTACCAGGAAAAAGTAATGGTCATAAGCACTTGAGTAATCAGATAATGGGAAACCTCCAGGATTACATGACTCAGTAATCAGATTTCTACTTTGCAACCAGCCAATAATTTCACAAAAAGATGAATATTAAATAATCAAAATTTTCATTTTCTTGAGCATATACTGCGTTTCAGTCTCCCCAAAGTGTTCAGTAGCCGTTTAGCGGGTGCGGTGTCTAATCTTGGGGTTGCCAGATCCCGTGAGTTTAAAAAAACAAACCAGGCCTATGGTAACGATCTCAAAGGTTGCATAGTCTCTTAGAATAAGCGAGTCCAATTTATACGGATGGAAAAAAACGCACATCAGGTTTTCAAAGAGAACACGCGTATATCGATGCAGTCCTTCACACCAAATCAGAAACTGATGGACTGTATAACGCTGCGTGAAATTTTTAATCAGAGCCTCTTCTAATTTCTGCGTTGTTTAGATGTTAAAATCAGGCTGACCAATCAGAGCTCGGTTGTCGGGCAGAACAGCTCATAAGAGCTTATAGGATGAGCAACATGCTGACTCTAAAAACGTGGATATTAAAGAAGAGTTCTGGTGGAATAGAACTGAAAGGATGGAGAATGATGGTTATAAAGCTCACAGTGTCTATGTAAGGACTGTATTTTCTTGTTTATCCAAGTGCATTCTAGTCTGTTCATGCCCACAAAAACATAAACTAGAGGTTCCTGCACTAATCTCTGCTCATGTCTTTGTTTTTTAAGCTGACGTTGTGAAAAAGACACGGCAAATCTCCAAAGTCTCCGAAATTAAAGAAAGCAAAAGCGGAGAAGGAGTTTTCAGAGTGTTTAGACAAAAACGCATCAGACTTGGTGTGAAGGTCCTACTACGTTAAGTTTTTTTCTTGGGTAAAAATCGGACCCGTGTGAAAAGGCTTTGAGAAAACCGATTGAAATCAGAGTGAGTATACATGCGCTGAGAAATCCGATTACTGAGTTAAAATCCAGCTATTTTCATCGGACTTCTTAACTTCTTAAACCCTAATCTGTGATGTGCTTGCCTTGTGAATTCCAGGATAAGCTCTGTCATCCCGCTCAGATTTTAGGCTACATTCTCCTCCCTCCATATAAATGATGCTATCACTATTGTCATATGTTTAGGTCCCTGCAGTCACACAGTGCAAAAGCTGAAGCTGCATGATATCACGGCCATCACAGTTAAGACCCTGAAGGTCATTCCAGAGAGGATCATTGACAACTATAACAAGAGACAGCAACCCCGCTTCAGGTGGGTTTCCACTCATTTGTTCCCATTTGCTCAACTTTTTCAGTACCATTCTAAACATTCCCCCTCTGTCCCAGACTGGATCCACCCGGCCAGGCGATTTCCACTGCGACTCAGGAGCTTCTGCGATTGGCTGAGGCCAACCCTGGTGGCATTGCCACGCTTGACCCTGTGAATGACCTTCACTTGAAGGGTGTGGATGTGGTGGAGGGTGTCATGAGACAACGGGTTTTGCAAGACAGCCTTAAAGACTTCCACTGTGTCCACTGCCCCAATTTCACTGAGCAGGTACTACTACGTTACTTAATCTGTCCACGGCGTCAGGTCGGCAGTCTCTGATGTTCCGGGTCACGGCACCAAAACTCATTCAAGCTCTGTTTCCCTTTGTTCTCCTTTACAATCCAGCTAAAAAGTACATTTAAGTTCATATTATGATCACCTGTTATTTCTTAGGTGCTCGTTGCCTTGGAAATGTCTCCACGAGAGTTATAGTATTAATGCCTACTCTTAGATTATTTTATTAAGAGTATTACCCACAGTGCAGCAAAGATAGCTAGAGCCTTTATTGAATATGTATCCAGGCATTATGGGCTGAAACGGACTAGCTGAACCTGTGAAGATGTGCTTCAGACTTGTAACTATGAAGTGCTTTATTACCAAACGCTTGATCTATTACTAGTGGAATTACTAAATCTGTTCTAACATGCTTGTCTTCATACAGTGTTGTGTATTTCATGCATTTGGCAGATTGCTTTGTCCAAACTAAATGAGTTATGGTTCATATTAAAGAGGAACTGAAATTAGTTACCTGATGAGAGTAACTAAACATGAGCTAGCAGATTGGTGATCAGTATTTTGACAGAAAGAAGGTTGTGGAGAGTGAGAGAGTGGAGACGAACAAAGATGGTGAAACTTGAAAGGCATAAACTCTCTGAAAGGCATACATTCTCTCTGAATATAAAGCTGTAGTTAAAGGTTTGGGTATGAAGGGATTTCAACCTTCCAACTACTAGCTCAGAAACGTAACCATACCAGTGTGAAAAGGATCTTTTCAAAACCATTTACAATTTGTGTTATATAAGAGGCTTGACAGCCTCAGTGAACGCTGTGCGTTTGAGCCTAACGTTTCATAACTCCTCCAGCAGCATCTGCCCGGTTGGAGAAATAATAAGAAACTCCACTCTGTCACTAATCTGTAAATAATTGGCTGCAGACTCAGCCACGTCTCTGAAACTCGAGAAGAAATTAGCAGCCGGATTGCTTTGCTCTGTCTTGTTTCCAGTTTGCGCGTGTGCAGCAGAGGATGAGGCTACAAGAAGAGCTGGATAAGCTGGTGTTCTTGAGCTCTGATCAGTCTCTGACTTTGCTGCCAGAGTACCATCAGAGAATTAAGGTTGGTACCTTGATGCTCCCTTATTATATTTCCCAGTTGTATCTCAAAGTTAGACATAGTAGATCAATAGAGACAGCTGTTTTATCTTTATGGCTTGGTTAGGACCTTGACTTGTGAGAACTATGTTGCTTGGAATTTGAATGAGCCACAGTACAGTCAGTCATCTGTTATCCAAACTTACCAAACTCACTATAACGAACAAGTTACAAATCTTACTAACTCTGTCTGCCCACCCAACCATATGTTCACCCACTCTCCCTCCCTAACCCATGTACCAAATCACCCTTATATCCACACAGCCCAATACCACCAACAAATATACCAAACCACCAGTATACAAACCCCTATATCCAGCCACAGATATACCAAGCCAACAAATAAGAAAACCCATCCACCCATTACACCCACCCAAACCACCAGGCCATGTGAGCACTTATGGAAGGATTTTCCCCCTTTTAAAAAATGTATTGTGGAACTGATTTTGCATACAGCACACAGCACACGGCGACTGTTATGAAAGAGTGAGTCAGTACACCAAAGCACAGACTTATAAATTGACATTTTCTCATTCTGCTGTTTATATAATAATGGGAATTCAATAAATCTACAAATTCCATTGTAGTCAATTCCTCAAACTAGTCCTATTAGATTTGAAGCAGAACTACACAGCGGTATGTATTAATTATATTTATACACAAGTTTAGTCAGAGTGGCTGGTCATGCCCACAGGGGGTAACTATTGCTTTTGCTATACACCCACCAGAGACGACCTGGAGCAATAATAACGATTTGTCACTTGCTAGTGGGCGGGCATTATAAGTCACACCAGTGTACAAGCAATACACAGCTTGTGTAAGGCCCAGCACCTGTTAAAGACAATGTATGGTCCCGAAAATGACATGTGAAACGTGTTCTGAACTGGCAGGTTCTGGAGGCTCTGAACTACATCGACAGCACCGGTGCGGTGCAGCTGAAGGGTCGAGTGGCCTGTCAGATCAGTAGCCATGAGCTTCTCCTTACTGAGCTGCTGTTTGAGAACACCCTGAGTCCCCTGGCCCCAGAGGAGAGCGCCGCCCTGCTGTCCTGCCTGGTCTTTACACAGAATACGCAGATTGAGCCACACATCCCCAACACGATCCAAGAGGTACTGCATTATTTTACATTTGATTATGTTTAATTGGTATGGGAGGTGCGACAATTTGTGCGGTAATCTTCCAAATACTTAAAAGTACAGACTGGGAAAAAGTACAGATTAGATATATGAAACTGAAATAACAGATCCAATCTAAAATGAGTCCAAAATAGGGATTAATTTATTATAATGATATATACTAAATAGTATAACAAACTAATGAATGTTAAGAGGACTTTTTGAATTTAGTTATTTATTACTTTCTCACATTTAAGCATGGGCTGTTCAAAAAATTACAAAATCATATTAATTACACAATATATGATATTTCACGTTGATTAGGGTTGGGTATCGTTTGCAGTGACCTAGGAACACCAAACACCAAATCTCTCCTGCTGAGATGACAAACATGTGGTCCAAAGGGAAAGTAATCATTTTTACTTAATAATTTTACTTTTTAAATGAGCAGGAAAAAGCTTAACGTAAAAATGATATTTTAATTTTGGGCCACAGGTTCATAATTTTAGCAAGAGAGATTACATCGGTGGTAATTGAGGGAGGTTTGGTTTTTCCTAGCTCATGTTTTAAGACATTAAACCTGTTAAGCTTTTGTTCACAGTCGATCGAACATTGAACTGATAAAATAAGGGGAATTGAAATACTATTTTTTTATTTTTTTATTTTTTTTTCTTGAAATTTTGAGTTTCGATACTTGACCCTAATCTCTTTTTTTTCCTTTCTCCTATTTGACCCTAAAGAAATTGCTCATCCCTAAAAAGCAGTACACTGCCATATGAGTGGACAATGAAAAATGCGATTTAAAGCGCTAAAATATGATCTTGTTTGCGCGTTATTTACTTGTTAACTTGGACAGATCCGGTCTGCATGTGGGAATAGTGTGTAATGCACTCCAAATATTTCATGCATCGTGTATTTTTGTTCTAATGCACTTCCAGCAGAGAAAAAGGAGGATGTGTATGGGAGGCTGTGATTTTTAAGATAGACTAATACTGACATTTTTCAGAGCGCAGTTACTGGAACGGGTTGTTATGCTCCGGGCCTTTATACACACACACACACACACACACACACACACACACACACACAAATACCCCCATTCCTCTTGTCTATGTCAGTTTGTGGTGTTAAACAGCTCGGAAACATGTAAGAGCCTTAAAAAGGACCTGAATTAATGATGACGAGAAAGTGGTGGGAGGTTTGTAACATGCAGCAGAATCTCTAAAACACTGCCACTGTTCAGACATGGAGCTGTTATGCACACAGGTGTCGATAATGGGTACATGCTGCAGCTGTTTGGCTGCTTGAAGCAGGGAAGAAGAGAGCTAGCATAGCCCTGTTGAGACTGGATTAGTGTACATATGTATTCAGTGATAAAAATCTGTATTTTTAATCAACACTTACTGTCTGGCTTTTTAATCAGCTGACGTCATTTCTCATTTTGTCATCGCGTTCCCAGTGTTGGAGAATGATGAGAGAATGAAGTCTTCCCAACATCTAATCTAATGAAATAACGCAGAGTCCCTTTTAAATCTTGACTTATATCCATATGTTAAAAGATCTATGGTGAATAACTGGTCAGAAACCTGGGTGAAGACCGTCGTCTAGCCGGCAGCACAGGTTGCAAGGCAGGAACAACCCTAGATAGAACGATCGAACGCTGGGGCTGTGATGTGACTGCATTAAGTGCTGCCCCAACCTTGGTGACATCTGTAAAATCAGGGTATAAATCTGGATGGGAATAAAATGATCATTGAACCAGTAAGTAATTCTGCCTGTAAAGACAAACACACTGGTACAGCCAGTCCAGATTGTAATAAAATAGCAAGCAGCACCTGTAAAAGTGGAAATTACTCCATCAACCTATGTATGTACACTATAGCCCCATTCTGGTGGCTTAAGAGAGATAGAAGCACCCTGACCTTGTGGTGGTATTAAAATATAAATCCGACTCATTTTTTCTTTTTTCCAACAGGCAATTGATCGGGTGCTTTGTGTGGCTACGCGTATTGGGGAGCTACAACGCGACTGTGGCCTTGCGCAGACCACTGAAGACTTTGTGTCTCAGTTCAAGTTTGGCCTGACTGAGGTGGTGTACTGCTGGGCTAGAGGCATGGTGAGCGCTGACCCAAAAACCCACACGAGTCTGGCCTGGAGTGGCTGCTCTATCACTACGCAGTATCACACTGGCCTCATTTCTGCCTGGGTTTGTGCAAATGTGGTGCAAATGGATCAAGAGTATGACTATTCATAGTATAAGAAAGATACAGACCAACTTAAGTTTTAATAATAACAGCTAAACTCAGATTACCATTATCACCTGCATTACTCTTGCAGTAACAGTGTAAAACCCTGGCTTGTTAGCTAATTCTGGAGCAGGGGGAACATTAAGTACATTCAGTTTTTCGAGGAACCAACCATATAAAGCCAGGACATAATGCCTTTTTGTTAGCAGAATTTGACAAGTAAAATTACATTAGGATTCCACAGCAGAAGGTGGGAAAATGATGTTGAAGACTTTTTAAAGCCAGTAATAGCTGGGTTTTGTCACTAAAGATCTGGTAAACATAGAATAAAGAGAACTGGACTGAGAACTTAGCTTTTAGGATCCCCACCTCTACCTCCTGGGAAAGTGCCCCCCAAATATAATCATTTTTAAGTTTTGAAGAATTGTTTCCCCCTCCATATGCCTCATAGCGGTTTGATGCACTGCTTACCTTCACCCGAACCCACACACATTTAGTCTTTGATATGTGGTATATAATCATAACCTACACTGCCTGGCCAAAGAAAAGGTCACCACCTGAATTTAACTAAGCAAATAGTTTAAAAAGAGCCTCCCATTGGATAATTACTGCATTGGTGATTGTTTCAGCTGGCAACAAATTGTTTAACCCTAACTGATGCAGTGGGTAGCTTCTGTGGTCATGGAAAAGATGTTAATCTGTTTCAGAACGGTCTAAGAGTGGTTCAGGGAGCACTTCATTTTCATTGAGAATCTTTGGGATGTGCTGGAGGAGACTTTGCGCAGTGGAACAAATCTCCCATCATCAATACAAGATCATGGTAAAAAATGAATGCAACTCTGGACAGAGCTGATTCTGCAATGTCACAACACTTATTTCTGTCTAGAGTTGCATTAATGTTTCCCCAAGATCTTGTATTGATGATGGGAGATTTGTTCCACTCCGCAAAGTCTTCTCCAGCACATCCCAAAGATTCTTAGTGGGGTTCAGGTCTGGACTGTGGCGGCCAATCCATGTGTGGAAATGATGGCTCATGCTCCCTGAACCACTTTCACAATCTGACCCTTTTGAAACAGATGAACATCTTTCGACATGGTTGTTTAACAAATGAGAAGCTACTCAGTGCATCAGTTAGGGTTCAGTAGCTTGTTGACAGCTGAAGCATAATCACCAATGCAGTAATTATCCAATGGGAGGCTCTTTTTCCTTAGTTAAATCCAGGTGGTGACCTTTTTTTTGGCCAGGCAGTGTATTTTCACTTTATAAAAGTGCTAAATAAAAGCCTCATATTTGTGTGTGACAGCCGTTTGCAGAAATCGCCCAGCTGACAGACGTGCAGGAGGGGACGGTGGTGCGCTGCATTCAGAGACTGGACGAAGTGCTGAAGGAGGTGAGACAAGCTGCTCGAATTGTTGGAGACTCTGTACTGGGCAGCAAGATGGAGAGAGCATCGCTGGCCATTCGCAGAGACATCGTGTTCACGGCTTCACTCTACACCCACTAAGAGAGCAAGAGCCACAGTATGATCCAGTATGCGTGATGGAACAGTTTGAGAAAATTACAGACTAGTACAAGACGTTTTGCTTGAAGTGGTAATTATCACAATCATGCAGTGCATGCGTAGAGGCAAAAGTACATCGGTTATGTATACGGTGACATGTATCAGCAAAAATTGAAAGCATGACTGAATGAAATGTGCGCCATTCCAGCAACAAGGACCATCTAAGAACAAGACGTTAAAATGAGGGTTACTTTGAACCGAGTGCCAAGTGTACTTGAATTACAGAGCCCATGTTTACATTTTGTATGTGTGTGATAAGCAGGTATGCCTGCTTGCTTCATTAAGTAATGCTTCCCATCTCTGCTTCATTGGAAATTGAATGCAAAATCAACCATGGATTGTAATTTATTGTACAGTAATAAAATCCATTGTACCTGTTAAGAGCCCTTGATTGTTTCATAAGCATCTATTTAAATTTTAGTGTGCTGCAGTAGCACAGCAGGCAGTACTGGTGCCACACTGTCACACCAGGTTCAGTCTTTCCCTCCGGTTACTGCATTCCCTTGTAGATTTTCTACAGTACTCTAGTTTCCTTTGAAAAACATGAGAATCAGCTATTTGAAGTCCAAGGTACTCTCATAGAAGTGAGGAGGGTGTTCTCTGCAGATGAGGAGAGAAGCCCTGCTCCTAGTGGAGGTGTTCCGGTTGGAGATCTTGTTCAGGAGTGATGGAAAAAGTGTGTGTGACTGACAAACCAATTGGGGACAGCAACAGTACAAAAGGACAAAGTGGAGGGTAATGGCGGCAATTGTCGGTAACGAGTTTGTTGATCTGGCGGAGCCTCGAAGTAGAGTGGCCGATCAGCTCTCACTAGAGCTTTTCCAGGCACGTCCCTCCAGATGGAGACCCCTGGACAGACCCAAGCCAATCTGGAGGAATTACATCTCAGTTTGCTTGGGAGTAAACTGAAATTTGTGGCCAGGGATAGAGACATCTGAGTTGACCTTCTCAGTCTGCTGCTGCCATTTCCCTCACCGGGAAAAGTGCAATGATGTGAATATGTAATGCATGTCTGTTCCTTCCACAGGAAATCAGAAGTGCATGGCTTCCATGATCAGTTCATAAATGATGACATAATAAAACACACAATAACAACAGTTAACCTTGTCAACTATGGTCTAGTCAGGAGGTTTGTTGAAGTTGGCTACAAATAGCTGCTTTGAAACTAAACAAACAGGAGTAAGTACTCAAATTGAACGGCAAATAGATATGCCCTTTTCATCCTGAGTGGTTAGATGTTTGTGGTCCACATCACACATTTGTGCCAGTTACGGGGCCTGAGAGACTACATATACTAAAGTTTTTTTATCTGGAAATATATTTCAATAACACTGTCTTGGAGACAATGGATGCTCATATGGTGGTGTCACCAGCATGGTGGTTTAGTGGTCAACCAGCTTATTCCGTGTAGGTTATCAGCATAGCCAGTACTAAGCCAGAAACACCCCAGCCAAATGCCAATGCTTGCCTAAGCTGGTTAGTGATGATGCAAAACAAAATATGCTAGTCTATTACACATGGTTATTGTGATAGACCTTGGAAAGTGGGTGTCCAGAGGATTTTTGCCTTTTAGTTCAGCTGTTTGTCTGAACACAGCCTTAATGCTCAGGTTTAGGTGTTTATGAAACGAGTGCCTACTAAGTGTAATGGACCCTAGATGATGATGTCCAAAGATGGTTACTGTTACACTGTATATGAAGTATTTAAAGGGATTTTGATGGGGTCTGGGTAGTTATACAGTGTGTTGCTGGTACGGGTTTAGGTTCAAACCTATGTTTTTTTGTTTCACTGACTAACGGCCGTCTCTTTAAGGCGTTCATACTGTGGGTGTTATTAATTCAGTGTGATGCCGTGAGCTGACAGTCAGAAGCCTGGTTTTTCTCCACATGAATGCTGCTGCTGGTCTGCAAGAGGGAACGTCGCGTATAACACTCGACACCTACGAGATTTTACCCTTAGTCCAGAAATAACCGGAGACAGATGATGATCTTTTACCTGAAGATGCTTTGGTAGTACTGAGGCGTCACGACCGTTTAACGGTTAGCGGTTTAAGTTTTAAACAAAGGGCACGCGCAGCAGTTCATTCCTAACTGACATTTCGTCGCAGCGGATAAATAAAGCACAATGTCGTCGACGAAACACGGTAAGAATTCATGACTCCTGCCATTTTCTCTCGGTGTTTTAGTGTGGGTTTCTTACGTTTCTTTGGTCGTTAAAATAGACGTGTCAGAATGCGTGGAAAGGAAATAAATTGCTAATTGACGCTAATGGTCCTCATTAGTCCCAAACGTTAACAGTGGCTAGCTTCTCAATGTCTTTGTGAATTTATATTGCATTGACATTACTCACACAACACCATAAAATACGCTTCAATGCATTATCAATTGAAATCTTAATAAATGAACCATAAATGCCAAGCGGGCGACGAAAACAGAAAAAAGTCGCCTGGCGCCGGCCGCATCCCAACTGGCGTTATATTCACTACATGAGCGCACTATATGAGATTCTAAATAACAACATATGCACCCTACGTAGTACACTAAGTGTCTAGGTGACGGCGTTTGGTATTCGGACGGTAATTGATTTAATGTATAATGTACATAAATGTCACCGTTACATTTATTTGTCCTTTCTGGTTGGAAATTGTTTTTAAAAAAAGAAAAACGAAACAACAAAGAAAGAAAATTGCCGTGTTCCCAAACAGACTAAACCACGGTGTTCATGGGTTTCAAATGGACATAGGGATGGTGGTGTTTAGGTGTATTTCTAAAGGCAGTATTGAACTGAACATCTGTCTTCATTACATTTTTAATGAATTGCTTATTAATGCTGAGAAAAACAAACCATGTAAGACAACATCAGCACTGAGGCAAATACGAAATACATAAAAACACCCAGAAGGACACAAAAGCAGGTAACGACACCCAGGATACAACATAATGCAACACATTTTGCAGCAATGGCTGCAGCGAGTCATCCCTTTGTGAATTTGGTCTGTTGTTATTTCATTGAGAAAGGTCTTACTTTAAATATTTTTAACCAAAACCCAGGCTGTGATGATCTAGCACATTTTGCAGCACCGTGGGTTGTTATTTTTTTCTCACACTCTTGAGCCCCACGTTTTTATCACACTTTTTGCTGGTCAGGGTCGTGGAGGCTGTGGTGCCTATCTCCGGTAAATGCCCTGAATGGGATGCCAGTCCATGACAGACACAGCCCATTGTGCATGTGGTGCCCATTCAGCCAGAAGGCATCATCAGGACTTGAACCCAGGTCACTGCGGTGATGGGCTAGCGTATTAGTCCAGTGTCATTTGTCAAGTACATTGATCTCATGTCTTTATGGACGGATAAGGTTTTTTTACCTGTCCTTTTCCATGAGCCTGTACTGGATCTGAATTTCCGTCTTGGATGGTGAAGAGATGTTATGTTCCCTTTAAGATTGAGCTTCTGTATCATGGGCCTTTTGCTATCATAATATAATTTGTTATGGCATATGTGCAGGTTTAACTCATCATTTATTTTAGTTTTCAGTCCCACGGTTATAAATGGGTGACAGTCTGTGAACAGTTAAAGATGTTTTCCTCAAGAGTCTGTTTTGTTAATTCTCTTGAACCTTTGTTGAATTGACCAAAAAAAAAAACATTTACAGTGAGTTCACTGACCAGCGTAATTGTATTTTATAAATGTAAACACATTTAGAAGTCGATGTCTACAGCAGACATTAAAATGTTGGCACAGAGGCATGTTTACCACTGTGTAGCATCACTTTTGTTTTAGTTACCATTTTGAATTGTTTGGGAATTCAGGATACTAAACAGATACTGTTGCAGGTAATTAGTCTCCAAAATCCACCCATGACGTGGGCACTGATACATTCCGTACCATGACAGATGCTCACTTTTGCAGACACTTTTTGTTTATTTCATCTTTGACACAGAGAACGTCCATTGGGAAAAAAGCTGAAATGGACTTCTAAGACCACTGCACACATTTCCACTGTCTATCTGAATGAGCTGAAACCTAAAGAACTCTGGTGTTTCTGCGTAGAATTGATGTATGGCTTTCTCCTTGCATTATAGAGTTTTAGGTTGGATTTCTTGATTCAGCAGTGGACTGCACTAAGTGACAACGGATTTCCGATGTACTCCAGAGCCCATGTGGTTATATTTATCACAGTAGAATGGTGGTTTCTCATGCATTGCTGTTTGTGGTCTCGACAGTCATGCATATTCAGCAGTGGTTTCTGACCTTGCCCTTCACGGCGATTTCTCCATATTACCTGAATCTTTTCATAATAATACCCTAATGCGTTACCAGTTCACCTGCTTGTAGTGGAGTGTTTCAGACAGGTGTAACTTGAATATGCCTTAAACTTTTCACCCTCATTTTGTCCCTGTCCCAACCTTTTTGATTGCTTTGCAGTGTTGTTCAGGTTTCACATCTACTACATTATTTAGTGTAACATCATGCACGCCAAACCTTTCTGGCCACCAACAGCTGAAGTTGCTGTGCGTCTTATCTGTGAAAGGTGTAAGCAGTCAGATTAGAGACTGTTATTTCGTTCTTACTCAGCAATGCTGAAACAAGGGGACCCCAATACTTATTGGGGACTGTGGCAGCCTAGCAGTTAAATTACTGGACTATGGACCAAAAGGTCCAGGGTTCAAATCCCACCTCTGCCAAGCTGCCACTGTTGGGTCCTTGAGCAAGACCCTTAACTCACAATTTCTTGAACTCTGGATAAGGGCATCTGCTAAATGATGTAAATGTAAATGTATTGTCCAATGTGGGTTTAGGGTCATCTCAGCCAAGTTGAGGCTGAAGGTGACATCATACAAAGTAACACTAAACATTTGGTGATCCCTTAGTTATCAAGCTTTTTTCTTAATAGAAAATATTACCTATATGTAATTTTTATTTATAATGTTTTTCAGACCACTGTGTGTTTTTGTAGGTACTGTGGTAGCCTAGCGGGTAAAATACTGGACTCTGGACCACAAGGTCCAGGGTTCAAATCCCACTTCTGCCAAGCTGCCACTGTTGGGTCCTTGAGCAAGACCCTTAACCCACAATTGCTTGGATTGTAAGACTGTACCAATTGTAAGTCGCTCTGGATAAGGGCGTCTGCTAAATGCTGTAAATGTAAATGTAAATGTAAAATGAACACTTAGACTAAGATGTACTGAAGTAAAAAAATGTGGTATTGTTCCAGCACTGCTGTAGAAAATGTTACTTTAGGTGAAATGGTTGCCAAGGTCCCATCTTTGCTGAGCAAACTGTATTATATATGGTGGAGACCTTTATTTCCTTCTGTTCAGCCAGAGCTTCTGAAGGTGACGGCTATAAGTACATAAATCCATGTCCCCTCTGTGTTAAAGCTCCTGTGTCCAGGCAGCTATTTCCAGTTTCCAGTAGGCCTTATGTCTTACAGATGGTGATATGTTGTTTTTTTCATTTAAAGCTTGAGGATAGGCACCTTGGGGGAAAATAAATTATGTGCTTCCAGTGATGCATCCATTATCCATCCATTCATTCATCTATTATTTAATGAATGATAATAGACTTGGGCACTATAGCAGAAATTCATGTCGTATGGGCATCACTGGGAGTTGCTTCTTACTTCACGTTTCTTAAATCGCTATTTGCTGATCACTGATAGATGTTTCTGACTCTCGTCTCTTGGTGATGAGTGTTGTTATGGGACTGTGGTAACCTAGCAGTTAAGGTAGTGGACTCTGAACCAGAAGGTCCAGGGTTCAAATCCCACCTCTGCCAAGCTGCCGCTCTTGGGTCCTTGAGCAAGACCCTTAACCCACAATTGCTTGGATTGTAAGACTGTACCAATTGTAAGTCGCTCTGGATAAGAGCGTCTGCTAAATGCTGTAAATGTAAATGTTGCCTGCCGTTTCTTTTCACATAAGGGATGTTAGTTTGGTTCCAAAAATAAATTTGGATTTTCAATCCATTTGACTATGAAAGAAATAATTAGATTTTTTTCATATGGAGAATAAGTGGTTATATAGAAGTTGAGAGGTAAGAGCCAGCTGCTGGAAACAGCAGTTCCTGAGGACCTGGGTCAGTACCCTGGACAGGTCTTGCAACATATAGGTCGGCTGGTGCCATTAGAGAACAATGGGATGTACCTTTGCCCAGTAAGATCTTTGATAGCCTCTGGACCCTGTCCTATTTGCTATTAAGTGTGAGTTAATGCTTGTACAATGTTGTACAAATTCCTGTTCATCCACTTTACTCATTGGGTGCATATCTGTACATAAGAATGCTTGTTTTATCTTATTTCTTTCTGCTTCTAAGCTGGGAGCCCTTGTGTTGTTGCCAAGATGTAGGAAGAGGCTAACAAAGGCTGCTTTGGGCCAGGTTTCCAATAATAAGTTGACAATAACATTCTGAAATGCTTTTGTCGTAGAAATGTTTTGTCATTAGAAATAATGGCACAGACCTACAAAAACATGTTAAAGGACCCGGCCAGGTTTGCCGCTTGCTTTAGAGCAAAAACGGAACCTAATGCCCACGTGACAAAGTACAAAACCACTGGATGGAACTGAAAAGGATAATTAGACCTTAAAATCATGTATGCATTGTGAACAGTACAGCTACTGTTTTTGTGTTCTTGTTGCTTTATCATGTTAGAATAGTTAGTCTATTTGTGCTGTTAGCTTGTTTAGTCTTCCCATCCTGTATAACCTGCTAACCCTGCCTACCCTGTTTGGCCTATTGTTGTCCCGGTTTAACCTGTTTTTGTTCCTCTTTAGCCATTTGATGTTCCTCTTTTGCCTGTTGTTCCTGTTTAGCCTGTCTTAATTGTTTTGCATTGTTTCTCTGTAGTATTATTAGTTATTATCGACTACAACTGGTATTGTTTTCAAAAGTAATAATTATATGAATTTACATGTGTTGAATTTGTAGAGCTTTTACTGTGATTTCCATTTGATGCTGTTAAGGGTTTACATAAGTGCCTGTGCCTCTTGCATCTCTCTCGCTCTCTCTCTCTCTCTCTCTCCTCTCTCTCTCTCTCTCTCTCTCTCTCTCTCTCTCTCTCTCTCTCCTCTCTCTCTCTCTCCTCTCTCTCTCTCTCTCCTTCTCTCTCTCCTCTCTCTCTCTCTCTCTCTCTCCCACTCCTCAGTCTCCTCTCTCTCTCTCTCTCTCTCTCTCTCTCTCTCTCTCTCTCTCTCTCTCTCTCTCTCTCTCTCTCTCTCTCTCTCTCTCTCTCTCTCTCTCTCATATGCACACATACGCCCACATCACGTTATCGATACTCTGTACTGACATAGATCGGTGTCCTGTCCAATGATCCCACTGATGCTGACATGTAAAGAGGAAATCAGATTCAAAGCATTTTCATCAATATCAGGCGAACCATCAGAACTTGTCTACATTAAGGACCACACTATTATTTAGTTAGTTGGCCATGTTCCAGTTATATCTTAGGTTCTTTTATGGATTTATTGAAACTTGCAGTGTCTGCACATAGAATTCATGTGAAATTCTTTTAGCACTGGATTCTTGTTGACATAGTAACGACCGAAAAAAAAAAGGTGGCCAGAGAGAGGTGGTTTGATTTTACATTTCAAAATTCATTTCACATTTCTCCTTTAGTCACCTATGTGTTCTGGCTTTTAACTTTTTATCATAGAAAACAAAACACAAATGGATGCTATTGCAGATATAATGAATAATAAGTTTGTTATATTAAGTACAAATGAAAAAGAAGTAATTCTGTGTGGTTTATTAATGTTTGGACTTAAGCAAACTACAGGGTTTAAGGTTCCCTAAACTGAACGAGTCTAACCACAAAGAAAATGAAAGAAAAATTGCAGAAATGTCAAACCATGAACTTTATTAAACCACACTGACCACAAGCTTGATCTCTAAAATGGAGACCTTCATCACTTGGAATAGTAAATAACAGTATAAACATGAGGAGAGCTTTTTTTCATTGCGTGTTCCTGCCTGCAAATCAGTATATTAAAAAAAGAAAACCACTAGACTGGACATTACATATTACTTCTGATGCAGTAAGTTTAAAAAAATCTAATTGTTTTACCTCTTTGTGTGTGTTCATTTTAATTTTGGACATTTGGATGCCAGGTTGTACTGCAGGCTATGTGTAGATGTATTTTGGGTGTTTTTGTGTATTGGGTTCCAGTTTGAGTCTGATTATAGGTCATGTAAACTGGATAGTAGTAATGCACCGAAATAAAAAAAATGTGAGTGAAACTGACACTGAGAGGAAACAAATTTTTGTTTGTTGTTTTTTAAAAATACATTAAAAAAATTATATACACAATTATTATTTTCTTATTAAGATTATTATTTTGTTATTGCTACCTCACATGAACAGTGATTACAGATCGCTGGTCTCTGGTGATTTGGTCGATGGTGAAATGATTCCATATGGTTGACATTTTCAGTGCTGCTCAAACTGAACATGCCTACGGCACAGGAGAGTGAAGGAAACAAACAGCATTTTAAATAATACTCTACTATTTAATCACCTTCAGGATTATTTTCAAAGTGTTAGATTTTGACTACTCTATTCAACTACCATGGTGTTACAGTTTTCATCCCAGACCTTCTCATGGCCTCAGATGCCCCAATCCATCTTATTGATTCCTGGTCTGCATTTCCTTAATGGCATTTTCGTCTATTTTAAACCTCTTGTGTGAAGCACTCGAAGCCACTTTCAAACCAGCTCACCACCATTTGTTCACTGGCTGAATTTCATTTGAACTTTTTTTGTGAACAGTTGTGGTTTTATTCTCCTTCAGTGGCCAAAATTTCAGTTACTCTCTGTTGACTCCTCTGGAATAGTCAAATATAGATAAATGGAATACAGTCGGCTGGATTTTAACCAGAACATTTAAACAATACGCCGGATTTCAATCAGATTTTACTGAAGCACACTTTGCTCTAGGTGGATTTCAAAGCAAAATGTGTGGCTCTAAATGTGTTTTTACTATGCTGACATAACATACTAGTAGTGTCTGATATCGGATGCAGCAGCTGACTCTGGGTCTGGATAGAGGGAAGCAAAATGGCAGAAGCAATTTGCAGATGTGCAGTTACCCAAAAATATATTATACTGTATATTAATAAAATGAAATGGTATGGACTAAGCATAGGTATTGGATGAATGAAGCTAAGCTGTCTCTCCACTGCACTTATGAGTACTTATCATTCTTTTATTCATTGCCATACCCGATTAATCCACTTCAGGGTCGTGGTGGGCCCAGGGCCTATCCTATGGCAGAGGACATACGGTGGGAACTGTGATAGCCTAGCGGTTAGAGTACTGGACTATGGACCAGAAGGTCCAGGGTTCAAATCCCACCTCTGCCAAGCTGCCACTGCTGGGTCCTTGAGCAAGGCCCTTAACCCACAATTGCTTGGATTGTAAGATTGTATCAATTGTATGTCGCTCTGGATAAGGACATCTGCTAAATGCTGTAAATGTAAATATAACCAACTTTTGACAGGCCACCAATCCATCACAGGGCACATGCACACATCCAGTTGAGCTGCAATGTGTTGAAGATGCAAATTCCACACAGGCAACAGCCGTGCTGGGAAGCGAACAGTACCACAGTGCTATTTGCACTGATCAGTGACGTTCATTATACATTTTATTATAAGATACTTGATTTTAAAAGCAGTCTAGTGATGCCAAACTTCACAGGTGGTTGAAAGAAATACAGTTACTGGCTGACTCATGTAGACCCTACAGTTTTCTGTAGTCAGGTTACTGACGTGCACGTAACCAAATCTTCCAGGTTGGCGATTATTCTGCACCTGTAAATGCATTCATTCTCTTCCTCTGTCTAATGGCAGGTATCGATGAGGCATCAGGAAAGCAGCCCATGACTCAGCCGATGAACCAAATGGCCCCTCCACCATACCATCCCTCTCAGGACCACAACATGCCCTCACACCCTCCTCCACCTGGCTGTGGCCCTCAGCCTAACTACCCCCCTCCTCCACCACCTCCTGGTTCAGATCGGTACTTACAGGAGAACCAGTTTGGAACCCTGGGTCCTCAGACAGCTCCTAATGGCTATACGGTCCAGACACAAGGGCCGGGAGGCTCAGTGCCTCAGCCTCCTGTGGGCTACCTGCAACTTGGCTACCCGCTCCAGCTTCAACCCTGTGCTGCTTATGTACCTGTATATCCCATCGGTACAGGGGTGAGTCCAGGTCCAGCTCGTGGTACAGAACAGACGTCTGTATTGCATATGCCCATTATTTAATGCAGCTGTCCTCTTCCCAGGGTCAGCCCTACATGCCTAACGGCACACCCCATGCAGGAGTTGCGCCAGGCCAGATGCCCATGCAGATGCCCCCAGGTGTCGCTCTGATGGAGCCTAGGCGGCCCCCCCACGACTACCTGCCCATCGCCGTGCTCACCACCATCTGCTGCTTCTGGCCCACAGGCATCATCGCTATCATCAAAGCTGTGCAGGTGAGCCAAGACTAATGCCATGGAAATGAGCAGTGTGCTGAATTAGTTTAAATATAAGATGCTTCAGTATGAGAGCACATCAGAGAAATATGAGAAATAACATTCGACGCTGTGCCAGGCATATTTTAACACAGATGAAAGACGACCAACATTGGCAAGCATCGCTCTGGATATGATCGGGATTTTCGGAAATTCAGAGAGTTCGAGAGAGTAAATTATAACTCAGCAGTATTCCAGATTTCTTTAGGTCTGCAGTTGTAGCCGGTACCTAATTTTTAATTCAACAAAGGATAGCGATGTCACCTCACAGAACAGGAGGCCCACAGACTCAGTTCGTATGAAGTTTGCATGTTCTCCTTATGTCTCAGAGCATTATACATGAAGCCAACGTATGAAATTCCTCAGGTCAGGAACCTAATATACCTGAACTCCATGTCTGTACATTGTTTCCCTTCAGGTACGTACGGCGGTTGCCCGGGGCGACATGGTGTCGGCAGAGATCGCATCTCGCGAGGCTCGTAATTTCTCCTTCATCAGCCTGGCCGTGGGCATCGCCTCCATCGTGCTCTGCACCATCCTCACCGTGGTGGTCATCATCGCCTCGCAACACCACGACGAAGACTAGGAGCTGTAGACACACTGCACACACTGTACACACACTACAGACTCAAAGTAGTCCATCAGGCATTGTGCTCATAGTGATCAGACCAGTATTGGGGAAGTTACTCTAAGGACGGTAATCCATTACAAATTACTAGCTACTGCGTTCAAAAATGTAATGGGGATTAATTAATTCGTTATCTCCAGGAAAGAAGGATCCCATTGCTCATTCCTTTTAGGTTACTCCTTAAATCCCATATTAATCTGTACCTACAATAAAGTACAAGAATAATAGCAAATAATTCTTTAAATATATTTAAGGCAAAAGAAAATTCATGGTTTTTTGCATTTCACTGAATCTTTTGTCAAATCAGTTGGTGATTCAAAGCGCCAGAAGGCTTTTTTTCTCCCATCACTTAGCAAACGTGGAGACGTTTTTATTTTACATGCTGTAGGAATATTGTATATTTTTGCTTAGACATTTTTCGAGGTTTTTATTAATCAGTAACTGTAACTGTGATGACTTGAATTTGAATCGTAATGCGTTACAGTACTTTGCTGCAGGAAAAAGTAATTGGATTACCCCCAACACTGGTTCAGAAATGTTGCACTGATCCTGCGCTGTTATCTGTATCAGTAATTCCTCAATAAATGTGTCATGTGATGAACATGTGATACATCGAACAAAACCCACACAATCACTTTAGTACAAAGAACATAAGCTCTTAGAACAAACTGCTTATTTTCTACATATAACTAATGAATTTAGCTATGATAATACAATACCGTACGGTAAATTCTGTCTGTGACTTGTGCCATGAATCGGTTTAGGTTTAATAGTGTGAAATAATGGAAATGCGTTATTTCTTAGTAGGATAGACTGGTAACTATTGACACCGAATGGATCAGTATTCTAATTTGTTGCTCTCTTATTGCGATAAGCGATTATAACTTTGTCAAATCCCAATTGGTAATAGAATAATAATATAATAATGTTGTTTGTTGAAAATACAGTATAACTTTGTAACAGGTATTGTAAAAAGGTGTGCAAGTAAGTGAGGTATGTCATTTTTAAAATATGTAGTACGTTCTTTAAAGTAGAGGCTGAGAAACTATTCAGTCGGTAGAACTTAACGAGCTGGTGATAGTAGGACTAACGAGTAATGTTTCTGATTTGTCAGATTGAAATTGGATTACTATTATTACCTGGTAGTGTATTATATTATACATTATTTATTACTTCTCGTGTATTCAGTTAACTATTTCTATTTATTATAGTGTTGTCAGATGGTATCGCATCAATTCTTTGCAATGAATCGCATTTTTGCTTGCTCGTATTTGACACTTAAAGTCGTTAGATTTTTTTTCTTAGAAAGCTTTACACAGCCACACCATTTGATAAAATAAGCTTCAACAGGACGCATTTCTTACTTTTTAATAATTCAGCGAAAACAAAAACACAACTTTTTTAATCAAAAGTATTCATTACATTAAAAACAGCATGTGCAAGCCGTTATCTGTGCCTGGCATGTTGTCAAACCTCACGGCTAAGCTGGGTTCACGCGACGGAGTCTGTCGCCGCACGGCAGCGAGCGAAGGCGAAGTCGTTTACAGTACTCTTCTTTGTAGGCTAATAGTGCTTAATATTTAGCGAGCACTTTATTAGGAACACTGTACTCATATTGGGCAGGCTCTTCCTGTTGTAGCCCATCCGCCTCAAGTGACTGAGATCACAAATTTCCCCATTATGATGGATGATGTGGCCTGTATCTGAAAGGTTTCATGGATTACACTTTATTGCGACTTGATTGGCTGATTAGATAAACTGCATGAATGAGTAGGTGTTCCTAATAAAGTGCTTCATTAGTATGTATGGTCTGTAGGATGTATAGCATAGTGATTAGGGAACCATTCCAGACAGACTGTAAGTGCAGGGGCTACACAGTCAAGTGATGAAAAGTGAGTAAAGACATTTTTAAAATGCGTAGTTAATGGTAAATTTGGCGACCCTAATTTATCAGCTATAGCTTAGTTGTTGAATTTTTAGAATGTTTTTTATGTTACAGGCTACGCAGCCTTACAGTGGCATATTGTGATATGCGCTGTGAGGAAGTACTGGTTTTCCACAAAGCATTTTGTAGATTAATAATATAAATGCTGCTGCTTTGTGCCAAATGGCATTCGGAGGGCTAACACAGAGGGCATATTTGGCACGTTGATAGGAAACCCTTAGAATTGCTTAGCTGCTTAAACTACATGACATGGCTCCTACAACTGATTATTGGAAAAAATGGCTATGATGATCAAGAGCAACTCTTGGATTGAACAATTTTGTTCATAAAACTAAATAAACAGTCCTCTAGTCATCAGGCGTCCCTCCATTGCGTGGGTTCATGCAAAGCACTGATTTGCCTTCACCTTGGTTGTTGTTCTGGTTGTTTGCACCTCATCGCAGAATTTGTTGTTGGAAATGTAAAAACAGCAACTCCTGTGGCTCAGAGGTAAGACGCAGCTGCTGGAAACAGCAGATACTGAGGACCAGGCTGAACTTGCAATCAGGAGATCGGATGGTGGGAGTGTGGGAGGCCCATGCAGGATTCTTTTTTGCCTGTGCCATGTAAATGAAGGGCTATGCTCCCGACCCCTCTGTAGTCTATTGCAGCAGTAGGGGATGGTCCACCGACTGACTTCCCTTCCTCAGACAGCCCATTGTGTCTGCATGAGATGCTCACATAACTGTAAGGCACCGCGAGGGATTGAACACGGGTCTGTGCAGTGGTGGGTTAGCATATTATACCGCTGCACCAACCAAGGTATGAGAAAATACAAAAAATAAAATAAAGCAGAGCACTGGGGCTTGTCTGACTATTTGTAGACTTGGTGAACTGCTCACAGAAACGATCAGGAGCTCAAAAAAGTTTCATAATATGGCTCCACATTCATGCTTACCAGAATTACAAATGCACACACACAGTTTTGTATTCTTGTTTTCTGTAGTCCACTCTTGTCTTTCACGTGAGCCATTCTGGCAGGGCTCACACTGTAAATGATGCCTTTCCATTTTTGCTACAGTTTTGAGCACCTTGAATTTACAATTACTGGATTCCAGCTTGATCATCGCACACCGAACTGTTTTTGTGTGTTGTTAAGATGCCACCATTGGACGCGATATTACTTTTGGCTGTACACAAAATGGCCAGGCTTTAGTTTGCTAATTCTAAATGCAGTACACCGAAGGGCGTTGTTTGTATTATAGTGCTAAATAAGTCTCTCCTACCAGTGCAATGTATTAAATTATTTGTGTTGTGAGTTCTTTGTACTTAGACAGAACTCCAGGAACATCTGCTTTTCTGCGTTAACCTACAATATAGCCGATGATGTGTTGTTACAAATGACTGGTGAAAAATATAGTTTATAACGGTTACTGCATACAAATATTCTCACAGCTTGTAAATGTGACAGATGACTTTTAGGAAGATGCTGCTAATTGACTTGTATACCTGTGCTTTAAGATCTCTTCTGTCGATGGATGCTATACATGCATTTTGTGTATAAATAAATCCTGATGTTAAAATTAAAGAGGCACTGCAAGAATAGATTGTGGTGCAGGTCTCTGCTGTCCTCTCCAGATTTCCTTCTCTCTTTCTCCTTGTGGCTTTCCTCTTCTCTCATCTCACTTGTGCTATTTATAGATGTCCTGTTTATTTTCCAGAGTCTGTCTCTTTGCTTCTTTGTCACCAGGAGTAGTGGAATGCAGTGATTTGAGTTGACATCTAATGATGATGGGAGTAGTGCTTGTGTACTTCTCCTAACACCTTTCAGCTGGTGGATGTATACCGTGTCCTACTGCACAGTGACAGCAGGTGGGATCTGTCCTTCTGACTATCATTTTTGTGACAGCAGATTTTGGTGGATGAAAAAATGAGATTTGGATTTGGAGCTCAGAATAAGAACACGGAAAAAAATCTGAGCCGTGCTTGTAGCTGAGCTGAACAAATCAGGTCGGACAGTCTGTGCAAGATCACAGATGGTCATTTAGCCCCCCGAAGAGACACAGCATCTTGGTGAGCATTTAAGCTGGCACTCCATTGCTTCCCCCATCGTGCTTTAGCCTCTAGAACTCTGACTTTTACTGCACTTCTCACAGTGTCTGTGTGTTGGCCGTGCTGTGTCTGTTTACTCACTGACCAGGTAGTTCCCTGACTGCATCAGCATTGATTAATGGCTGTGCTTCCACATGTCCCCTGTGCTGTTACCTGTTTATATTATCCTATGCTGCTTTCCTACATGTGCTGCAGGACATTACACCGTGTTGCTGTCCTGTGAAACAACATTCTGCTGAGCTTCCTCCTTTTCCTGCGCCCCATTACACTGTGCTGTCTTCCTCCCTTTCCTGCGTCCCATTACACTGTGCTGCCTTCCTCCCTTTCCTGTCCCATTACACTGTGCTGCCTTCCTCCTTTTCCTGTGTTACGTTATACTGTGTTGCTTCCTCCTTTTCCTGTGTTACATTACACTGTGCTGTCTTCCTCCCTTTCCTGCGTCCCATTACACTGTGCTGCCTTCCACTCTTTTCTGTGTTATTTTACACTGTGCTGCCTTCCTCCCTTTCCTGTCCCATTACACTGTGCTGCCTTCCTTCCTTATGTGTTACATTACACTGTGCTGCCTTCCTTCCTTATGTGTTACATTACACTGTGCTGCCTTCCTCCTTTTCCTGTGTTACATTACACTCTGCTGCCTTCCTCCTTTTCCTGTGTTACATTACACTGTGCTGCCTTCCTCCCTTTCCTGTGTTATTTTACACTGTGCTGCCTTCCTCCCTTTTCTGTGTTACATTACACTGTGCTGCCTTCCTCCTTTTCCTGTGTTACATTACACTCTGCTGCCTTCCTCCTTTTCCTGGTGTTACATTTACACTGTGCTGCCTTCCCTCCTTTTCCTGTGTTTACATTACACACTGTGCTGCCTTTCTCTGCCTTTCCTGTGTTACATTATACTGTGTTGCTTCCTCCCTTTCCTGTTACATTACACTGTGCTGCCTTCCTCCCTTTCCTGTGTTATTTTACACTGTGCTTGCCTTCCTTCCTTTTCGGTGTTTACATTACACTGTGCTGCCTTCTCCTCCTTTTCCTGTTACAGTTACACTGTGCTTGCCTTCCTCCTTTTCTGTGTTACATTACACTGTGCTGCCTTCCTCCTTTTCCTGTTACATTACACTGTGCTGCCTTCCTTCCTTTTCGTGTTTTTTTTTTGTACATTACACTGTGCTGCCTTCCTCCTTTTCCTGTTACATTACACTGTGCTGTTGCCTTCCTCCTTTTCCTGTGTTACATTACAACTGTGCTGGCCTCTCCTTTCCTTTTCTGTGTTACATTACACTGGCTGCCTTCCTCCCTTTTCTGTGTTACATTTACACTGTGCTGCCCTTCCTCCTTTTCCTGTGTTACATTACACTCTGCCCCTGCCTCCTCCTCCTGTTTCCTGTGTTACATTACACTGTGCTGCCTTCCTCCCTTTCCTGTGTTACATTATCTGTGTTGCTTCCTCCCTTTCCTGTTACATTACACTGTGCTGCCTTTCTCCCTTTACTGTGTTATTTTACACTGTTGCTGCCCTTCCTTCCTTTTCTGTGTTACATTACACTGTGCTACCTTTCCTCCTTTCCTGTGTTACATTACTACACTGTGCTGCCTTCCTCCCTTCCTGTTTGTTTTTTACACTGTGCTGCCTTCCTCCCTTTCCTGTGTTATTTTACACTGTGCTGCCTTCCTCCCTTTCCTGTGTTATTTTACACTGTGCTGCCTTCCTTCCTTTTCTGTGTTATTTTACACTGTGCTGCCTTCCTTCCTTTTCTGTTACATTACACTGTGCTGCCTTCCTCCCTTTCCTGTGTTATTTTACACTGTGCTGCCTTCCTCACTTTCCTGTGTTATTTTACACTGTGCTGCCTTCCTCCTTTTCCTGTGTTACATTATACTGTGTTGCTTCCTCCCTTTCCTGTTACATTACACTGTGCTGCCTTCCTCCCTTTCCTGTGTTATTTTACACTGTGCTGCCTTCCTTCCTTTTCTGTGTTACATTACACTGTGCTTATTTTCCCTTTCCTGTGTTATTTTACACTTCCATCCTCCCAACATTTCCATTGTCCAGGGTGTACGTGCCTGTGTGTATCTGTCTATACAGTGCCGTGCTGCCTTCCTTGGTGTGCTAGTATCCTGTAGTATTACTCTGTGCTTACTCCGTCCTGTGCTCTGTTTCAGTTTGTTGTGTTGCCATCCGCTTGCATGTGGTGCTGCATTTCAGCCTGTTCTGTATTAGATTACACTAGTTACTACAGTTCTCCTTTTGCTGTTTGTTATATTACACTGTCACCTTCTGCACTGTTCCCTCTGTGCTCTGCTGTATTAGTGTTGTGTTACATAAGGCTGTACTGTCTTTTCATCTAAGATGAATTTTGATGAGATGTCTCCAGCCCTTTTAAGGTCTGTACAGATTCCCTGATTCGCTGTCTGATCCACACTGACATCCTCAGCATAACCTCAGAAATGCACCAGTGACTCTCCCTCTGCTGCTCCCTCGTTACACAACCCTCATGAAAGGCCTGTAATAGCGCAGTGCTATGATTTATATCACAACTCGTCACACTGCAAATTAGAAAATATATATTTCACATAGCAGTTAAAAATACCTTTATAAACATCACACTCAGGTGTGTATGTACATTAGTGCTACTATACATTTTTACAGGTATGTCCTTGGCAGTGTGTTTGAGGTAAAGTCTTTCTATTGCAGGAGTTTATACTGTACATACTGACAAAGACAAAGGGGCGCAGCAGAACAGTGTTTTTCTTGCGAGCCTAGAGGGCAACACGAGGAGTCAGGAAGCCTCTCCGATTTCAGCAGCTTCACGTAGACTGCACTGTAGGTCATCAGGAGCTGGTAGGCGATATCCTGTGATACAGACATACACTAGTTAGCTATACGTTAATGGCGCACAGCCCCAGTCCAGCACACTTTGGTGATTTTCCTGCTCGAAGACTGCTGGTACATCAGGAAAATCACCAAAGTGTGCTGGACATCACCGGGAATTAATGTCCAGAATGGATTTGAGCAAAAGTTTCATGAAGGTTCACTCTTCACGTAACCCTGTGTACCTGATGTGAGAGGTTAAAATCAGGTACTAGAGTGTAGCTTTCGGTCAGGATATCCTCTTGTCTTTTCCTAAGTGAAGTGGGTCTCTGTCTGCCCCCCTCCAGCAGAGGGTGCTCCTCATTTGGTTCCTCATTGGGCCATTCGTCTTCAGAGTCGGGGCTCGTGACTTCAGCCATTACTATGAGGTGTGACATTCTTTTCTTCACTTTTTTCTGGAGGGTAAAAGGGAAAAACAGTTGGGCTTCTTTGTTGTTTACCAAGTGCTTCGAATTAAATACCTAACAGATTTTCTTAGTTGTATAATTACAGCATCTGTACATTTGGTCATATTCAGATGGCTTGTGAGTTCATTCTTTGCATTTGTAAGTACTGAGATATCTGCCTGCGTACCTGTACCTCGTCCCTGACCAGGTCCAGCTCCGTTAGAACTTCAGTTAGCGTTTGCAGGCAGGGCTCCAAATTCCAGTACACACAACAGAGCTGGGAGAGAGATTTAAAAGGGTTAAAGGAACCCAAGCTTTACAGTATAACCCATACTATTAGGAAAACAATACACTGTATGGTCAAAAGTGTACGCTCTTCTAATAAGTGATCTGTTATTCCAAGAGCTTCAGAACATGAAGCATACAGGCATAGAATCTCCAACAGTGGCCATGAAATGTTGTACTGAACTCCTCCATGACTCTTAGTATGACATTTTAATGGGTTTCCACAGCAGCTCAGTTCATCAATTTTCTGCCCTGCCCTTCTAAAACATCTGTAGAGATGCACTTCAGAGTTGCTTTCTGTTTCCTGGATCTTTAAAAAGTGCAACTGTTGAATGAATAAATTACAAATCAGTTCGAAGAGATGCCATTTGCAATGTTAGTACAATTAATTAGTCAATCAGTACATTGGAGAAATGTTATATTTGCCCAATAAAATCCTTTTTCATTGTTAGATTCTTTAATGTAATTTAATTATTTAGTGTAATGGGACTTTTCTTCTTGGGCTCATGTCATATACTTTGGTCAAATGTACCTACAGTGGGGCAAAAAAGTATTTAGTCAGCCACTTATTGTGCAAGTTCTCTGACTTGGAAAGATGAGAGAGAAAAAAAAAACGAGAAAAAAAAAATCCAGGAAATCACATTGTAGGATTTTTAAAGAATTCAATTGTAAATCATGGTGGAAAATAAGTATTTGGTCAACCACAAACAAGCAAGATTTCTGGCTCTCACAGACCTGTAACTTCTTCAAGAAGCTCTTCTGTCCTCCACTCCGTTACCTGTATTACTGGCACCTGTTTTTGACCTCGTTATCTGTATAAAAAGACACCTGTCCACAGCCTCAAACAGTTCAGACTCCAAACTCAACAATGGCCAAGACCAAAGAGAGCTGTCGATTTTTGTCGAAGGACACCAGGAAGAAAGTTTTGTAGACCTGCACCAGGCTGGGAAGAGTGAATCTACAATAGGCAAGCAGGTTTGTGGTGAATAAATAAACTGTGGGAGCAATTGTAAGAAAATGAAAGACATACAAGTCCATTGACAATCTCCCTCAATCTGGGGCTTTACACAAGATCTCATCCCGTGGGGTCAAAAATGATCATTGAGAACGGTGAGCAAAAATCCCAGAACTACACAGAGGGACCTATGAATGACCTGCAGAGAGCTGGGGACCAAAGTAACAAAGGCTACATCAGTAACACACTACGCCGAGTGGGACTCAGATTCTGCCAGTGAAAAGGCGTGTCCCCCTGCTTAAGCCAGTACATGTCCAGGCCCATCTGAAGTTTGCCAGAGAGCCTTATGGATGATCCAGAAGAAGATTGAGAGAATATCATGTGGGTCAGATGAAACCAAAATAGAAGTTTTTGGTAAAACTCAACTCGCCCGTGTTTGGGAGGAAGAGGAAATTCTGAGTTGCACCATACCTACTGTGAAGCATGGGAGTGGAAACATCATGCTTTGGGGCTGTTTTTCTGCCAAGGGGACAGGACGACTGATCCGTTGTTAAGGGAAGAATGAATGAGGCCGGGTATCGTGAGATTTTTAAGTCAAAAAACTCCTTCCTCAGTGAGAGCATTGAAGATGGAACTGGCTGGGTCTCCAGCATGACAATGATCCCAAACAGACCACAACCACTCGGGAAACAAAGGAGTGGCTCCGTAAAAAGCCATTTCAAGTCCTGGAGTGGCCTAGGCCAGTCTCCAGACCTCAACCCCATATAACATTTTGGAGGGAGTTGAAAGTCCGTGTTGCCCCCAGAACATCACTGCCTAGAGGAGATCTGCATGGAGGAATGGGCCAAAAATACCAGCTACAGTGTGTGCCCAACCTGGTGAAGACTTACAGGAAACGTTTGACCTCTTTCATTGCCAACAAAGGTTATGTTACAAAAGTATTGAGTTGAAACTTTTGTTACGACCAAATACTTATTTTTTACACCATAATTTAACAGTTAAATTCTTTAAAAAATCCTACAATGTGATTTCCTGGATTTTTTTTCTCTCATTTTGTCTCTCATAGTTGAAGTGTACCTATGATGAAAATTACAGACCTCGCTCATCTTTCCAAGTAGGAGAACTTGCACAATCAGTGGCTGACTAAATACTTTTTTGCCCCACTGTATGTGTCAATTAATAGAAAAGAGACAAGTGTTGATTCCAGTATGAACATTTGACCTCACTATCCAGTGTTGCAACCTATTTTAAATGTTGTATTACTAGTCAGCATTCCTCGTAAGATTTTTTTTATTGTCTCTGAGATAGAGACATAGAGTGATCATCTGGCCACATAGGCTTATCAGACTTTTAATAGAAAAGCAGAGGCAGCAAAGAAAACTGAAAGTTTGTCAGACTAGTTACATAACTTTGAGTGTATTTACATGCGGGCTGATAATCCGATTTGTTGTTTAATTTATGCATTAATCAGATTAAGTGCTAATATAATGCTCTGTCTTAAATAAGAATAAGGCTGTCTTCATGTTTCAAGAAATAAAATATTGACAAGTCCCTGATAAGCATACATATTTACATGAGCATTTAATGTAATGTTTTGGTGCTTAATATTTCATACATTCATCCAGATTTTTCTCTACTGCAATCAAAGATAAACTAGCCTTACCTGCATTTTCCCAGTGCATTTCTCTATCCAGTCTGCCAACCCCAGCAGCAGGCTGTGTTTGACCAAACGCTCATTCACCGCCACCAGCCGCACGTCAATGTTTATGTTGATCTGTACCAAAAAACACACCAGTGCTAAATTGAGTGCCGTGCTTGTGAATATTAAACAGTAGCTGAAATTTCCCTTGTTTGAAAAATCAAAATGATGCGGCTCCAGATCAAAGATAAAGATTTGGCTAATATTTAGGATGCAGACAGTTTGAAAGAATTGTCCTCTTACCCCAAGTCTAGTCAATCAGCAAGAAATGGTGTTGGTGTCTGGACTCTGAAGTCTGCACTAGAGCTACACTATTTAGCCAAAACATGGTGTAAAGCCAAATGATATCTAAATACATGAGCATTAGTCTGGGGATTGCTTTGCTTATAACAGTCTTCATTTTTCTGAGAAAGACTTTTCATTAGATTTTGAAACATGACTATGAGGTTGGGCACTGATGTTGGACAATAATCCTTGACATGCTGTTGGCAATCCAATTAATCTCGATTGTCTGATACAGAGCAGTAAAGTTTGTCATTAAAGTTGGAAACCATTTCTTTATGGACTTTATAAGATCAGGACAGAAAGTTAATGAACTGACTTGTTGCTGATGGAAACCTCCTGAGAGTGTCGTACCAAGAGTCAACAACCCAATTTACTGCCACAGTTTGTGTGGAGATTCCATGAATGTATGCTTCACACTCTGAACCTGTTAGCAGTGACTGTCAGTAGGTCCATATTCTGTTGGCCATGTTGTGCATAAGGCTAATGTTGCTAACAAGGAACTGAAGCCTTTTCTGACCCAGAATTACCCAGACACAAGGTAAAATGTATTGTATGCTATAAAAATGAACATAATTTGACCTAATAATGCTTAAGTGCCTAATAGTACTTGCATGTTTGTAATCATTTACACCAATGGTGGCTTTGTTTGAATTCATCCCACAGTCATTTGGTATGAAATCCACAAATAATATCGTAGTATAAGTAATATAAGTACACGTTCCATTAAAGAACTAGCTACACTTGAGGTTAGAAGTGAACTGTTTTGTGGTTTTGAAAGGAATTTAAAAGGGAATGGCTTCATGCCTCTTTGTTGTTGTAGTGGAAGATGAAAATGATGCTGGTGGTGAGGATGACGGTGATAAAGGTCACTGACAGGCAAAGCACCCACAAGTCTACTCTGTCTTTGAGGTAACGGTGCAGGGTGGAGAACACGGCACACCACAGTACCACATACAGAATCTGCCAAGGGAAATCACACTTAAGTAAATAGGGAGTTACGAAAGAGCCCAAGGTGCTAAAATGCTTGTTTAATCTTGTCTCAGTGTTTTCCGTGAAGTGATTTCATAAAGCTTATTAATCCGTACCGGTGCCATGATGAAATGAAAGAGTGACGAGTTGAAAAACAAGTATCTTCTGATCGAGGAAGAATCCAGCACTGTCCTCAGAGGAGTCTCAAAGTCCTCGACAGGGATCTGTGTTAGAGAAGCACAGTCTGATATAGTTCTAAATGCAGTCTAATGCAAAAGGTACATGTCTGTAGGGAGCAAATTAAAGGGTGGCATTTCTGCCAATTTTAATGCATTTTTTTTAACACAGTGGAAAAATGTCCACTAGTGTTTTTGTAAGATCTCAGAAATTAGTTGTTAATGATTTATGAAATTTTGCAGAAGTAGATATGTTATATTTGGATTTGTTCCCTGCAGTACTTGCGTAATAATCTTTTTACTTCACGAATCAACAAAATGTGTAACTTGACCACAGACACTCAGACATTTGCATGAGATTGAAATAATCTTATTTACACAACTGTAAATTTACTCCATTTCTAGCCGAGAAAGGAAAAATCTCACAATATCTCATCCTTTTCCAAAATGGACCCAGGTCACTGTGGTGGTGGGTTGTGAATTAACTCTGCACCACCCAGGCGCAAATGTATTTTAAATGAGAAATGTCCATATACAGTACTGCTGTGACGAAACTCCGCTTCACAGTGAATCCATATTATAATTGGGTGGGGGGGCATGAATGAGACTCCATAACAGGCCTGGCTACAGAGCCTGAGAGTTTTTCCTCTATTTTTAAGCCATAATGAATTCACTCATGCTCAGTAAATCACTGTCCTCATTAAGGTGGAGTAGGTCCCTGCCTATCATGAGACCCCTGAGTGCAAGACATACTGTACACACAGATTACAGCTTTACTAGCTGGTAGGAAATATTTTCCTAATTGGGTTCAATCATGGCCTTCTGTCCGCTCAGGGTTGTGGAGAAGCTGCACTTGACTGTGCTTGGAAGATGAGTTAAGAAACCTAACAACGACAATGTGTCTGCTTCTTGCTTTATCTCCAATTATGAAAATAATTCCTAACACTGCCTAAAATGCCTGGCAAGGTATTGGGTGGACAGACCAGCTTGCAGATCCAGAGCAAAACTTAACAAGCAAACAGGCACCAAACATACACTAGTTTGGGCAATGAGCTACATTTGGGGTCAAGTGATAAAACTGTGGGATGCTGTGCCAAACTGTTTCTTTAAGGTTATGAGGGTCAGATGGTAGAATGATAATTACTTGGAAGCCCTTGTCCTCCAGTAGCATCCTGCAGAGTGGCAGGTCAAAGCTTGGAGTCAATATAGAGGAAGCTGGCACAGCCAGAATGCACTGACCTAGCAAACACACACACAAAGGAACAAGTCAGCAATTACTTCCTGAGACAGAAAAAGCCACAGTTTAAAAAGGGTAACTGACTGACTGGTTTTATGTGACTTGTAGTGCCCCTGTCAATCCGCTTTGACCCGCTGTGTTGTGGCCCCTCTAACATTTCCACCTCTACCAATTCCAAACTGGGATTTATATTTCATTAGCATTAAATGATGTTTTTAGGCTGTAGGTTATTTATGTTCGTACGAAGAAAGGATATCATATGTCATATGGAGAGATCAGAGCTGACTCTATATGGACCACGCTACTAAAGTAGGTCAAACCGTGGCCTCTTTGCCAAAAATAGTTTAAAAAAAAGTATTCAGACTTTAGATATATTATGTTATTATCTATTCAAACACAATGCAGCAACAGAGATAAAATTATCATCAATTCAGCCCTGAATTTTAACTGGAGAAAAATATTTTATTTTATTTTCTTCCTTTTAATAATGTTGTTTTTAGAGGTCTTTGTCATTTTTTGTAAAATGAAGTTAAAATATTTTTTCACTCATTCATTCATTCGCTCATTGTCAGCCAGTTCATTGGCAGGCCAGGTTTTGGTGATGGAGACAATAAAAAGGAAGAAAATAAACAGCCAGATTATACTACATTCTACACAGACTGTACTGCCATCATGCCCAGGTACTTCCAGTGTAGGCTGTGGGCATAAACCACAGTGGCACTGACACCACGAAAGGTAACCAAAGAGAGGAAAAAAGGTAAATGTGTGTGTGTTTTGCGTCAAATACATAGACTGTATAACACAATTAAAGCAGGACTTTGTATTGGTGGATATATAGGAAGTATGAAGGGCCTCCCAAAAAATGACTGCAGAAATTGCTACAGTGGATCCACATATGTAGAGAAGGACTGCAGCAGCAATCGTTTCAACACCAGCAGTTGCTAGAGTTGGCACATTATTGAGAAATGCCAACACAAGACGTTAGACTGGCCACATTAGTGCAGCATACCGTTTGTCCATGCGGACCCTGTGCTGCTTGCTGCATTTGTTGCAGTGTCTTCTGATGAAATCCAGGGATCCTCCCTGTCTTCATTACTCTGAGCACCTTCCTGCTCCATGCTAAAAACACATAAAAACATAAAGATCATCATCATTTGTCTGAGGATTTCAAACATGTCCATGGTTTGCTAGCTATTTACATTAATAGAGCGTGTGGGAAGGAGCTTAAAGATCATGGACTGACCAAATCACACATGAATCATATGATTCTCAGAATCTTTAAATAGCTTCCCTAGGGTGATGCGATCTTTTCATCTGATACGTCACTTCCTCCAAGCAGAAAAAGCTGCTTGTCCTGGCCTTTTTGCTCATCACACGGTTCACACCTCAGTTATAGATTCCACAACGGATGTACTCTGAGCTCCAGATTTACATTTACAGAAAATAATATTTGGCCATATCAGAATAATTGAGGATGTTTACTAATTGTGTTGGTATTCTGATATATGAACAGGGCCATGTATTGTGAGATTTTAAGCCCAAACCTCATTCCATCAGTGAGAGCATTGAAGATGGAACGTGGCTGGGTCTTCCAGCATGACAATGATCCCAAACAAACCGCTCGGGCAACGAAGGAGTGGCTCCGTAAAAAGCATTTCAAGGTCCTGGAGTGGCCTAGCCCGTCTCCAGACCTCAGCCTCATAGAAAATGTGTGGAGGGAGTTGAAAGGCCGTGTTGCCCCAAAACATCACTGCTCTAGAGGAGATCTGCATGGAGGAATGGGCTAAAATTCCAGCTACAGTGTGTGCCAACCTGGTGAAGACTTACAGGAAACGTTTGACCTCTGTCATTGCCATCAAAAGTTATGTTACAAAGTATTGAGTTGAACTTTTGTTATTGACCAAATACTTATTTTCCACTTACAATATGATTTCCTGGATTTTCTTTCTCATTTTGTCTCTCATAGTTGGTGTACCTATGATGAAAATTACAGACCTCTCTCACCTTTCTAAGTAGGAGAACTTACACAATCAGTGGCTGACTAAATACTTTTTCCCCCCACTTTACTTGGTTGTGTGTGTGTGTTGCTCTAAATAAGAATATGTGGTAAATGGAGCACTGCAAAGCTGTTCTGGTAATTTGCCTGTAATAATTACACATTTATGCTATGCATATAGAGGTGGGTGCATATAAAGCTCCCGTGGAAGTTGTAAAATTCTCAAACAATCTCCGGTCTTTGTGGGTAAATAGGCTTCTTAGAAACAAGAGGGATCAGACAGACCAGTGGCAGGCACTGCAATAGACTGGTGTCCCACTCCAAGAGATGGTCCAAACCCCACCATTACCGTAACGCGGTTCCAAAAATATATGCCTAGACATTAAACAATATAGATAACTGTGGGTGTATCTGGTATGTCCTCTGTGCTTATTAAGCTGCGTCTACGAGCTACCTTTGTACTATATAAATCCCAATGTTATTGAACATAGGACATCAACATATTATGTGCAACAACATATTTGGAGCGTTTCCAATGCAGTAAGTGAGGCCACTTTTAAGAAAAGATGTAAGCTATGTACAGTGGTGCTTGAAAGTTTGTGAACCCTTCAGAATTTTCTATATTTTTGCATAAATATGACCTAAAACATCAGATTTTCACACAAGTCCTAAATTAGATAACGAAAACCCAGTTAAACAAATGTGAACCTTTGCTTTCAGTATCTGGTGTGACTCCATTCACACGACGCAATCCAAACGATCACGGGCCAAACAGCTTGGTAATGCAGGGACTCAAACATTCAACCTGGTGGACAAGATGAAAGGTCCTTCACCGGTGAGTCACTACTTCCCAATAACACTGCATGAGCAACAGTGAGAAAAGCGAATATAGTAAAGCCATTTTAGTCTCAGGCAGGCTAGTTTTGTTAAGAGTTACATTAAGAACAGGAAACCTCAAGTCTAGACGACACTTCTCCATTTTGTAAATGAGAGTTTCTTCACAAATTTGTATTCCTCTTTGATGTTGTTCATCTAGAATGGTTCATACTAGAATGTTTTCCTACTACTGAATACTACGACATGTTCTATTTTTGTCTCTAGGTCCAAGCTACCGACACTAGATGTGTACGAAAATGGCATAAGCATTCTGCATCTCCACATTCCTTGTTTGAAATAAGGAGGTACTGTACTCACTGAACTGTAGATGAAGCTGTCAACACGACACCATGCGCCCAACTCTTGCAGCTTGTGCAGATCTGTAAATCACCAGGAAGAGAGGAACTGAAATGCCTGAAACATTAGCGTCGACTCAAATGGTGCAGCTCTTCTCTAGCGCTCACACTTACTGGTTGGCTCACAAGTCAAGAAACAAACATTTTGTCTTTAGTTCTGAAGCACAGTCTGCACGCCAGAACTGGTTCATCTCTCTTTCGCTTTCCCTCTCTCTTGGTATTTTCTTCACACACTTTTTTGGTGACTCCCACTCCTGTCAGGACTCATCTGTCTGGTTCTGTACTGTTCATTTTATCTGCAATCTCTCTGTGTTCTGCATTCTTTCCTGTGCTGTCAAGGTAAATTCCACACTGTTCTCTTTCTCTTAGTAGTTCTATCTCAGAACACTTCCTCGTTCATGCACCTATGAAGCCTAGCAACAAACATCCCTCCCCTTCTCTCTCTCTTCCTCCTATCTCTTTTCCTTTCCTCTTTTATCTCACACACCACAGCTTGTGACTTAGATCAGCCATGCCACATGACCCGAGGAATGCACCGAGCATGACTTGAGCTTTCTCTGAAAGCCTCGATGTGTTACATCAGTCAATTGTGTGTTAGTCTTAATGGTCAACAGTTAAAGTGCAACATTTAATCTGGATTTATTTAATAAACATAAGCCATTTGCCACTGCCCTTACACTGGTTTATGGGTTTCATAACTTTCGTCTTCGTGATCTTGTGCTTTAAGCTGAATCATGCTGCCCTACAGGCTGAAATATATGGCAGCTAAAATACAGGTCTGTGCAAATGCTTGGCCACTCCCAGTCAAATTGCATGTTTACTAGTGCTGGCAAATGATTCAAATATTATATTTATTTGTATTAGTCTCAGTTTCCATCCCATTCTCTTTGTAAGGGTTTCATTGTCAACAGGCTGAACCAGATTTCAGCTTCTCCAAGGGGAGTCCCGGACAAGCCAGCCGTGAGCTTTAGTCCATCCAGCAGGGTGTGGGTCTAGTCTCCATCCTGAAGGACGTGCCTGGAACAGCTTTAGCGGGAGTCACCCAGGGAACATCCTTTTAATGCCCAAACCAACTCTACTAGCTAGCTCTACTCTACTCTGCTTTTCTATTGCATGGACTATGGTAATCCAATCTATATGTGCTTTGTGGATTTAGAGGTGGTGTATGATTGTGTACCTGGACATATGCACTTCACTACCGGGGTCACTCCTTCATATAATCCAGTTTCTTTATGAATGTAGTAAGATGTAGTAGGTAAAACCATCCAAGCTACAAGCAAAACTACAATGTGCACTCGTGTACTTTAATGCTAAGTTTGAAGTAGTTGGGTTGAAATCAGTACCTCCAACTCTATGGTGCACTTCCAGAAAGGTGGAGTGCTTCCTTCAGATCAGGGGAGAAAACTGGCAGCTAGTGGAGTACCATACTGCAGAAAAACGAGGGCGAGGCTTGTTTTGTTGCATTTAATATAGTCTATAATTCTAACTTTATTTGCATATACAAGTCATTTGGTTGCCATTTCAGCATTATACAATGTACAGTAAACAGAGCAACAAAAGGGTGTTCCTCCTATTTCTACAGTTTATATCTACATATATAAATATTGACAAGACCTATATGTTACGTGAATATACCTCACAGTCAGACATAGCATAGTGCAAATATGTGGCACAGTACATGGTTTGCAAGGGGAACGGGGGAGGGCGGTAGTGAAGTACAATGATATTCATATACACGTGACCGTAGACATGACTTTTGCAATAGTAGTGCAAGTCTTGGCAGCAGTGCAAATGTGCTTGGTATTTTTATTAAAATAACATTTTAGAGACCATGGGTGCGAGTCCATGAGAGTTTAGGTCAGAGGATAATGGTCATTGTGGATAGGGGTGGTGCTGAGTTTGGATAAATTGATCTCTTGAGGGGGGCCACTGTCACACAGTCTGCAAGACCTCAAACGGATGCTGTAAAACCTTCTGCTAGATGGCGGAGAGGCAAATCATTTTTGGAAGGGGCATGAGCAGTCATCGACAATGCTGTGAACCGATTGGGAAACGCTCATGTTGCGTTCAGCCATCCTGAAATTCCTTTGTAGGATCTTCCAGTCAGAGATGGTGCAATTTTCCAAACCAGACAGTGATGCATCTGATTAAAACGCCCACCGTGGTGCCCCTGTAAAAGGTGGTGAGAATAGGGTTGGGTGGAATAAGGTTTGCCTTCTTCAGACACCGAAGGAACTACAGGCATCGCTGGGCGCTCTTGTCCATGGAACAGGGGTTGGCTGACCAGGTGAAATTCTCAGTGATGCGAATACAGGAACTTGGTGGATGTTACTCACTGGACAGCTGAGATAATGAGTTAATGCTGGGGAAGGGGACTTCCTAAAGTAAACAGCTATCTCCTTTGTTTTTTTGACATTTCCAGACAATGTAGATTGTTGTTCTTGCACCAGTTTGTGGGACATGTCACTTCCTCTTTGTATGAAGTTTCATTGTTGTTGCTGATGAGGTTGAATCTACAGTGGAGCAAAAAAGTATTTAATCAGCCACTGATTGTGCAAGATATCCTACTTAGAAAGATGAGATAGGGCTGTAATTTTCATCATAGCTACACTTGCATGGGCCCCAGATTGAGGGAGATTGTTAATGGACTTGTATGTCTTCCATTTTCTTACAGTTGCTCCCACAATCAATTTATTCACACCAACCTGCTTGTCTGTTGTAGAGTCACTCTTCCCAGCCTGCTGCAGGTCTACAATTTCCTTCCTGGTGTCCTTCAACAGCTCTTTGGTCTTGGCCATGGTTGCGTTTGGAGTCTGACTGTTTGAGGCTGTGGACAGGTGTCTTTTATACAGATAATGAGGTCAAACAGGTGCCATTAATACAGGTAACGAGTGGAGGACAGAAGAGCTTCTTAAAGAAGAAGTTACAGATCTGTGAGAGCCAGAAATCTTGCTTGTTTGTGGGTGACCAAATACTTACTTTCCACCATGACTTACAATTGAATTCTGTAAAAATCCTACAATGTGATTTCCTGGATTTTTGTTTCTCATTTTGTCTCTCATAGTTGAAGTGTAGCTATGATGAAAATTACAGACCTCTCTCATCTTTCTAAGTAGGAGAACTTGCACAATCAGTGGCTGACTAAATACTTTTTTGCCCCACTGTAACTACACAGTCATGGGTTACTACTGAAAACAGCACTTGACTCAGTACTCACCCCTGGGGAGTGCCAGTTCTTGGAGAGATGGTTTTGAGATATTACTGAGAATCAGGACTCATTGTGACCTCCCTGTGAGGAAATTAAGGATTCAGTTGCATAAAGAGGCACTGATGCCAGATATCTCCAGTTTTCCCATCAGCTGCTGGGGAATAATTATATTAAATACTGAACTAAAGTCTATAAATTGCATTCTGACAAATATGTCATGTCAACACGAGTCAGGGCCAGATGAAGGGTATGTGCAAGGCTGTTCTCATTAGAACAGTTCGTACAGTATGCAAACTGTAGCAGATTCACTGTTTTAGGGATTTATTCTAGATGTGGCTCATGATTAAATGACTGGAGGAAGTGCTACAGGACAGTAGTCCTTGAGGCATGACACTGCAGAACTGTTTGGCACAAGAATGATGGTAATGGCCTTGAAGCACTGTGAGACGACTGTTTTGGCTCAGAAAGATGTTGAATTTGTCAGGTAGGACATGAGTCAGCTGGTCTGCACAGTCTCTCAGCACTCGATCTGGTATATTATCTGGTCCTGCGGCTTTGCGTGGATTCACTCTAGAGACTGTCGTCTTTCCATTACACTATATGGACTATTTGCACATCCTGCCAATGTCCGTGTCGGTTTACTCCAAACACTGTGGTACTGGGAAATCCGCTCACATTTTACAGACATGAGTTAGGTTAGTTATTCGCCCTAAATTGCCCTAGTGGCGGTGTGTTTCATCGTTATGACTTTGCTCCTGTCAGAAATAACCACTGATGTTGGTGTCGTTAAAAAAAACGATCAAAAATTAACCTAAGGATGAGCTCTGGTGCCCTCTAGTTGTAGACGTGACCAATGCATGTAGAATATCTTGCCATCTGCACGTACAAATTAGTTGTTTATTCGTTCATTAGTTCATAATCCAGGAATTAAAGGGCATCGCAGCGCACAAGACTGGAACCACAAACATATACACACAAACATAATCATGTTTAGACACTTTAGAGATGCCAGTTGACCTGATGCGTGTCTTTGGAATGTAGGAGGAAGTACACGAAGGAAACCCCCGCTAGACATGCAACCATCACACAGGATGAGTCCGGACCAGGGATCAAACAAGAGATCTCTGGAACCGAGGTGAAAACACCAATTACTATTGCACCACTATGCTGCCCAGTTATGTGCTATGAATAATTGTACTACATTCTTATGCAAATTTTGGGAACACATGGTGAAAGGGCATGTTGGGTTGATTTTTTTCAATTAAGGTAGCCCAGCCTTTGCAGGGAACAAACCGAATATGACTTGTACTGCATATTTAAGTAAACAAATACATTCTGAGAGATCACTTAGGTACACCTCCACGTTTCTACACTCACTGTCCATTTTATCAGCTATTACCAAATAGAAGCATTTTGTAGTTCTACAATTACAGACTGTAGTCCATCTGTTTCTCTACTTTGTTAGTCCTATGTACACTGTTCTCTAATCTTTCACCAGTGCTCAAAGGATGCTGGTGGGTGGACATTTTTGGTCGGTGGACTAATTTCAGTCCAGCCGTGACACTGAGGTGTTTAAAAACTCCAGCAGCACTGCTGCGTCTGATCCCAGCACAACGCACACTAACACACCACCATCACATCAGCGTCACTGCAGTGCTGAGAATGATCCCATACCCAAATAGAACCTGACCCATGCTGGTCCTAATCATTAGAAAACACTGCAAGGGGGGCGAACAAAGCATGCAGTTAAACAACTGGACTACAGTCTGTAATTGTACAACTACAAAGTTAAAAGGAACTGATGAGGAGGTGTACCTAAATAAAGTGATCTGTGAGTGTAAAACACCTATGGATCAGTTGGAACGGTAGATCTCGAGGTGTTATATTTTACATAGTGCTTAGTGTAGGAACGTTTGTTGACCAGCAGGTGTCAGTGCACCTTGGCTTAAAGAATTTGGTGGATCTGTGTTTTGTTTTCGTCCTGTCTTAGCTTTATACTCGTTCATATTTATTGCTACAAGCCAAAAATAGCATTCGTTTAAACACACTCAAGTTCAGTCGACTGTTTTTTATATTTATTATCAGAAACTATTGCGTTTGGTGCTGTCAGTGCAGCGCCTCAGAGACTTGGCGCCGGTAAAGACGCAGCTGATTGGGCCATGTGACGGTGACGTCACGTATATCATATGACCCGTTTACATCCGTGAGGGTGCAGAGTCTGTTTTTGTTTCGTCCTGCAGCAGTTTATAATTCATTGACACCTTTATTTCGATAAATAATTTTGAAATCCCAAAGACCTGCGGGATGTGTTTCATTCTGAAGCTGTCTTTAATCTGGTTTTTGCCTCTGGCCGGTGCAGACCCCTCACAGGTAAAGTAAACTTTAGCAACTTTTATCTGGAGTAATTCTAAAGATATAGGGCTTATTTCTATTTGTGTTCGGTTTGAATGATATTAAACACGACTTTTTAAATTGGGTTGGGGTTTGTTTAAAAAATGCAATGATAAATAATGTGATTCGAGTTGCTCTTCAACTGAGGTTGTGTCTCAAAAGTCTTGAGACACCCTACACGAGTTCACTACATTTATTTATACCTGTAATACTCTTTACACTTTAGGTACGTGTCTAACTGGGACACGTACCTACTGGGATCCCTAAAGTGTCCTCGTCTGTGGACAGCTCATGTGGATTGGTTGGTTCTTGCCTTGCGCCCTGTGCTGATTTGCTGTTTTGCACATTACTTCGTTCAGACCACTCATTTCAAAGGGTAACTTTTATGTCTCTTTTGTAACCTGCCATCATATGACCATGGTAGGAATCATCCATGAGAAGCAAGGGTCTTTATGACTGTAATAGAAATGGAGCTTTTATTGACTGACTGCGTACGTTTCTCCTTTATTGCTTTACACTGTACAACGTAACATCTCTCGTCAGCAGATCAATCCGCTCGTATATGACGAGCAGTTGCTGTGGGTGAGTGGTGGAGCGGGCGAGGTGAGCGCCTATCGCATCCCTCTGCTTACGTTCACGCCCCGGGGCAGCCTGCTGGCCTTCGCTGAAGCCAGGAAAGACTCCTCGAGCGACGTAGGGGCGAAGTTCATTGCGATGCGAAGCTCCACAGACAGAGGTGAGGAAACAAGAGGCCACGTTTGCACACTCAAGCCAAAATGAAACCTTTTCAAAGTTGTTTAACCAGTTGTTTCATCGTTATTTACTCCCTAAGGAGCTACATGGTCTCCGACCTCGTTCATAGTGGACGACGGCTCTCTGGCTGACGGTTTGAACCTCGGGTCAGTCGTGGTGGATGAGCAAACGGGCTCCGTGATCCTGATCTACTCTCTGTGCTTCCACCTCTATCAGTGCTACCCTTCCAGCACCATGTTAGTGACGAGCCTGGACGACGGGATGTCCTGGAGCACTCCGCGAAACCTCTCGGAACAGCTCGGGGTGAAAAGTTTTGCCCCCGGACCTGGATTTGGTATTCAGGTGTGTAGAATCCTTATTTACGTTTACATTTGGCAGGCAGGCTTGTGCAAGAGGTAACTGAATAATCTGTAAGGATCATTGATACATCATCACGCTTCTGATCAGACGTAGCGTGTGTGTTACAGAAGCGTTACAGTCCAGCAGCGGGCCGTCTGGTGGTGTGTGGTCATGGCACTATAGAGGGCGACGGGGTTTTCTGCATCCTGAGCGACGATCACGGGCGCACATGGAGGAACGGCGCTGCACTGAAGAGCATCCCTTATAACCAGGCCAAACAGAACCTGGACTTCAACCCAGATGAGTGTCAGGTAACGGGTCAAAACCAAACAAAGATCTCTGGTGTAGAGACCTTTGACTTCAGTGAAGAATACAGTGGTGCTTGAAAGTTTGTGAACCCTTTAGAATTTTCTAGATTTCTGCATAAATATGACCTAAAACATCATCAGATTTTCACACAAGTCCTAAGAGTAGATGCTGAAAGCAAAGGTTCACATACTTTTGCCACTCACTAGTATGTAATATTGGATCATTTTCCTCAATAAATAAATGATAAAGTATAATATTTTTGTCTCATTTGTTTAACTGGGTTCTCTTTATCTACTTTTAGGACTTGTGTGAAAATCTGATGATGTTTTAGGTCAAATTTATGCAGGAATATAGAAAATTCTAAAGGGTTCACAAACTTTAAAGCACGACTGTAACTGTGTGGTGCTGAAATGTGACCTGGAGAAGTATAGGAAAGTAGAAATTGATTTCTCTGAATCTGTGTATCCAGCCGGTGGAGCTGCAGGACGGCAGCATCGTGGTCAACGTGCGAAACCAGAACAACTATCACTGCCGGTGCAGGATGGTGGTGCGCAGCGTGGACGGGTGCGAGACGCTGCCGGTGGAGGAGCTACGCTTCGACCACACGCTGGTGGATCCTGCGGTAGCGGCTGGAGCTCTGCAGAAAGAGGGAGTCCTGTACTTCAGCAACCCGGCGAACTCGCAGAGCAGTGAGTAACTTGGCTGTGCTTAGGGGAGGGAACAGGCACCTCTAACAGGTTTTGGACCTGAACCCGAGTCTCTGTGTTGGTGGGTCCGCCGAACGTGCAACATGGCGATCTTCCATTTTCCATAATCCACATAGAGATATGTTCTATCGGACGTAGTTCTGAACGGGGCACCAGCCTATCGCAGGGCTGGGTAGGAATCATCTGATCATAATCAAATCTTGGTTTCTTGGCGTGTTTAATTCCAGTTCCAGGGCTGCCAGATCCAGTTAGAAAAACCCAATGAAGGCTGAATACAGCCAAGTCTTTAGAAGTATGCAGACCTGGCAACCTTGCGAATACATTACAACCTTTACATGTCATATTTTAGTCAACTGAATCTAGTGTAGATTTAGTCGACTATAATCGTATTATAATTAGTCGACTAAAACTAAACTAAAAACAATTCAGATGACTAAATAATGACAAACACAGCAGCACCAGGGGGTAATTCCTCCAAGTGACCCGGCTTGAAGGCGGCGCGGAGACTTGAACCCAGGCCTCTGTGGCGTTGGTCTAGCAGATGTCCGGTCAGATGAATGAGGTCTCACTGTTTATCTCCTCTCGTCTCTCGTCCAGGGGTCAATCTGACTCTGCGCTGGTCTCTAAATGATGGGATCTCGTGGGACGATCAGGCCGTTCAGATCTGGGCCGGGCCGAGCGGCTACTCGTCCATGACGTCGCTCGTCGGGAACTCCGTCGAAGACAAGAAGTACATTTACGTCATCTACGAGAAGGGACACAAGGAGTACATCGAGACCATCTCCATCGCCAAAGTCCACCTTTATGGCGGCAAGTAGAAGGCGAGGAGCCAGACCGCGTGATTTGATAAAGCAAAAGGGAAGCAGAAGTGACCTTATTTATTACACGTCTCACTCCATTCCAGCACAGGAAGTCGAGAGTGGCGTTTTCAGAACTGAGATTTACACGTTTAGCTAGTGCCAAACCGATGAGAAGTCCAGCAGATCAAGGCGTGCCATCTTTAAACCATCTCAATGCCTGATCTGTGGTCTTCCAGTAGCACCGAAATCAGTGACTAAACAATAAGTCAGAATCAAATCAAGAATGATAGAACGTCTTATATAAAGTCACCCTAGCATTGTGTGACAGTAGTGATGCTGTATTTGAATCAAGGTACCATTAAACTGATCAGAAATTAGTGTCAATATACATCAAAATCCTGTTCTGCATAGATGTTGCCTCTTGGACGAATTCTAGCTGCGGATATTCATGGGAAATGTAGTCCCACACCCTTTGTAGCTCTTCCCAGTGGCGAGATCGCCTTATAAGTGAAGATGTAAGGAAGTTTAGATACTTTTGCACATAGAGATTTTGAATCCTTTATAAAATTTTAAACACAAAGTAGATCAAGGCTGCGATTCGCCAGGGTTCGCTCAAACTCGTTTCTGTCATTCAGGTGTGAATTCGCTGTATGTAAGACAGTTTTGGCTTCTTATTCTAAATCTTCAGTCCTTGGCCATTAAAACAGATGTCGATCGGACGGACATTAATCTGTCGTCCAAACACCTGCTATTTTGTCCATTTAGCCCGGGATTCCCAGCTGTAAATCAGGCCTGACTGAGTCGTCTTTACTCGGGGCTCTGCAGTGCGAGCGTCTGCTCTTTATTTTCAAAGAACCGTGAATGCAGTCTTGATTTAGGAGCACTCGAGCGAGAAGGGATTTCGAATCTGAGCACACCCCCTTTTTACTTGGTATTCATCGGGTCTGCCTCAATACGTCGGGATCGCCTTTCTACCCAACATGGAACCTCGACACAGTAACACTTCATCCACTGGCATCAGTATTTAAACATGTCAAATACCTGAAAATACAATCCTAGTACTACAGTCAATGGAGGCTATTATTTATTGTTCATCATCAGTTTACAAATGAATACACTTACATAATCGCATATTTGACACCTGAGACAGAACAACGGATTCAAAAGAAATTTGGTCATCTTTGTTTTGTTCTATTCCTCACTGGGCTCTTTAGGTACATTTGCTCAGTCCTGCAATGATCTAATCAGCCAATCGTGTGGCATCTGTGCAGTAGTCCACCAACAGAATGAGGGGGTGCCAGACAGGCTGGTTTTAGTATTTCTATAACTGCTGATCTCCTGGGTTTTTCACACAAAATAGACTTGGTTTACTCAGAATAGTGCAATAACGGAAACCCATGCAATGAGCAGCACTACTGCGAGAGGAGCCACCTTGTTGAGAGAGGTCAGTGGAGAATGGCCAGACCGGTCCAAGCTGTCAGAAAGGCTACACTAACTCCCTGTACAACTGTGGTGATCAGAAAAGCCTCTCCGAATGCACAACCCGCTGAACCTTGAGGCGAATGAGCTACAACAGGGAGACCCTACCCGGTATTAGCATGGTGTTCCTAATAAAATGTTTGGTGATCGTGTTTAAATACTTGAGTGCTTTTAGTTAGCCATAAAAAGGACTCAGAAACTGTTCTCTAAAAAGATTTGTCCCACATTAAGCTGCAACATTATAAACAGTTTAATGATGCTTTGTTTTATTAACCCAAAATTCATTTTAACAGCTTAGATTGTTGAGCACTGCTGTACACTTCTGGGATCTCCATTGAAAATGAATGATCTGTATTGCGTTACAGAGTTGATCGTTACTTTTCGAATCGATTGTCTTTGATTTGATGAACAAAAAAAAAGTGAATTGTGCAAATCTTTTTACTCACTGTAGGGATTTTTAATGTTGAATTTTGAGTGTGTTTTACAGTTGCACAGAAATGTAGATGGACTGTGGTAGCCTAGCGGGTAAGGTACTGGACTATGGACCAGAAGGTCCAAGGTTCAAATCCCACCTCTGCCAAGCTGCCACTGTTGGGTCCTTGAGCAAGGCCCTTAACCCACAATTGCTTGGATTGTGAGATTGTACCAATTGTAAGTCGCTCTGGATAAGGGCGTCTGCTAAATGCTGTAAATGTAAATTTAGACAGATGATCAATGGATTTGGATATATGGAGTTTGAAATTTTTAATCCTTTTGGTATTACCTGGATTTGTACTTTAATTGCTCATAAAATGTGGTTTGATCTGATGAGGTGATTACACAGAAACATACTTGTATCATTGACCTGATGTTAATCTGAAAGTCATGAACAGCTACCCTGTTTTTCCCCATTTGTTCACCATCGTTCGTCTCCACTCTCTGACCCACCCAACTACTAACCTTTTTTCAGTCAGCATTTCCATATTTGTTTCTGTTTTGGCTGAAAACCAATGTTGGTTTCATCCAGAAATGCTCAGTACACCTTTATTTAAAACACCTCTGAATGCATCCTTGCTTCAATGACTGTAGGCTGCCCTGGTCTTGAGACAGCTTGCATTATAATGCACCCTCCACCATGTTTCACAGGTGCCATGACCGTTTTACCATGTTTTATGAGTAATTAGAGCAATTCACTTCTTAAATTCCACAGGGTTTATGGTTTTCTTGCAACTGCAGGTTGAAATCCAGCAATTACTGTAAGCAAAGCCACACCGTACACCAGTAATATGTTCTACATTGTTAGGTGATGAAACTTTTCCCTGAAGACACAGTGTGTTAAGAGCATGATGTCATTACGGATCAGACTTCGTATTAACTGGTGTGTTCAGTCACGATTCCAGCTGATTGCAGTGTGTGAGTACATTCATAGGCTCAGGTATCCCCACGAACTATTCCTCTTGCACATTGTAATTGTTTTTAATGTAAAAACTCTACTTAGACACGAGAGAAATCAGCTAGAATGTGAATGATAACACTGAAGCTGTACTGTCTGAAATCAATGAATACATAGATTTTCTCTGAAAGACACTGTGTGATCATGTATTACAATACAACATTTTTCAAGCTTCACACAGTCCCTGTAATGAGCAAACCGAAAGCTGACAGTGGTGCGGAAGAAACTTAGCTTGAGTAGCTTGAGTTTAGCTCAAAAGAGGATGGCACAGATGGCAAAAACGCCAGCCCACCACCCCAGACAGGCAGAGACTACACATACACAGTTGGCCATGTCATGAGGACGGGTCAGACTGGGATAAAAGCCTCACCACTTTCAGCAGCCACTCTATCAGTCAATCGAGGTGGTAAGGCGATGGACACAAGAAGATTAGTACGTTTCTCCATTCAGATTCTCACCAGCCATAGACGTCTGTCCTTTCTGGTGAAAAGAAGCTTGTTGAAGCACTCGCTGGTCTATGGTCTGCTATAGCTTGGGCAGCTGGAGATGACAAACGCCTCTGGTCCATAATCCAATCCCTAGCTAGGCCTCCACAGTCCAACACTTCATCCCACATGTGAAGCATGGTGGTGGGAGCATCTTAGTTTGAAACTGCTTTGCTTCATCCATGGCAGAACAGCTTGCATTTAACATAGTATCAGTTATTTTAACAGGAGAACGTCAGGACAGCACGGCAACTTGATACTTAATAGAAGATGAATGATGATGTTTATTCTGATACAGGATGAGCTTCCTAAGAGGAACCTGTGGTTTCCTGCATACGTGCAATCAGTGAGAAACTAAGCTCTGCTGAGACGAAGAAAACCAACCAGTGTGTCGGTTACTTAGAGAACAGCTTGAGTCTTTAGAGGATTAGATCCTCTATCATACCGACAAAAATGTACGGGTCAGACCACATAGTTTTTGGCACCATCCTGGCTTGGTTGCTGCTTGTATAGAGTTTGCATGTTCTCCCTGTGTCTGTAGGATTCCTTCTCACATTCTAAAGATGTGTGTTGGGACAATTGGTGTCTCTAAAGTGTCCCAGTTTGAGTGGGATTAAGTGGCACGGAAAGTGAGTGAGTAACATAAAACCAAAGATTCCCAAATCTGCTCCAACCTGCTTTTCACTTCCACCCAGCATGGGGACCTCAAACGAATTTTGGCTCATTTGGCTCTTTGGTTTAAGGGATGCCACCAGACATTTTGCTGTAATTGATATTTTCAGGCCTGTTTTGTCATGCAGACGTGCAACAACTCTTTTATCAGCTGACATTTCGTAAGTTACACGTTCAACCAGTTCTGCTCTGTGGTTTCAACGTGTTTCGGGCTTTGTGGTCAAGTCATATCATGAAATAGAAAGTAACCCTAGACGAAGATCGGATGTATGTAACTGGAACTCTATGGCATACTCGCCGCTACATTTTGAATCTTGCAATATAATGCACTCAATCGCTGCACAATAGCGCCACCTTGTGAAATGAAGATCAGCCCAAAGGACCGTACCTACGGAAAGTTCAAGGACTCAAAATGTGGACTCCAATTCAGAAAAATTGCTTTTTGAAAGTTCAGACCACAGATGATGTTTCCTGTGTCAAAACACATAGCATATGGATACTTAAACAGATCATTTCTTTGTTTTTTTAGCCTGTTTGAGGACTAAAAGCTCATAAATAGAGTTCTAATCCACGTTTTGGATTTATCCAACTGTAAAATGGACCATTCTACAATTGGGTCAAAGTCATGGTTAAAATGCTTTCAAGTTTGACTGACTATTTCCCCAAATGTTTCGGTATAGTAAATATTTGGGCTAATTTTGAGCATTACTCAAAATGTTAGCCCATGCACAGCTAGCAAACAGCTTGTACAAGTCATAAAACAGACAAAAAAGTTAACTTAACTGCAAAACATGTTTGGTAGGGACCATGTCTACAGTTGCACAGTGATCTTCAGTCTTTGGGACACGTTTACAGTGGGGCAAAAAAGTATTTAGTCAGCCACTGATTGTGTAGGTTCTCCTGCTTAGAAAGATGAGAGAGGTCTTAATTTTCATCATAGATACACTTCAACTATGAGAGACAAAATGAGAAAAAAAATCCAGGAAATCACATTGTAGGATGTTTACAGAATTCAATTGTAAATCATGGTGGAAAGTAAGTATTTGGTCACCCACAAACAAGCAAGATTTCTGACTCTCACAGACCTGTAACTTCTTCTTTAAGAAGCTCTTCTGTCCTCCACTCGTTACCTGTATTAATGGCACCTGTTTGACCTCATTATCTGTATAAAAGACACCTGTCCACAGCCTCAAACAGTCAGACTCCAAACTCAACCATGGCCAAGACCAAAGAACGTGTACCTACCATGTGGCCTGGAGGTACAGAGGTGTAGTATAACCCAGTTTAAAATACAATGATGCGACCATTGTGGTTTAATTTGTGTCCAAAACTTCTAACTGAATCCGGAACCTACATATACCTCAAAGATGACATAGAATAGGGTGTAATCTAAAATGACTTTCTACTCCCAGTTGTCTTCGCAGCGAAGCAGACCAGAGAAACAATGTTGAAATAAAAAAAAAAAAACACGGAGTGTTTGGAACACAGACACCAGAGTTAAATGGGCTCGTTTCTCACAGCTTGTGCACACTTCACAGTCAGTTCCCTTCACTATTCTGAAATAAATGCTTCCATCTAAACACAACAGGAAATAGATTGCGCTGTCACATAAGGACAGTTTCTCATTCCATAAATGTGTGTATTAGAGAGCGTGAGTGCACTTGGTGAATCACTGCCCTCAATGCTGATATTTCAAAAAATAAATGTATGGAAAACATGGCAGCATCTTATGTCCTCAATAGGTGCTTTTGCACCAGAGGAACTTTTCTATAGTTCTTAGAACTGTCCTCGTTTGTTGTGTTCACGCTGGACACTGGAGATGATCGTAGTTCGTAGAAGGCCGTGTATAGGAACTCCTACTTCAAAGCAGGGTCTTTTCTCAGCACATAGAAACGTTAAGCGCCACATACCTGTACTAAGTGAACATACCTAGGGTTTAGCCCCGCCCAATGTGGGTTTGAGTCGTATTATGTTAATAAAGCCCCGCCCAGGCCTCATTGTCTCCGCCCCTTCTGTGCTGCAGATTCAGTAGCCGTTGACGGCTCTTGTAGTTGACGGATCGGATCCGGTTCTGTAATATTTTATTTTTTCCTTTTTCATTTGTTTTGTGGAAATAAAGAAAAAGGAGTACAAGTAAGCTGCACACACACCCGTCTACAGTGTTACATACTAGTTGAACAGTATTTCTTTCTTTTGGGCTTGTTGCTGCGTGAGCTGTGCGGGATTTGAGTTGTGTTATTAGTGCTGAGCTTTAGCCGATAAAAACTGAGCTCCGTTCGCGTGTATTAACAGTAAAGCAGCGATAAGAAACGTCAAGACGAGTCGGCCGGAGAGCAGGTCAGTAACCGCGGCTTACTTTATTATGCTATTCGCCTTTACACTTTCTGTCGGGCTGCTGTTCGTGTGCGGCAGGCTTGGCGTTGGAAATTGTGGATACACGGCTTTTACTGGATGTATTTAAACCAGGTAACTACAGCGGTGCGTCCGTGTTTATTCTTGAATTTTAACGGACGCGCTGCGTTACGGTCCTCGCCTTGTTTAGCGCTAGCTTGTCGTTTAGTGACGGGCTGGGAATAACGTTTGCTGCACCGCTTGGATAACTCGCCACGTTCGTGTGTTTTAGTAACTATTGTTCATTTTGAGTAAAACCCGTATAGTGTCAAAATATCACCGGGTGTTCCTATGTAGCTGCCATAATTCGCGTTGTTTGCAGTTAGCTCGCTAACCTTAGCGCCGCGTTCCGGTAAATACATCCGCCAATATGTGGTGCTTACGTTTTAATTCTTATCTCAATATATGCCAATATTGGTATATATGTACACTGCGGATGTTTAGTACATATTAAATATTTCCCCCCTTCAAATATTTTGCTAATAAACACACTACGGTGTTATATCTACTCGAAACTGTAGGGGTCCGTCCCAAATTAGTCTCCATCCCTACATGACATGTACCCTCGCCTTTCAGTGGCGTCGTATTCGAACGCGCTGTTTAGTACGCTAGTATGCGGATTGGGACGCAGCCCTGAGCTTTTCAGCTAACGCTAACGGCCTTCATGCGAGCGCCGCCATTTTGTGTTTTGTTCTTGCTAATGAGCGTGTTGAACCTGCACAGATGATTCAACGTTATTAATACACACGTTTTGTTCTATTATTCAGTAGTTAAAGGGCAAACAAGGCGGTGTGTGTTAGTGGTGGAAGTCTCTGTGGCGTCTGAATCGATCTAGACTTTACGTTACCATGTAAAAGCAGAAATTGTGCTAAACCATTAAGATCCGACTTTTAGTGTGGGTCAGTGTGGTTATGGTGATTTTATATTGGTAATGGTTATGAGACCTACATTAACCATGTTGGTGTTGGTTACGAAACGCAATTGTTTCCTCCCTCCTATCATGTAATAATGCAGGCCTCCTTAGAGCTAGCTCCGGTTAACCGCTTTTACCCCGGTCATTTTAAGCCTTTTAAATCGCACACGGTTTTATTCGTCGAATAAATATATGAACGTGTTCAAATAAGTTTACTGTTCACACACAATTCTATCTCTTGGGGCTTTTCCAGCTTTATGTATATAGTTAGCTTGTTGCTAAGCTACACTGGTCAGGCCTCAGTTACAGGTTGACTCTAATAACCTAATTTTCTGATCGGGTGTAATAAAGCTATTTTACTCGAATACAATCAAGAGGACTTTTATTGGCGTCTTATGATTGCCTAAAATAGATGACAGCCAAGCTGCAAACTTGGCCTGGTTTGTTTTTTAGGCGTTTACAATATCATAGGTTTGTATCACGTTATGGGATGAAACAAATCGCAGAAAACCAAAACAGTACAGACACGGTTTCGTTTCATCATCTGCTAAAACAAACGAGCTAAGAGTTGTTACGGAAAGACGAGTGCCATAATCTGTATATATGCAAATCATTATTTTGATTACAAATGCAGAACTGGCTGCTTCTGAGCTCTCAGAACACCCAAATCTAATGCAGACCTCAATTTAGATATAATCTTACTCAAAGTTTGGATGTAGGAACATCATTGAGTGTCAGTGTTCCCATAAGTGATGAGCCGCAACATCCTGTTGGAGCAACAAGATCAGATACGAAAAGGGTTTGATGAGGGTGGCACGAGTGGTTAAGGCGGTCACCTCGGTTCTAGAGATCCCTGGTTCGTTCACAACCACGGACTCTGTCAGTGTGGAGTTGACATGTTCTGCCCATGTGCTCCGGTTTCGTCCCACGTTCTAAAGATGTGCCTTAGGTTGACTGGTCACTCTATATTGGCCCATGATATGTTGATATTGCCTTGTGGCCATTGATCCTGGTGCGACCTGAAATAAAACTACCATCCAGACTCCGGGTACTCCGGTTTCCTCTCGCGTTCCAAAAACATTGTTGTGTGTACTGAATGGTTCGATAAAATATCATACTCGCGCATCTGCGATGTTCAGACGGGCATCTCAAATTGCGTTTGAGCTCTACAGATTTGAATGTAGTCTGAATGACCTAGCCCTGCGATGAATTGGCAACCCACACACGGGCACGCTTAAGGCTGTACCCTCTTGTCCAGGTGCCCAAGTAATCATGACCAGGAAAAGGTAGAGCTAAACGAGTGCAAAAAAATTCAGGACATCTTTTACTGTCCTTTGCAGTCAGCACAGGTGCTTCTGTTTGAGCAGCAGGTCAGCAAAACAAAAAATGTTGGCTGTGAAGAATCATTAGCGTTCTGTAATCGCTGTTCATGTGAGGTATTGATAATAATTTTTAAATTAAGCGTCGTTACAAAACACACACAAGTACCTATGGAAAATGCAAACAGCCAAACCTAATCACATCGGGGTTGGACAGACATGTCCCTTCACACAGCGTAATAAACCTGTGGAGCCTTTCCCCTGCTCCACACATAGCAAACAATGTAAATACACCACCCTAAGTGACTAGTCTGAACGGAGTAGTTAGTTGTGTTAGCTTTCTGTTTTTGCAGTCTGAACTCAGTGTGTCTGTGGTAACAACCAATCGAGTTTAGATCAAACTTCACAGTTATTCAGTTATTATTGGTCTTCATATCAGCAAAACAATCTTCCGAGTGTGAATGACAGGACTCCTGTTTGTGCCTCACATTGTTTTGAAACAATCTGATTGGATTTGACATGTTCTCCTGCCTGAACTGCTTGTTTTATGCTGCGAATGCCTGTATTGTTAAATGATCTTTTGGCAGACATGCTGAATTGCATTGTACTTGGAGGTTGCCCATTTATGAGTCAATACTCTGGAATCAAGACCTAATCGTGTGCCGCTGGTCCTACTCAGGCCAGGGTTGTTCCAAGGGGCAAAACGTATTTGTGACTGCCTATATTGTAAACCCGAAATAAGTTTTTATGCTGACTGTTGTGGTCAACTTATTTTTGCGCCCAAGTTCTGCGTTCAGTAGGGTAACGGCAGGTTATAAACCAACCTACACCTCGATACTGTCACGTCTTGATGTTTCACTTAATTTGGTGACAGTTTGCTGATTATTGCGATGTCCCACTTAAATCTTCACCTAAGTATTCTTATGAAATAGGTCAATTTGTGGGACTACAGTTACTAAGTACTAATTGCAGCCTGTCTGTTAGTACTCACACTTGTTCAGTCCTCAACCTCATTCTTAAAGGGAAAGTTGAAAACCTCTGTCCAATTGCTAATTGGGTGATGGGAAGACCAGAGATGTTTGCGAGTCCCAGTTGAGTTGGTAAATTAGGGATTCAGGTTTCCATCTGAGATGGACTATCCTCAGTAGGCACTCGTATGTGCTGGTTTGAGTGCATCTGATGCATCAGCAGCGCCCGGTTCTTAAACACATGGTGCACGTAATGGCCATATTATATTCACATTTGCCTGTAGGTGTATGGCTAATTTACTTTTACACTTTATTCCATGCACAATTTTTGTTGGCCATCAACACTGCTGGTTTGTTATTCCTGGTAATTACTCAGTTCATCAATTTTTCTTAATGATATGGCAGTAAGTGTATGGTACGTTCAAAAATCCAGTGACTTTGCTGCACCTGATGTGTATCGACACATTAGGAGTACATATGGTCAGCGAGTCTTCCATTGACTGATAGTGAACTGACAGATTGTGGGTAGTAACAGCTAGACTACAGTCAATAAACCTATAAAGTGCACCATGTGGTAGCTGTACATGATAAATTGGCCAGTGAGCGAAAGTAGCACCTTGTTTTATTTTAGTTAGTGATGGTGACATGATTTATCCAATCTGTTTGAGCAAAATGAATGAGTTTTGAAACCTAGGATGTGAGTGTTTTGTAGGGTAGATGATTCACAGGGATGCATTGAGCGAAAACTTGAAATTGATTTGAGACCTGCATGAATTAAACATGACATGTCATGCTATGTGTAATAATATGACTATTTTATCATGGTGACCATATATTATCACGATATAGTTATTTTTGCAATGTAAAGTTGCAGTTTACTTGAGGGGCACTTAATCACGTTGCAAAATATTGATTTGTCTCTATAGATTGTACATGTCTACGTGCACGTTCAGTATAACAGTTAAAATGTCCGTCTGTTCAACAGACTTTGAGTTCAACACAAAGGAGCTCGTTTCCAATTTTGTACTGGCATTCACCATATAAATAAGGGACCTTGACTTTGTTTGCGGCTCAGCAGTACGTACCTCTGGGCAAGGGTTTTCATTAGCTCCTTTTTAACTGTAAATTGGAGCCATGTCCTAACAAGACGCACTGGTATTTGTGATGTCCCTCCATGTGCACAGTTTGTTATAAAATGTCTTTTTTTAGCAAAGCGTTCAGAACATGGGGTGATCCTTTGGATTTAGTTTTAACCCTTGATGTTACTTGTGGCTTCTGGCCTTTGCTGCTTCATTTTAGGATGATTGGATGCCTTCAGCTACAACCAGCAAGCGACAAACTTTACTTTTCTCTTCAGTGAAGCTGTTTATGAAACTAAAGCATGGCCATACAACCCTTTTAATCACACATTTCATGTGATTACAATTTTAGAGCAGATGGTGTAAACGGTATAGCCAAATCTTTGCTGGGAAACTGGTGGCCAGAGCCCTAAGCCTATATATGCTCTATTGAAATGGCCAATTGTGAGTAGCATCAAATACAGCAAGATGTGTAATTTTAATTTGATGCTTCATTGGTTGCGGTAGTTGCGCCTTATTGCTCGTCTACCGATCCATCTATAGCAAGTAAGTTGTAGCACGCATGCTTTTGGTGTGTTGTACTGTTAAAAACCTGCGTGGATTTTTATTGGCGAGCTGTAAAACACACACCCTCAGCCCCGGTGTTGCCATGGCTGCGGCCCCTCGCACAGCGCACACAGGGATATCATGTCACCATGGCAACCGCATCCCAGTCCAGTTCTTTTCCTTTGTGATTATATAACACGCACTACTACGGGTTAAGCTGTACACCCGTCATATCGTCACTACTGATTTAAACTCTCACGTGACGTGTGTTTTCACTTTGTGGCCGTTTGTGATTGGTCAAACTGTGTTCGATGCGCTGCGTTTTTGGATGCACTCGAGCTCAAGATTCTAGTGCTCAGAGTAACGGCAGTAACTGAACTCGTTTTGCACCATGGCGGTGCGGCGATCGGTGCCGTTAGATCACCTCCCGGGATCCCTAGGTCGATTTCTAAATGGGATCCACCTCTGGAGTTTGCATGTTCTCTTCATGTCCAAGTGTATTTCCTCCTGAAAATATTCAGGGTGTACTCGCATTAGACGATCTGAGTGCCCGTGCTTGTTTGACCACCAGATTGTGATTCGTTTGACTTGTATGATCACCCTGTCCCATGCCTGTGTGGTACACAGAAGCACATGGTTCATTTGGACTCGAGCAGAGCATACATGGTGTGGTAACTGTGTCTGAGTACAGAGCACATCGTCAGGTGACTTTGTAAATCATGCATTATCAGTACGTCTGTAAGGCGTGTGAGAGGGCTGTGTGTCGGCGCACCTAAAACAAAAAGCCACAAAGTAAATACAACCATAAAGTCCATTGTGCTGTGTAAGCATGTCTTATAGTGTTGTAATGACTCAGTCGTGCTCAAGCCCAGAACGTTTTAGTGCCATGTGAGCGCAGGACAGCGGGGGTGTGGGGACATTCGTGCTCTGTCTCAATGCTAGGCAGCCGGGCATGGTGTGAGAGCGTCCTAAGAAAGCTACCTGATTGTTAGCATACCTTATGTTGACATGCTACTTGTATAAAACATTTGTTTCTGTGGGTAGTAATGATTTTTAAGAAGTGTAGAATGAAGAAGCTCTTAACCAAGAACAAAAATGCAGACGCTTACAGTCCGAGACCGTGTGGGATCTTGATTTTTTAAATTGTGAATGGTTAAAATGACTCCACAGTCCTCCTCAACAGAAAGATCATAAACCTTTCTACGTAACACTTTTTAGTAATTGTGCCGACAAGTCATATGTTGGTTTAACCACCAGATGCTATTTGTCTTTACTCTGACAGACAATTTAGTGGCCTAACGCAGCACTAACACAGCATTGAGGAGCTTGTAACTGAAGTTAGGAGGAACTGATTTGGATTTCACACAATGGACACTATCCATACAGTGGTTGTTTGCAAAATATGCAAAGACGAGATGGACACTTCTGGTGGAAACACAACAAACCAGTTCAACCTCCTCAAAAGGAAGTACCCCAAAAAAGCCAGATGGTGTGAAAGCATACATGGGTTCACCAGCCTGGTGTGATGCTGAATCAAAGAACAATAACTGTGGGTTTTGAACCTCAACACTGATGCTATGACCTTTTTTTTGAAAAAGGATATAATGCAGAACAAAACAGTTGGCAATGAGTTTACTTGACTTCTGTAAATAGTTCATTGTCGTTGCTACTTGCCAAGTCGACACTCTTTGTAACGAACCGTGATGTCCAACCCTTACTGGAAATGAACTGAGATTGTGTATCATTAAAGCCCTATTTTCTTTATTATTCAAGGTTTATCCTCAGAAGGGATAATGAGTTTACTTAGGCTTGAGCTAGTTACATACCGAGCTAACAATATATTCTCCTGTGTTGAATGTTTTCTCTGATGGCTAGTATTTTCTGCCACACTTAAACATTGCTGGAAATCAGGTTGTGTTTCAACCTTATGAGGGCTTTCGTCTCTGGATTACAGGCTTGTTACAACAACAAAATTATGCACCAGGCTGGTTTTTTTTTTTTTCTTTTCCTCTTCTCGCTCCACTTAACTGCGATTCCTTTTGAAACTAGCTCAGTAAGTTTGTGGCTAGGGCAGCTCATTTGGTTTCTCTTTGTCAGTGTGTGTTCCCTCCAAACAGCACCCTTAGGTGAGCCACTACCACTACACCACTACCACCTGTACACATGGGCTCTATAATCTTCATCCATGGAATGGGAAGTAAAACAGTTGCTAAGTAAAAAAGCTGTTGGTTTAAGTCGAGATTTTATGTCGAGTATGCACAATGTTTGGGACACCCATTTTCCTGCAGTATGACACTTTTTGTTCATTCCATTTTTAGGATGAACGTATTACATTTCCCTGATGAGTTGTGTGTATTTCTTGGCACACACAACAGTTCTGAATTAGAGTATTAAGTGTGGAATTAGACCCGTTTTTGTTTTTTTTTTGTTCCAGTGCTTTCTCTTGCATTGTGCCTCACGAGTCTTTTCTTCTTTATCCCAGTCTCAGAGCTCACCATACTCAATGAGCGTGCAGCGCAATGTCAGAGCGCTCTGGGCAAACAGCAAAGGGGAAGGATGGCAAAACCAAGTATGCGTCTCTCAACCTGTTTGATACCTACAAAGGAAAGAGCCTTGAAGTACAGAAGCCCGTTGGTAAGCACTGCCTTTTATTTGTAGCCGCTCTGAGAGAGTGAAGCAATATCTTGTTGCTGAAAACAATTAATACAGGAATTCTACCCGTCTAGCTCAGTAGTACTGCCAGTACAGGTTCTGCATTGTTTGCACCAGGTGATTGCCTGGAATTGTTTGAGAAGAACGTTCTAAAATGTGCTTAAGAGTTTATATTTCTTGAATGAATAGTGAAACTGTTTCAAGCGTCATCTGTAGGGCTGGGTGGTATGATGTGGTATGAAGTCTTGCAGTAGAGATGTGGCTATGCTGTTTATACCAAAACAGTATTAGGTAATGATAATGATTTGCCAGGCACACATCCCTGAGCTGTAAGTGAAACATTTACCTTTCTCTTTTAAGTGGCGTCATGTTTCTCTGTGTGTGCGTGTTCTTTTCTTAGTTCCCCCTCGTCATGGCTTGCAGTCTCTCGGTAAAGTTGCCTCTGCACGGCGCATGCCTCCACCAGCCAGCCTGCCCAGTCTGAAGGCGGAGAACAAAGGTAACGATCCCAACGTCTCGCTTGTCCCCAAAGACGGCACAGGATGGGCAAGCAAACCGGAAGCAGCAGACCCAAAGAGGTGAGGCGTTTCCCACAACTCTGTCCCTAATATAACAGAATATTATCCGTTTAGTTTTCAATTAAGGCTTGAGGTAGAAGTAAACAATGAAACCTGTTATGAATGCTTAAATTGCTTCTGCAGTACCGATGTATCGTCACCACCGCAGCCGGAGTCGCAGCAGCCTGCGGCTTCGCAGACACCTGTACCGAGCCTGCCGAAAACTCCTCCAGCTCAAGAGGTACACGCAGTTCAACTTCCTACACCAACAGTTTCTCCACATTTGCAGTTAGATGGCCTTCCATGTTTTTCATCTATAGGAATTAAGCTGTAATATGTGGCACATGGTTTTACCCAATTCCTCTGCTGATGTTAATATTTTGGCATGCAGTTTTTGAAAAGTACGCCGTCTTTAATTGTTTAGGCCCAAACTACAGCTCTAGTCGCAGGGACAAGGTCCTGGGGTCAGGCCAGTGCTACACATGGAACACAAGGAGATGGTGAGTCCCAGTTCTTTACTGAAAATCCTTTTGCACGTTTCATTACAGATTGGTAATGCACCAACGTTTTGGACACACTGGGCCAAAAGAGAAACGAATTAGCATTTGAGGTTGTGTTTTTGAATTAAGTGTAATAAAAATTAAAAAAAAGAATTTTATTGTTAACTGACACGCAGTCATTACTGATCACCTGTCAAACCTCTGGAGATCACGGAATGATTGCATACAGCCGAGACATTTGGCATTAAACTTCCACTGTTCAAACACTGCGTCTGCGCTGACTGGCGCTGTAGAATGAAGGAAAGAGTGAGTTGAATTACTATTGAATTTGTCGTACCATTAAAATTATTTTTTTTTAGTTGTTCAGCTCCTTGACTTTTTGTCCTCGAACCATGTTTTTGAAACTTTTCAGTCTGGTTTTTGTCCCCAGCACAGTACTGAGACTGCTTTCTTATATGTACTTAATGACCTTCTTGCTACTGATAAAGGTCAGATCTCTATACTTCTACTTGATCTTACTGCTGATTTTGACACTATAAATCACAGACTTCCTAACATTGGACTTTCTGGCTCAGTACTATCCTGGTTCACATCTGATCTAACTGATTGGTACTATTTTGTTTGTATGGGGAGCCATGTATCTGACTCTGTTCCCATCTGTCAGGGTGTTCGCCAGGGTTCAGTACTCGGGCCTCTGTTATTCTGGCATTATCCACCATTGTGGCTTGAAATTTCATTGCCGACGACACTCAAGTCTGTCAGTCTTAAGCCAACTGATTCCTTTCCCCCAGACTTTCTCACTAGGTGTCTTAATGATCTACATTCCTGGCTTCGGACAAACGATCTTCTCTTAAATACCCATAAAACAGAACTTCTCTGCACTGGCACAAAATCAGCTCTTTCATCTCTTTCTAACCCTGTTCTTCTTATTGGTGATGTTTCGGTCCTCCCTTCAGCCTCTGTTTGTAATCTTGGTGTCCTTTTTGATCCTCTACTGTTCTTTGAGCCTCATATACGCTCTCTCACTAAGTTGGCCTTCTTCCATTTGCGCAATATTGCACGTCTCCGTCCGCTACTATCCCCTAAGGCCGCTGAGGCACTCGTCCATGCCTTTGTGGTCTCTCGGCTTGAAGACTGTAACTCCCTCCTTTATGGTCTTCCATCAAAAACTCTCCGGCCGTTACAGCTTATTCAAAACGCTGCTGCTAGGATTTTAACATCTAAAAGGAAAAGTGAACACATCACCCCTGTTCTTGAGCGACTTCACTGGTTGCCCATCCATCTACGCCTCCAATACAGAATACTATTACTTACATTTAAATCACTTCATGGCTTGAGTCCTGCCAGTCTGTCTGACCTGCTTGATTATTACACTCCCAGCTCATTACGGTCATCCAGTTCTAGTTTATTGGTCACCCGCAGGTTTAGACTCTCCACAATGGGAGGCAGAGCTTTGTGTGTCTGCCCCCATGCTCTGGAACTCACTACCTCTTTATCTACGCTCTACTACCTCTCTCTCAGTTTAAAACGCATCTGGAAACTTATCTTTTCTCTCAGCACTTTAATTCATCTTCTAGTGCATCTTTATAGTTGTATTGTCAATGTGAAGCGACCTTTGGTGTTGTGAAAGGCACCATACAAATGTATTATTATTGTTCAGATGTTCTCATGCCCTCACACGAGCAGCATCTTCCCTCTCCGTGTCCTGCCGATGTCTGCATCTGATTCTTTGGTTAAGGGACAGGAGGAACACCTTCACTCGCATGAGTAGTGACACTCAGTGAAGGATGTAGTAACTGATAAAGATGCCTGATTGCGTGTCGATGTGGCGGATTCTGAGTCTTGGCACGCTAATTAGAACCGCAGATTTATGTTTATGGTCCAAAGACGACATGTGGACTGTGGTAGCCTAGCGGTGAAGGTACTGGACTCTGGAACAGAAGGCCCTGGGTTCAAATCCCAATTGTTTGGGATTGTATGACACTTGCAAGTCGCTCTGGATAAGGGTGCCTGCTAAATGATATAATTGTAAATTATAAATGATAGAAATCTCAATCAGCCTGATTCAATCAGATGCCAAATGTCAAAGCTTCCCTTCCTGTTCCGTGCTTGCGACTGCCTCCTGTGTTCACGTGGTTGTCCTGGCCATCAAAGATACTGTTTAAATACCATACACACACTTTGAGTGCGCCCAGTTCAAGCCTTTGTTTCGTAAGGTCCATTTGATAGCCATCTGCGATTATCCACTCTGTTTTTATCCAAATGTGTAACGGAGTCAGTAGTAATAATCAAGGAATGTCTTAGTTTTTGAAAGAATTAATGTTTTTAATCAAATAAAATGACGTTTAATTAAGGCTAGTCAATACAGTGACTGTTCTAACTCTGCCATTGTCCTTCCCAGAGGTGTGGCTGACCTTTGGAGCACTTTTTCTGTCTTCATAGTGCAGCTCGTCCCATAAGAGCTTAATAGGGTTGAAATCGTAGCCAGTACACCAGCTGCTTGATTCTTCACCTTCATAGTGTTTGTGTAGCTAAATGTTCCACCAGCTTTAATGTCCTCTCGCTTCTGCCTCGGCTTTTTGCAGGTGGAAGGGGATCAAACCAACCGTCGCCATTCTCTCGCGAGGAATTTCCCACCCTGCAGGCGGCGGGAGACCAGGACAAAGCTGGCAAAGAACAGGCCACTGCAGATCAGTGGTATGGGCCAGGACCAAGCCTCCGCCCCCAGAGTGAGCGCACCACCTCAACCCAAGAATATGCCTTTGCTTTCTTTTCTCAGTCCTTTGACGTGTATCCGTTCCTTGTCTCTTTCTGATCTAGATGTGACGAGCTGGAGGGATGGTGGGGGCCGTGCACTGGCGCCCACCGTTGGTGGGGAGGGGGTCGCGGAGGGTGGCGCTGGGGGCGCCATGGTGATGGAGGGTGCAGCTGGGGCCCCTCTCCTCCCAAATCCACCCTCCCTTGGGCTGCCTAGAAACCCTCCTGCCGGCAGCCCCACTCTTCCCCTCCCACAGCCCCCGGTTGGCCCCCAGTTCTCTGCTTACAGAGGAATCATTCCTCCCTTCGTGAGTACACTGTTCGGTTCATTAGCTCCAATTCCAAGGAGGGGTGTTACAGGGGCTGTGTCCCAATCCAGTGTCTGCTTCCTTCGGAGGAAAGCAGTCTACAAAGACTTGTAACACAATAAGTTTTCAAATGCAGCCTCTGAAGGATGCAGCACCTGAATTGGGACGCAGCTAGGGAGAGGAGGATGGGCGAACCGGCGGCTCTGAGTATAATATGAACGCAGCGTAAACTATATCAACATAAACGATATTGCCTCATCATGTATCTCGTACGAAAATATCGATATATCGCCCAGCCCTAACATGTAGGTAATTTGCGCTCTGCCTAACAAACCCGCTCAAGTCCACTTCTGTCTCTTTTCTCTCTAGATGTACTCGGCCTACCTGCCTTTTCCACCACCTTATGGTCCGCAGGGGCCTTTTAGGTATCCGCCACCCAATGAGGCTCCTAGGTAAGTCACAGAAGCAGTGGACCTTCTTCTGATCTGCACATTTTTACTACATCATGATAGCCTCTCTCTTTTTCCATTTTAATTGAGTCCAACCATGTAACTCTTTAATCACACCAGTTGGATCGCAGCTAGACGAGTGGACAGCATGTAGACTGTAGGGAGTAGCGATTGGAGCTCTGTTTTAATACAGCTCATAAGTACATGTCTTGAATGGCCAAACAACAGATACACAATTAATGGTGTAAAACGTTAACATGATTAAAACTAGTCAAGTACTTGGATTATGTAAATACGTTGGCTTGCTTGGGTTATCTGGCATTTATTTTAGAGAGCCTTTTAGAAGTAACTCTGCTCTAAAAGCTGCTTCACGCGCCTACATGTGATGAGAAGGCCGTCAGTGTTTAGACAGCAAGTTCAAAGATGACAATGATAAAAGCTGTCAGGCTGTTGTAACCGGCTTTCCCATTTCCCCTCAGATTCTCTCGCTCGCAGGGCGGCCCTGCTCTGGATGGGAGACCCCCTGGTGGTCCGCGTGGAGAGGTGGTCAAACGCCCTCCAATCCTTAAACAGGATGACCTGAAGGAGCTGGACGAGCTCGACCATGATGGAGACGAAGGGTGGGCCGGTAAGAAGTCCAGTTGTGGTTCTGTTATTTCAGAAGCTTGCAAATTTTCCTTTGGGTATGATGTTCACAGAACATAATCTCCCTGGTCCTGAGCATGAGCATTTGATATATTTTTGTTGTTGGTAGTCTTGGCTGGTGATGGGAATTGGTTCCAAATTGCTCACGCCATTGGAATCGAATGCCTCTGAGTTCTCGATTCCTTTTATCGATGTCGATGACGTGCGTTGTGGAAACTTTTGCTTGTAGGTTTAGATACTTTATTTTCAAGATGCAGGTTAAACCAGCGGATAAATTACTAATGCCGATCTCCTAGTCCCAGCTTGATCCGTCCCACTTTACAGGGTGACGTGATTGGCTGGTTTGGGCTGTCACTCCAGCTTTATGGCTGTAATAATTACATATGAAATTTTAACTTTCCCAATTTGTCTTAATCGCCATTGAACATGCTGACGGTATGTAAGGTTTTGTACTTCAATGTATTCATTATGTACTTCAGGGGCACAAGAGGAGATTGATTACTCTGCAAAGTTAAAGTTCAGTGACGATGAGGAGGAGGATCGGGATGAGAAGACTGAAAGCAAGAACGGAGTCTGGTATGTTTCACAAGTATATGAGTAATCAAAACCCATAGTGCTCTTTAGAGGTTGGCCATAGTAGCTAAAAGTTGTATCGCAGTATGTTCTGCTGTTCAGATTATAGCATTAGTCTTGGTGATTAGTGACTCTGAATCGCACAGTGTTGTTCATGTCAATCTCAAATTTTTGACTTTTGCATGCTTGCTTTTTTGAATAAAGCACAAAAACACTAGCGATTACCAGACTGGCAAAGTCACACTAATGAACAAAGGCTGTGAAAATGTTTATTACTGTTATTTTCCCTATAGGCAAACATATGGGTGTTTCACAGGGGTCAAGTATCAAACGCATTTAAAAATGAATTAATTGCACAAAACAAAAAGGGACCCTTATTTATTTGTCCTCCACCCCTGATGTCACATTGATCACACATTGTGCTTGAGGGATGCAAGTTCCCCTGGTGGTACATGCACATTGACATGTGTGTTTTCCTGTTAGGGAGCATAGGGAGCAGCAGAAATCCCAAGACGAACCTGGGCCAGGGTTACGCTCCCATACGTCCGAGAGTGGAGGGAACTCGAGGCGAACACCTCCTGCCAGTGCTGACGAAGCCCCCCCAGCGCCCTCCAGCAAGCCAGGTTTGGCCGAGGAGGGGGGAAGCAGCTGGGGTGGTCAGGCGAGTGCCGGACCCCACCAGGTAAGACTTGTATGAATCCTCCGAGGCTTTAGCCAGCTTGTCACGCTAAATCTGTCGCTGTGCAAGCTATGGAGTGTTTCATGAATTTGTATCTGGCTTTGCAAATGGTAAAGAAATTCGCTCAGAGTTTTTGGTAAAGCCGTCCACTCCTGGCTCCGGCCTCACATCCAGACAGTCCTCTTTAAAGATGAACTTGTCTCTCTCAACAGGAGAGGCCCCAGAAGCCGCCGAACACTCAGGCCCAGCAGCCGAAAGGACCCACTCCTCCACCACCGAATGCCTCGCCCAACCAGGCGCAGGGTGAGGACGAGGATGAGACGTGGCGCCAGCGCAGGAAGCAGTCGTCGACCGAGATCTCGGCGGCGGTAGAGCGTGCCCGTCGTCGGCGTGAAGAAGAGGAACGCAGGATGGAAGAAGAGCGGCGCGCCGCGTGCGCCGAGAAGCTGAAGAGGCTGGACGAAAAACAGCACCAACAGCAGAAGCCCGGTGTGGCGGCCGGAGCCCCTTCTGTCAGCCCCACTCCTTCCCTGACTGCTTCAGCCTCTTCGTCCGGTGCCAGTCAGCCTCCGTCGCCCTGCGTGGACACGGAGGAGCCGCCCCTCTCGTCGTCTCAGCTGGGTGGTGCCACACTGACTCTGAGCACGAACAACAGGCAAAGGGCTAACAGCAACAGCAGCTATGACTCCAACAGCGGTTAGTCTTTATTCGTCTTTCTTAAGGTCATCTGGGCTTTACGCAAGCAAGCGCCGCTCAGATCTGGTCTGATTGTTGTTTGAGGCATGAATAATAAGTATTTGTACATGCAATTGATTGAAAAAAGCACAAACATTTTGGGTTTCAGCCTAAGGATTTTTGTTTCGGTGCATTTTGATTCCTTTCATTTATTTCAGTTGAGTGGAAGGCCAACCAGAGCGAGTAATTTGACGTGTTTGTGACTTAAGTATTCGTACGACGTAGATACTGCCATATCGTTGGGTTCCACACATGAGGTTAATTGAACGAAATGTTTAAGCATATGGAGCTGATAGTGTTGCTTTTTCTCGATCAGAGTCGCAGGTCGCTCAGCCTCTCGTCACCCAGCATCAGCAGCTTCATGAAGTCGTGGCACCGGGCGAAGTCAAAGAGGAGCCTGTATCGGTTGGCCCACACGTCCGCAGAAGTGGAGACGATTCCGTGAAGGTCGAGGCGATTTCTGGAGGTGCAGGAAGACAGGGGGGTGGAATGTCTGGTCAGGGCTTTTCCAAATACCAGAAGTCCCTCCCACCTCGTTTTCAGAGGCAACAGCAGGTCAGTGTCTATGATCTCGTCAAAGCTGTACATCTGCCTGTGTCCAGTCAATTTTACTTTATTAGGTAGAAACAAACAGGGATAAAATGGATGGGTGGGGAAAAAATGTAATAATTAAAAATAACCCTCCAGTTTTTCATTTCCTATAGGAACAGCTCCTCAAGCAGCAGCAGCAGTGGCAACAGCAGCACAGCCAGACGGCCCAGGTCCAGCTCCAGGCCCAGGCACCTCAGCAGGGCCCTACTCCGAATGCAGGCCCACAATCAGGCCCTAAGCAGCCAACTCTCTACCCTCCTGGCTCCATGGGGCGCCCTCCTCCTCTACCCATGAACTTTGATCCTCGCTGGATGATGATGCCCTACATGGATCCTCGCATGATTCAGGGTCGTCCCCAGCCCATGGACTACTACCCAGCCAGCATGCACCCCACAGGTTTGTTCATCATTTTAAAATTTCACATGTAGGATCCACATTTACTCCTAGTTGTCATATGTAGATTGATCCATAACAGTTTATACCCTTCTGGGTTTTAGGGCTCATGAGTCGAGAGCGCTCTGATTCTGGTGGCTCTGGTTCGGAGCCGTTTGATAGGCAGCAGCACGGCGGTCCCCCTCATCCTCATCGTGGTACACCACCAATGGATCCAAAAGTGGCTTGGGGGCCAGAGGTCTTTCCAGGGGGCGATGAGGGTCGTCCACTCAGTTCCCCATTAAGGCAGAAACAGAATTTGGAGGAGGATGACATGGCTAAAGGGTCCAGGTAAAGGCTTGGCTGTGTTTTGTTTCAGTCACATAGATGTTTGTTTTGAGGCCTTTTATGATTGTGTTCTGATGTTGTGCTAAAAAGCTAAAAGGGTGTTCGAGCACTGATGCAGAATAAAGGCCTTTTCACACCGAGTCTGGTTTTTACACACGAAAAAACACGCGTCAAGTTTTGAAAAAGAACACGCATGTTAACATCATCCTTCAGAGTCCGAAACTAATCGGACCCTGTTCTGATTTCTGCGTTAAAATCAGGCTGACCAATCAGAGCTCGGTTGTCGGGCAGAACAGCTTTTATCTATTTTATCTATCATGATTTATCTAAGTGCATTCTAATCTGTTCATGATCACAAAAACACAAACTAGAACTTCTTGCACTTATCTTTGTTTGTGTCTTTGTTTTTTTTCTTTAAGTTGACGATGTGAAAAAGACACATGCAGTCACTGGAGTACCTTCTTTGACAAAAAGAATCATAATGCATGTTTATTTTTAAATCCCCCAGGAGTGACACTCCTCCAGTTCGCATCCGAGAGGGTGGTGCAGGTCCCATTCAGCCACCTGGCGTGGGTGCCAGCTCTCCTTCCGGCTCTTCTGATCATGCGACATCACCTGTGGGCACTCACGTTGGCCATCACCAGCCGTTCATGGTAAGCCGCGGAAATTACAGCAGCTTCCCTGATAATGGGTCCAGGATGGCTCCTCTTCCTCAGCAGAGGGGCAACGGTGCCGGAGAGCTGCGTGGCTTTGGGCATCAAGATGAAAGCTTGCAGAACAGCCAGCCGAGTCAAATCTGGGGCGCCCTGCCTCCCCCCTTTGACCGGAATGGACGTGCTGATCTCCCCTCCTTGGAGAACAACCCCCAGTTGCAGCACCATCATGCTCATCCTTCTCATTATTCTCTTCATCCACCCAAACAGGAGAACGGCCGAGAGCGAGAGCGAGGAGAACCCAAAAAGAGTGAATCCACACCTCCACCTCTCCAGCCGCCCGTTTCTTCCTCCTCCTCTTCCTCTTCCTCAACCTCTTCAGCCAAAGAGGACGGGAGCGGAAAGCAGTCGCTTCATCACCCACCGCCCCAGCAAGAGCACGAAGCTGGACCTGGGAGTTCTGGTGGACGAAAACAAGACAAAATGGGCCACTCGTACGCTCCGGCACAGTCCTCCCAGCATTCTGTGCAGCAGCACCACCACCACCCTAAAGCAAACTCTCGTGGTCGGGAGCAAAAGACTGAAACCCACTGGGGCCCGAGGCCTGGAAGCAGCAATGCGAGTGGTGCGCATAACAGAAAGGGAGGGTCTGGAAACGGAGCAGGGGATGACATGGGCATTACTGATAAAGCCGCCGTCCAGTCGGGGGGCGGTCACCCCAATAAGCGCATGGGTCCTATTAAGCGACATGGGTCCATGTTAAAGGAAATGAAAAAGGAGGGTGGCGAAGGCGAGGGAGGAGAGAAAAACACTGGAGGCTCGGCAAAGGATAAAGAGCAGGATGCTGGTCAGACGTCAACCAAGCCAGAGGTGGTGCCTGGCTCTCAAACCTCTTCTGCACCCAGTGGCAAAGATGAAAACACGCCTTCGGGAAAGCCAAGAAATGGTGGCAGGGAGCGAGGTGGTGGTGGAGGCGTAAATAAAGGATCCAAAGAAGGTGACGGCTCTGGCCAAGCCACTAGCTCTTCAGCTCCACCATCAAGAAGGGACAGGGAGCATTCCTTCGAAAGAAGTGGGAGTGCTACCTACCATGCAGGCTCCTCCCGAGGCAGCCGGCCAAGTCGTGGACGAGGAGAGTTCTACGGGCGTGGCAGAGGTTACAGAGGAAGTTACGCGGGCAGCGCACGAGGCAGGGCGGGAGGCAGGAGCGGCCGAGACTACAGATCAACCGCTAACAGTGGTTATCAACACAGCCCCTCTAGGCAAAACTATAAGCGGGAAGGTTCATCTGGGAGACACGGTCACGTGGGTTCTCAGCCTAATCCGGGGCGAGCCAGGAACCACAGCGAGACCCGAAGCGAGGGCTCCGAATATGAAGAAGTGCCGAAACGGAGGAGGCAGAGAGGCTCCGAAACGGGCAGCGAAAGCGCCGCTAGCGACGTTGCTCACTCCGACAAGGAGGATCGTAAGCCAGCTAACAAGAAAGGAATGGGAGCGGAGGCCCCAGCGGTGGGCAACGCATCTGCAGCACCTCCAAGAAATACCCAAACCAGAGTGTTCACACCTAGAGGAGTGCCGTCTAGACGTGGCCGGGGCGGAGGTGCTGCCGGGGGAGGCGTGTTTCGGAATTCAGGCAGCGGGGGTGCCCCCGGGGGCCCCCGTTCTGGGTCCGGTAGCTCTTCCCAAGGCTTGCCGGTTAAATCCTCTGCGTCAGTCCGAAAGCAGCAGACGCCCCCACAACCATCCATGGCAAAAGAACAGGGTCGTGGCTCTAATGGGGAAAAGAAAGAGAAGGCTGCAGAACAGAACCAGAGCATAAACTCTACTGTTCCCACAGTGCCCACAGCTACCCAACCGGGCACTGAAAATGGAAACGTGACCCATTTTTCCTCTGGCACCACTTCCGGTATCACTGGTTCCACTACCAAGCCGGTCCCTTTGCCCAACGCGGACGGACGGAACATGCTACACAGAGGATTCGAACGTCCCCCTCGGCGTAGGCGCCACGGACGCTCCCAGCATCAGCAAGACAAGCCCCCCAGATTCCGCCGGCTAAAGCAGGAACGCGAGAACGCGGCTCGAATCAACGGAAGCAGCGGCATAATTGAAAACGTGGCCGGGCAACAGCAGCACTCGGCTTCACTGCCGCAGAATTCCGTTCAGGATACCGACGGCACCCCAAACCCGCCGGCAAGCAGTGCTGCCAGTACAAATGCAAACCACCACATCTTGGCAACCACCAATAACAATAACAACAGCAGCCATCACGGGGGTGGGAACCTGAATTTAAACAATCACCATCACCACCACCATCACTACCATGGCAACTCCGGAATGCCCCATCCTCAGCACCACCACAACCACAACCCAGCCGGCGGCGCCAAATCTCCCGACGTCTCCAACCAGAACTCTGACCAGGCCAACGAGGAGTGGGAGACCGCCTCGGAAAGCAGTGACTTTGCGGAGTTTCGAGACCGGGAGGCCGGTGGGGGCGGAGGCAAACCCTATTCCAACTACCACCACCACCATCCGCCAGGAAGAGGCGGCGGCGGAGGGGGAGGGGGAGCAGGCGAGCGAGAGGCAGCGACGAAAGACTCGGCTGCCAACAAGAGGAGCTTCTCCAGCCAGCGGCCTGGAATGGAGAGGCAGAATCGAAGAGTCGGCACCGGCGGCAGCGGAGGCCGAAGTCCCAGGGGTCCACCTGGCGGCGGTGGACCTGGAGGCGTGTCTGGCAATGGAGGGCCCAATCGTGGAGAGAGGCGTGGCAACTGGCCCTCTCCCAAAAACAGGAAATGAATCAGTTTGTTTCGATTTGGAAACGTTTCAGACGTGTCCCTCTTTTCTCTGCGCACTCATCTCTTAATTATCATCCCCTAACATTACCTTACGATGATTATTATTATTATTATTATTATTATTGTACAAGTTAGTTATGAGGATGGTGTACACACAGTCTAGCTCCCTTGGTTTGTTGTCTGTTGGCCCCTTTCGTCAGTGCGCACTGTTTCTCGCCCAGCCGCAGCCCCCTAGGTTCAGATATCACGTTCATCTCGCACCGAATACTCATCCATGTTTGCGTGTACAAGCACAATGTCATCACGCGGATACTCGACCACGTGAGCGCGGCGTCTAGCGGTCCTCCATCAGAGGCAGAACTGAGCTCCTCTCCGTGTATTTATACGTTTGAGGGTTTGGCTTGTATTCCATGACGCATGAAGGGGTTAGGTGCGAACTCGGTCTTTTAAGAAGAACAGATGTATCATAGATTTGCCCCTTTTTGCTTTCTTGTGTCATGTCTTTCCTTTTACCTCGTGGTTTAGTTTTTCATACTCCCTCCCTTACAAAGTTAGGGTTGTAATACTTTTTTCCTCTGCAAAGCAGGTCATTAAAAAGCATTTTTATAAACACCTTTCTTGATTTTTTTGCCTTTTTGAGTTGCCCCGATCCATGAAGTACTAACGTTCATGTTTACGCTTTCTAACATCCCAGCCTCCTATTGCTCTGGACTTCTGTTTCTCCCACTTGTTTGGTTCTTTTGGCCTCGGCACGGAATGGTAGGCCGGTTACCTGTAAATACAAGTGAACTAAAAAAAAAAAGTTTGGGTGGGGGAGTTCTCTGGCAACCACCTCAATGACTTGGGTCCTGATGGTGACGTCAGGTCAGGTCAGGCAACACACAATCATGATTGCCCAAGTCGGGCCGGAGGGGCAGATCATCCCCGGTGCTGCAACATCAACCCCAGCCGAGCCCTGCCATGGTCTTGTATGCTATCCTGCGGGCACTTCTGCCTATGCCCGGTAAATTCCCGCGTAGGGTCCAGTCCCATGACTATAGCAAGCTTTTTTTTTTGGGCGCTCTGGCCATCTCTTAGAATACCCTTTGTACCCCTGAGGTGCCTTCTGGCTGGGTAAAGCATCACACAGCCATGATTGCCCATGTCAGAGAGAGGGGACGCCAGTCATGGGGGAATCCATTTCCAGCCAAGCCCCGTCCTCAGTGAATTTCCGGGAACGCTTCGGACCCTCTCCGATGATTCCTGGTTGTTGGCATCTTTTGGCTTCTGCACCAAACAGCATGTCTGCAAAGACCAGTCAGGAAGGGTTGGGATCCATTGTGTCCAGGGTGCCCTTCCCACACGGGGTCGACCTGGATAAGCATTCTGAGAAAATGGGGGCTGCAGGAACTACCTTTTATGACGGAATTATCATTTCAAAGTCTTAATCGTCCAGATTAAACTTGCTTCGTTTCAAAGGCAAGTCGACTTAAACACTCCTAGACATTTTTCACCTGCCACGACTTCCTGATGTCTGGTGCATCGATTTATTAGACGTCTTACTAATTACATTACTATTAACCCACGCCGGCAGTAATTATCTCTTTCGTTTGTGTTTAAAACGTGGACTAAACCTAAGCTCCAGTATATACCCATCGCCCGATGCTGTCCACGTCGCGTAGCTGAGCGTCATCTTGTTCTCATCGTCCGACTGCAAGAGGTCGCATTGAAACATGGGTACATGAAATATTCAAGTCTTTGCCAAGGAGTGGAAAAGTGTTACAAATTGAGACATTGGATCCAGATCCAGGTGCAGTACGCGTAGGAAGCTGTTGAGTCACTGTCCAGTGGTAATGCTGTGGTCCAAAATAAATAAATATAAATATATATATATATATATGAACAAGTAATATTTAAACTGCGACAGGTCAAAGGATGTTCCCTCTATTCTGACCAGCATAGATATTTTTTACTACTGTAAGTTGGGGTTTGTTTTCTCGAGAGTATCTTTGCGATATTGAACAGGGCTTCTGAATAAATGTGCGAGTGTGTAGGGCATTTGAAGTGTGTGTGTGTGCGTGTGTGTGTGTGCATTCTCTCTACTGTATGTAACGTGTTGTGGGAAAGGCAGATCGCCCCCTTTTCCTTTCGGATGATGCTAGGATGTTTTAATCGTCATATATACGTTCACTGATGCATTCAGGTGTGTTTCCTAAAAAAAGCACTTGCAGTGAAAAGTAACGGATTTTTTTGGTTTGTTTTGTTTTTTGCCCTGACTGACATTATACCAAGCATGAACACATCCTCATGTGCAGCCTGGAGAGCCTGCTCGTCGGTTGCCATGTCCTCCCGTAGGCACTCGTATCCTCTATCCTACCTTAACCTGTAGCTATTTATCAATGTGATCATTACTGTATGTACCCATGTTTAATGAATAAGTAATAAACACCCATTTAAATGTATTCCCGGAATACTTAACGATTGTACTAGACTTCTGACCGTACCAAGGTACCTGAAGTGGTTAAGCATCTATGGTTTATTATCGGCGCCTCCTGTGTACACACATGTATGTATATCGGTCTGTATCTAAGTTTGTCTACCCCAACTTACATTCCCACAGAGACACGTCGCCATTTTTAATTTCAAGGGAGCAATGTACAAGCGGAGAAGTGTCTTATCATAATAACGTATACAGAGAACAGAGTTAAATAAAAAAAGCTTTTGTTTTAATGGACAGTATGTGTGGGTGTCATTCATTTCTCTAGAACAGGGGTGGGACTTTTATTTGCATTTACTGAAATTTTGCAAACGTCAAGATATTTTATGTCATTTAGTGGGGAAAGAAGTATTTAGTCAGCCACTGATTGTGCAAGTTCTTCTACTTAGAAAGATGAGAGAGGTCTGTAATTTATCATAGGTACACTTCAGCGATGAGAGACAAAATGAGGAAAAAAAATCCAGGTAATCGCATTGTAGGATTTTTAAAGAATTTAATTGGAAATCATGGTAGAAAATAAGTATTTGGTCAATAGCAAAAGTTCAACTCCATACTTTGTAACATAACCTTTGTTGGCAATGACAGAGGTCAAACATTTTCTGTGAGTCTTCAGCAGGTTTGCACAAACTAGATGGTATTTTGGCCCATTCCTCCATGCAGATCTCCTCTTGGTCTTGGTTTTATACAGATAACGATGTCAAACAGGTCCCATTAGTACAGGTAACGAGTGGTGGACAGAAGAGCTTCTTAAATAAGTTGTTACAGGTCTGTGAGAGCCAGAAATCTTGCTTTTATGTGGGTGACCAAATACTTATTTTTCACCATGATTTACAATTAAATTCTTTAAAAATCCTACAGTGGGATTTCCTGGATTTTTTTCCCATTTTGTCTCTCATAGAACTTTTTTCCCAATGAAAAAATCTGATTTATATTTCTTAGCAGTTTGGTAATAACTTGAGGTGGGCTGTATTCTGCAGGTGGCGCACTCTACACTGCATGTAAGCACAAAACATTGAGTCATTTCAGATGCTCTTATCTAGAGCAACATCATAAATGATGCTGCCTCACAAGGGCCCAACAGTGGCAGTTTGGCAGTGCTGGGACTTGATCCTGGTCCCTTTCGATCAATAGTTCAGCGCCTTAATCATGGTGCTTCCATAGTTGCTTGCTGCAGACATTCTACATCTTTGCTGACATGCCACTGTAGCACTGTACCCCCGTCCAACCTTCCCTCCCTCAGGCTGTCTGTGCAGCACCTGGCCAGGTTTGAGGCATTTTTGGATCTCCAAGGTGATGGGCTAGCACTTCCCAATAGAAACTCTTTGAATTACAGACTGCAATCCGTCTAGAGCTCCGCATACTTTGTTAGCCCCCTTTCACCCTGTTCTTTAATGCAGTGTTTCCCAACCGCTGTGCCGTGAGAAATCATCTAATTTCCCCTGATTGGTACTGGAAGCCATCAGCGTGTAGTGAAAGGCAGAACAATTACATTCTCTTCCACTAGAGGGCAGTAAGGTATCAGTTTTGTGTTCTACTAAACAGGCCCACATTTCACACCTAGTGAGTAAATTGATTACATTTCAATAAATATACTTTTTGTGACATTTTTGCCTTGTGATATTTCTAACGTGAAATATGTGCCGTGTCTCAAAAAGGTTGGGAAACACAGCTTCATTAGTCAGGGCCAGCACAGAGCAAGTGTCATTTTTGGTGGTGGGTCATTTTCAGCATTGCAGTCAGAGACAATAGCTTGTCTGTTGCCATTGTGTTAGTCCTATAGTCCTTCATCAGTGGTCTCAGGATGCTGTAGGCTGGATATTTTTGCTTGGATGACCCATAGTGAGGTGTCAGTGCAGGGCTGAGATTGATCCACAACCCAAATAGGACCTGATCTGAGCTGGCCCTGTGGGGGTCCTGACCATTAGAGAACAGAGTAAAGGGGACGAACAAAGAATGTAGAGAAACAGATGGACTACAGTCTGTAATTGTAGAACTACAACGTGCTTATGTGTGGTAAGTGGAGCTGATACAATGGCCAATGAGTGTAAAAACATGGGGTTTTAATGTTATGGATGACTGGTGTAGAATTATATCATCTGCACCAAATTACTGGCACCTTTAGTAAAGATTGCCAAGGAAAAAAATTCCATTGAAGATAATTACACCTTTAAGGATTACCTTTTAGGTTGAAAAACCACATCACAGTCATTGGCGGCTCTTTATTCAACTTGGACTCAACTCGGCCTTGCATGAAGCGAGTTAAACACTGTTCAGCAGTGTTTGTAGAACAGTTCACACAAAATAAATGGAATTAGAAGCGGATTTGTTTCATCAAGAGAGCTGTCTGAAACTGACGTGGAGTCCAGCAGTTTGCTGACTTGTCAGCTCTAACAACCGAACAAGACGGATGCTAGCACAAAAGCTAATTTAGTTGTCATTTAAGCTAGTAGCTTACAGAACACCTTATTCTAAAACTTCGCATGGATTAACTACATGTATTTGCTGTAGAACTACAGTACAGCCTAACCAACCATTTCAAGTAGTCTTGCCTCTTTCCTTTAAACACCATATTTACTGTGTAGCTTCAGTTCGGTCTTTCAGACTGAATGTTTTGAAGCTGTGTCAAACCTGCCAGATTTACTAGAGACAGAGGACACGCAGACTCGAGACTTTGACTTGGATTTGAATGTATTGATTCACTAACATTTCTCTGTTAAAGCATTGTTCCCACCAGCGGTCACTTAATTGTGTCACATTGCCCGAATGTGTAGAACTTTAGAAGTACACTGCCTGGCCAAAAAAAGGTCTCACACACTAATATTTTGTTGGACCGCCTTTAGCTTTGACATTCCACAAGCTTCTGCAATGTCACAACATTTATTTCTGATCAGAGTTGCAGTAATGTTTCCCCAAGATCTTGTTTAGATGATGGGAGATTTGTTCCACTGCGCAAAGTCTCCTCCAGCACATCCCAAAATTTCTCAATGGGGTTCAGCTCTGGACTCTGTGGTGGCCAATCCATGTGTGATAATGATGGCTCATGCTCCTTGAACCACTCTTTAACAATCTGACCCTTCTGAAACAGATGATCTTTTCCACGACCACAGGATGTCTTTCGACATGGTTGTTTAACAAATGAGAAGCTACTCACTGCATCAGTTAGGGTTCAAGAACTTGTTGCCAGGATACATAATCCCCAATGCAGGAATTATCCAATGGGAGGCTCTTTTTTAACTATTTAACTATTTACTTAGTTAAATCCAGGTGGTGACCTTTTTTCTTCCAGGCTGTATATATTAGTTGGCCTCCAGAATGGAGAAGAAGTAAGCAGGCATGAAACTCGACATGACCTGGCTCAATACAGTACAATTCACTGTCATCTACAATGTCTTAACTAATGTAGAAGTCCATTGTAAGCTGGATGCAGCAATACTAGAACTAGCTTTGTAAATAATTAACATTATATGATTGATTTAATCATTTTAAACAAGTCTAAGTTTGTTGTGTACGGTACTTGATTCTTGCACTCAGTCATTTTGATGAAACATCTATGTTTTACGAATAAATCTGCATAGATGTATGTAATTGACCTAAGTGTTGTATGTATTGTATAACCTTCTCTGACGGAGGGTTGCCAGGTCATTGCGATTACCAGAACATAACCTATTAAACCTTTTTAATGCAGGTTGATTCTCTAGGGTGTAGGATCTGAGTCCAAGTTGAGTTTCAAGTCTCTAGCATGCGAGTCTGGGTGGAGGGAGTGGCAAAATGCCGTTCAGAACGTCATCTACATTTGCTAAATGCCAATACACACTCACTCAGCACGAGGATGTAGACTTCTTAGATCAAGTTTTTTTTCAGTAATGGAAACTGGTGATATAATAGCAGGGTATGATTTTAAAATACCTCATACACAACATGGCGGGAAATCCTTTTTGAACACGGTACATCGTTTTAAAGGTGAGCATTTTTTGCAGGGGTACTTTCAAAATTCTGGTTATGTTCCTGAGGAGTTGCTGTGTAACATACAAAGAAAGTATGTCTTATATAGCGTTGTGTTTAAATGCTTCCAAGAATCGTTAAATATTATTGTATGGTTACGAGCTAGCCAACTGTTTAAAAACTACGATTCCCATAAAGGAAAGCGCGTATCGAGGGTCGGCTGTGACGCCATTACGCAGCATCAGACGAAAGACGCCAATCAGGGAGCGCTTGTGTTTCTGCGGTTCAGTACAGCACCGGGAGGTAAGGGGAAAACATTGGTGTGTTATATGGACCTATTATACTTTATTCTGTGATATGAGGATGGTTTGGTGCATTAATGTTAATGTCGTGTTTACATGTTTGTATCAGACGCCGCATTTATGGCTTATCTTTGTCGAATATCATGCGGCCTCCTCTGAAGCGGTTGTGAGGCTAAGCTAAGCGGACGCCATGTTTAATCATTTAGCTTTAGCTTTAGCTTCAGCTTCAGTCAGCTCGGTGCGTCGGTCTGTATTAAATATCGTATTTCTACTGTGACCAATAAATAAATATACGTACTAATTTATAACATTATTGCTGATATATTTAACTTATCCGAGTATCGTAAGTGTAGTTTTAATGAGCTTCACGGCTATCACTGGTTCATTCTCTAGTCTGTAATGATGTATGATGTTTATATTTGTCCTGACACTTTCAGATTTTCACAATGCAAATATCCTTTGTGACTAGTCTTGGTTTGCGAGCTATTTGGATTGAGGATGTGTTTTTTTTATAACAAGCTTAATAAGTTAGTTATTTTTGACTTTCAAAATTTAAATACGTTTATATTACAAGCAGCATGGCTCGGAGTTTTATACGTTTTGAAACCGTTGTGTGTTAGAGCTGTCAAAATAGTATCGTTTGATTTGTATCGTGATTTGACCCTACAGAAATGTGTTCCATTATGGAAGCACTACACAGCCCTAAATTTATTACTTAATCATGCAATATGATTTTTCCAGCATGTCTTGTTTGCTGCATCACAACATTTCTTTGTGACGTCTTGGCCAGATCTTTTAATGCAAAATGCATGTCCAGGCTTCTTGGGTTTTTTGGAACAGAGTCAGTAAATTGTCTGAGACCGACGTCCCTGTCATTGATGTGCATTATTGTGCGACTATAACAAATTTCTAGCAATTACAGGACATGTCTTACCCCCATCACCCCATAACAGCACCACGTATAATCGCTCCTACCAGGAAAATGGCCCATGAGCTGAATTTCTTTCTTATATAGTGCTTTTCAAAACCCAAAAACTTGGAACTTTAGAGGACACGGTGTTAAACCCCCTTCCTACCTTTACTATTGTGTGGTTTTAAGACGACCAGTCACAAGCTATAGAGTATTGCTTTGCAAGTGGTACTATGAAGCGTAATACAAATCAAAGTACCGGATCCCACCAATGGATGTCAAACCCACAATGGACTCGTACATTAAGGACGATTGGCAAAATGAGTGGAACATATGCCAGACCAACAAACTACATGCTTGTAGCATGTAGTAACCATCACTGGAAGACAATAGATAATCTGATTTGAAAATCACAGCAACCAGACAACGTACCCATCGGACACGCCCAACTGACGGTTACCTTTTTGATAAGAGCCACAGCTGGTGAACACAGATCTCAAACACAGACACTCTGTGGTCACACAAGTGACTCCCTGAGGTCACACAAGTCATGCAGAGATGACGAATGTACCTCCTGAGTACAGCAGAAATGCCACTCTTTCCACAACCATTCCTACTATGAACACGGCCCATGGGCAGACATGGTGTTAAAACCAAACCCTATAAGCTGTAAAGTTCAGTGGCTCATGTCTGTATCTCGTCTTTCCTTCTGTAGTTTCCCCAAAATGAGCAGTTCAGAGGAAGTTTCGTGGATTTCTTGGTTTTGTGGTCTACGGGGGAATGAGTTCTTCTGTGAAGTGAGTACTGAGTTCCAGTTGCCAGTATAACCTGACAACATCATGAGCTCACCCTATTTATTAATGTTTTCTTTGTCACTGCATCCAGGTGGATGAGGATTACATCCAGGATAAGTTTAACCTCACTGGACTCAACGAGCAGGTTCCACATTACAGACAAGCTCTGGACATGATTTTGGATCTCGAACCTGGTCAGTACTGATTTCCGAACAGTTTACCAGTTCTTCTAAAATGCCTCTGCCCTCGGCGTGTGATGCTATTAGGGTGTAACCGGCAAGGTGGGCTGAGGGCTGGACTATCTGGTAGCAGGTACTGAACAGGAAAAGGCTCTGGACCAGAAGCTCCAGGGTTCAAGTTCCAGAACTGCCACTGAGCAAAATCCTTAACCCACAATGGGTTGGGTTGTATGTACTAATAGGGTTAGGTGGATAAACGAGTCTGCTAAAGGACGAAATGTAAATATAGTCATTGTTAGAATTTCCTGTCAGTATGTTTCCAAATCCCCGCAGTTGTGTATGTTCATGGGTTTACTTTCACAATCCAAAGATTTGAGTTAGGTTAATTGGTGCCTCTAAATTGACCATGTATGACTGTGTATGACTAGTATTGATGTAACCGTGCCATGAATAGCCATTCCACTGCTCCTATAGTGCTTAATGATGTTACAGGAGATAGGAGTGAGTTTGTTAAGAAAGAAAATCTTAAATGTGTTTTTTTCTTAACTGCATTCTTAGGAAAAAAGTTACGAAAGTTTATTTTTCTCCCCTTAACTCTCTTCTTAAGAACAATTCTAAGAAAGTGGTATTCTTGAACATATTCTGTTCTTAAATGTTTTCTTACCCTTACGATAGCCTCACTTGTTTTACGCTGTAAGAATTGAAGGTAAGCATCAGAATTTAATACTTTAAATTAATTAGATACTGGAAATAAGGCTTCCAAAAGCCTTTCCAGTGAAGGTCATCCTTAAAATACAAAAGCCTACATAGGAAAGTTTATGGCAAAGCCGCCCATCTCTTCCACCATCACCTCTAGTTCGTTTGCTAAAGTGTTTGAACGCTTGGTTTGAATTTCCTCCATTTCATCGTCCTCAGAGAGGATTAAACTAATAACGGAAATAAGGGTCAGTGCACATTCAAAGCGTGTCTTGCGCAGGAAATTGTAATCTGTAAAATGCAACGGAGTCTACGTAAGAAAATGAAGAGTTTCTTAAGAAAATAATAGATTTTCTTAAGAAACTGTTTGAGAACTTAAGTTTTTTTTTGAGAATTGCATTTAAGGACATTCTAGAACTTCTTGGTGTTTGTCTTAAGAACTTTCAAGTTTTTTCTTAAGACAGCTTTCGTAAATCCGGCCCCTGAATCCGAGTCTTTTGTGGATTCTCCACTTCTGCTCACCCGCAGGTTGTAACTGGGGTTCAAGTCAGATTACTTTAATGTCTGGTCAATTCATGATTAGATTTTGTAGTCACTGAACCATAACCAAGGGCAGAATGACACACGTTCTGAGTTTTTATTTCGGCACTGGTTATGACCAAGAGTTGTTATTTGGGAGAGTCACTACTGTAGGTTTAAGTAGGTGATGTGGACATGAGTACCAATAAAGTAGGTGTTCTTTCCAGTTTTTCTACAAGCCTTATTGAGAAACGTGTTCTATTTGCTTTGTTGTGCCAGATGAGGAACTGGAAGATAACCCGAACCAGAGTGACCTGATCGAGCAGGCTGCTGAGATGCTCTACGGCCTGATTCATGCCCGCTACATCCTTACCAACCGTGGCATTGCCCAGATGGTACAGCAGCATTTTTGTAAAGCTTGTAACCGATTGTCATGGGTATGCATGAATTGTTTTTCATCCCAGTGTGTTTTTGCTGTTTCAGTTGGAGAAGTATCAGCAGGGTGATTTCGGCTATTGCCCACGGGTTTACTGCGAGAATCAGCCGATGCTGCCCATCGGTGAGTTTATTTACAGCTGGGAGATGAGTAAGGCTTGGCAAACCCCCTTTACTTGGTGTACAAACTATAAGGATGAAAGGCATCGACTCCATGTAACAGCATCAATAAAAGACATTTTCACTAGCTCCAAAAAAGCACATTTCTAGCAATTACAGGTGAAGCACTTATCTGAGCCGTACCTCCCCATCACCCCATGACAGCACTACTTAGAACCGCACTACTTATAAAGGCTCATGAGCTGTCCTGGTGTTAAACCTTAGCTTTACTGGGAGCAGAATACTAATCTTAGTAACATTCTGAAACTGAAATTAATTTGACCCTCTAATTACACACTAGTTTGTGATGTCATGCCTAAGCTAATGTTACTTATTATGAATTGATGATCCGACCATGTTTTATGGATAATACCTGGTCACCAGGGACAACCGGGGCATGCAGTGTTATCCAGAACTGCTACCTACATGTTAAGCTAGGTGGAGGGTTCAAGTCCCAGCACTGCCAAGCTGCCACAGTTGGGCCAGACCATTAACCTGCAGTTGCTTGGATTGTACCTTGTTTCAGTTGCTAAGTGTCTGCTAGATGCTTTGAATGTACTGAAATGATTCAAATGTAAGTCAGTCATGACACTTACTGGAAGGTGCGTGCTTTGTTTTTAATGAATGGCATTGGTGTATTTTCCTGATTATTCAGGACTGTCCGATATCCCCGGCGAGGCCATGGTCAAACTCTACTGTCCTAAATGTATGGACGTGTACACACCAAAGTCCTCCCGGCACCACCACACCGACGGAGCCTATTTTGGAACCGGTTTCCCTCACATGCTGTTCATGGTGCACCCCGAGTACCGGCCAAAGAGGCCTGCCAACCAGTTCGTACCCAGGTCAGTGCCTCTCGACTTTCCTTGAGTAGAGTTTAATGTTTGAGTAGCATCATTTAAACTTTAGGAATTATTCTCAGTGCCTCAAAGCTGCCGCTGTTTGAACCATAGATCAGAGCCCTTAACTTTTAAATATCTTAAACTGTACATATAAGGTTTTATTTGTTATGTGACACATTGTGGGCTTCTTTATCGACATGTAGGAAAGGTTTTTGTTATTGATAGCTCAGCTGAACTGTGATTACAGATCATGGCTTGATGCCACATGGCTGACAGAACGTATCGTGGACGTTAGGTGATGCAAAACTGTATTAGAGATAGTATTTAACCTGTTTTATTTATTTTAGAGATGCACCGATCGATCGGCTGGTGACTGGAATCGGATGGTTTTGTCTCTCTTGAATGGTTCTGTGCCTTTCTAGACTCAAACATATGAACACCACACACATATGAACAGCACAGTGCTTTCAATATTTGTTTCCCAGTCCTAGGAAAGGTCTTTGTTTTTGGTTTCTTGTGTGTTTTTGTTAGTTAATAAAACTTGGTGCGTGCTTTCAGATCGGTTTCAGCATAAAAGTGTGTTTTTGGTGCAATCCATGGCTTATAGTAGTTAGTTAATGGCGACCCGAGTGGGGCAATTCAGCATCTTCGCTCGTTCTTGGACCCTTTCCTAACTGGTAAGAGGCTCTTTTCTGGCAGCGTTGATATTTTGTAGAGCCAGTTTCCTTAGAAACTTTCTGTATGCTGTCGTGTGTAACTCTTAGACATAAATCGTAATCGGTCATAAATTTAAGAAATCGGAATAATCCAAGAGAATTGCAATCGGTTGTTAATGTTAACGTTTGCGATTCTCATCGGGCCGAGTCGCTCTGTCACTGCACTGTTACCTCGGGTTGATTTGGTAATATCACACTGATCAGGCTTCCCTTCCTGTCTGATCCAGGCTCTACGGTTTCAAGATCCACCCGATGGCGTACCAGCTGCAGCTGCAGGCAGCCTCCAGCTTCAAGAGCCCTGTCAAGGCCATCCGCTAAGAAAGAAAGAGGGGGAGGAGGGGGGGTCAGGGTCTGTCCACACAACACCCTGCTCTCCAGTCAGTTTTAGTTTAGACTTAATTCAGAAATGTTCCAATATTGAGAGTGGGAATATAACACACACACACACACACACATTGGCTAATCTTTAAAACAACCTTTGGTCCTCACACGCACAGCATGGGGCGACCCTGCAGTCATAAGTGTTCACCCGGTAAAAGGCTCTCTAAGCTTCTCGAGGAAGACTCAGAAGCTGCTCATCTTACAGCATTGCTCCTTTTCCTTTAGGAGGTGTTGATTGTACCTCCTCACACCCTGTTCTGGGGCTTGGGCAGACAGACACTGAGGAGTCAAACTGGAGGATAGAAATGAGTTTTTACACTAGGCGTTTCCTGGTGGTTTGTCTGAGATCGGTTCGTTAGTGATGATCTGTCTCTGTTTCACATGGATTTAAGTGAGCAGTCTGTCTCCTCCAGGCCAGAGTGTGTGCGTGTTGGTTTCTCCCCTCGCTCCACATGCACTCGTTCCTGCTGAGGTTCCTCCTCTCTCTATTTATTGATGATATCAGGAAAGGTCCACAGTTTGGAAATGACTAAAGTTTCTCTTCTCATCACCGTAAGCGTGCAGGTTGATTTTGACTGCAGATTAAATTTATTGTTAGTGGTTTGTTTCTCTTAAAGTTTTCCTTTACAGCTGTGTAGAACCAGAATTTCAATAAACTTTTCTTTTCCTATAACTTGGCCACGAGTCTGTTTTTGCTGTCAGATGTACAAATACAAACCAGAGTCCAAAACCAGGCTGTCATTCATTTTAAATCTTTTAATCTGCTGGAATCTGCCAACCAACGTCCCCATGGATCCGCTCCCATGTTTGAATAATGGGGGTTATCCCTACACTATTGGGAATAAAAAAAATCAGTGTTGTTCCACTCAACAACTGAATAATAAAGCTGGGAAAATGTTTTCCAGGTAGTGACTGAGACCAAATATTGTCTATAGGGTTCAAATCTGGATTCAGACATAAAAGAGGAGCTTGCTGGACTCTGGCATATTAATGACCAATCTTTTAAGAGGAAAAAAAAATATTTTGTAAGATTTTGAACACCAAGCCATGTTTAGGGTTTAGCTCATACATTAAAATCTGTTCATGATTTAATCTTTGTGTACAAGACTCTAATTTACCTGGTTCCCCCCAACACATAAGTACTGCCCCTAATGTTTAACAGACGCCCTATCCAGAACAACTTAAAATCTTAAACCAAACCAAGCAATGGTGGGTTAAGAGTCTTGCTCAAGGATCCTCCAACGGCAGCTTAGCAAAGGTGGGTTTTAAACCTTCTTGTCCATGGTCCAGTTCCTTAACCGCCAGGCCACCACAGTAATTGAACAGAACATTCTAATAAGTAAAACAGCAGGGTAAAAGCAGTTAAATAACATAACACGTTTAATTACATATCAAACAAAGCATGGTCAGGTTGAAATTAAAACAAACAAATGAGCAACAAGGTTAAATGTGCTGCTGCTGGAACACGTGAAGGAAACGGACGCCCAGAAAGCGAAACCACAGAGCTCTCCATCCAGCCTACACAAGGGTTGAAGTATGGTGTGTATGGATCACCTGCCGTGACTTTACTGAGATTCTTCTCAAAACAGTAAATGTAATACAAGGCTGATTTTAGTTTCCGCTCATCATCTTGGCGAGTTTTGTGGCCGGTTAACAAACCCCGTTTCCCAGCTTTCTCCCCTCAATTTGTGCATGTTCACAGTTCTTCTCTGTCACCCTTAAGCACCACGGAGTTGGTCGCATGTCGTTTTAAGAAGCTGATGAAGTCCTTCACCTCACGAACCCCCTGAAACAAACACCAACAATTCACGTTTATCACATACGACCGAACGCAGAGGCGAACAGTTACACCCAGGGCTTAATTTGTGCCGGAGCTAAACTCTGAGGCCTACACCAAAGTTTCCAGATAATTCCGTATACACAGCCTAGAAGGGAACATTACCTCATAACGCTTTGGTTCATCCTTTCTTCCGGCAGGAACAAAGTATATTGTGGGAAATCTGCAAAAATGGAAAAGAAAATGTTTTAGAAAAGGTACAAAACTGACTAATAATAGTAACACCCAAACAAAAAAAGGCATGTAATTAAGTACTGTGGAACCTCGGAATTTGATCTTAATTGGTTCCAGAAGGCCGTTCAAACGTTGATTTGTTGGAAGTCAGAATAAAATTTCCCTATAAGAAGTAATGTAAATAGGACTAATGCATTCCGGACCCCCACATTATTATGTTTTATGCCTAAATTCTTATGTAATTAATGGTAAAATGTAATATAATAATAATCAGTAAAGACATGAAATAAGAACATACAGTGTAATTTAAAGCCACTGAGGTGAACGCAGTTTCGGCACGTCATATCACTGGGACAGCAGCACTGAGACTGAGGGTGTGGCTGAAATCACACTCATAGACTGATATAATATACATATACATCATATAGTAATATATTAATAGAATCTACATAATATGACTATGATCGCTCACTTCTTCTTCTTTTGGGTTTTATGGTGATTCCCATACTGTATAGGTGCATCATCTCCATCCACTGGGCTGGATTACACACATCGTCTTTTTGAGATTGCACCAATGAGTGGTTTATTTACTGTAGGATGCCGGACGTTTAGTTTGAGTTGGCGGAAAACAAGTTCAAAAGGACTGTTCAATGTCCGAAGTGTTAGAGAGAGGAGGCGTTCTGGTCATTTTTTCTCACAACCATTTTCAACTGACATTTTTGGGAGGGGGAAATTTCCACGCATCTCTAATTCTGAATACACACCCTTGTACATCATAGCCTGATGGGACATCGTTGGAGGTGGCATCCATCTTGGCGATGACGATACTGGGATCGTTTGAAAGCTGTGAGGAAACAAGAAGGAAGCACAACTTATATTGACTCTACTTTTAAACTTGTAACACAAGCGGATGGAAATAGCTGAGAAAACCTTGAAAAATATCCAAATAGTTTAAAGAACTGCATTTTTGCGCCACTTTTCGTGTGTGGCTGTAAGGAAATCTTACTGTGTGGAAAAATCTGAACTACATTTCCGTGGTGTCTCACCTCCTGTCCGAGCTCTTTGTATTTAGGCTCGAGGTTCTTGCAGTGTCCACACCATGGAGCATAGAACTCAATCAGCACATCTTTCTCTGGGTCATTTACGATCGCCTCAAACGTATCTGCTACAACCACCTACACATGAATGCAATAAAGCATAGGGAGTGTCATGTGATATGAAGCAAACATTACAAACGTGTACTGGTACTTATACTTTTAGGGTACTGATAAACCAAGCCTACACACCTTGACCGGGCCGTCATTGTTTCTGGGTACAGGTTCTGATTTGACATAATGCTTAAGTCTGCCGGTGAAGTATTCCTCCAGAAACCTCTCTAAAGACTTTCCATCGCGCCTGGATAAAATATAATTACATTATTAATCTGACCAATCAGAACCATTACATTTACACCCACAGGATTAACTGATAACAAATATGATACTGTTGCAGAGTTGTTACTTTGATATTCTAGGAGGTTGCTCATGTGTTGCTAAGTGGTTGCTATGGTGTTGTTAAGTGGTTGCTATGGTTCCCCAGGTAGCTGCCATTGCGTTGTAGTTGTTGCTATGGTGTTGCTAAGTGGTTGCTATGGTGTTGTTAAGTGGTTGCTATGGTTCCCCAGGTAGTTGCCATTGCGTTGTAGTTGTTGTTGCTAAGTGGTTGCTATGGTTTTGTGGTTGCTATGGTGTTGCCTAGTGGTTGCTATGGTTCCCCAGGTAGTTGCTATGGTTTTGTGGTTGCTATGGTTCCCCAGGTAGTTGCCATTGCGTTGTAGTTGTTGTTGCTATGCCGTTGCGAAGTGGTTGCTATGGTTCCCCAGGTAGTTGCTATTGTGTTGCTAAGTGGTTGCTATGGTTCCCCAGGTAGTTGAGACGGTGTTCCTACATGGTCCGCAAGTGGTGTCTGTGGCATCCCTGGGGTTGCTATGGTGTCGCTAAGTGGTTACTAAATGGCTGCTATGGTGTTGCTATGGTATCCTGGTTGGTTACTATGGGGTTGCTAAGCAGTGGCTAGATGGGTGCCACAGTACAGTGTTGCAGGGTGATTGCAATGGTATAACAGGCAGTTGCTATGGTGTCGTTTAGTGGTTGCTAAGGTATTATTTGTTAGACGCTAGGAAGTTGCTATGGTATCCCAGGTGGTTGATGTGGTAGCCCATGTGGTTGGAGGTGTCACCAGTGTATTTGTATCACTGTGATATTAAGGAAGATACCAAAACTTTCCCGCTCCATTCATTCCTATGGGGAGATTTGGCTGCAGACTTGAGAATGGATTAACACTCAGAGGCTCGAGAGTTGACTCGGACTCTTACGTGAATTCCTCCCTCATGGTGTATTTGTGTCCCAGTCGGGTTCTAATGGTTACAAACGGCATGTTGCTCCCTTCCGTCGTGTCTAAGCCGTAGTCCTCTTCCAGTTCATCCATAAAGTCTCGCTGGTTTGCCACAGAGAAGAGCAGGCTGCGGTCACCGTACTGAGATGCCACCTTCATGACTCTGAGGAACGCACAGCAGATCAGCCTTACAGCACATTCACAAAATGACTTCATTTATTCCGGTCTATGGGCTGCTGCCTGCTCACCTGTTTCTCCAGTAATTGGAGCCTTTGGGGTTGTGCAGGTAATCCAAGTCATAGTATGCGGTCAGCAGGTCCCTCTTTCTCAGATGATCTCTATTCTCTTTGGTCATGTGAGGGCACTTTCCGTAACTAGAGCAATATCAACACAAATCCATTACTAGTGAACAACTAGTGTGTGTACATGCTTATGATAAAATCAATGACCTAAGTGCATCCTATAGCTATTTGATCCAGTAGTTGAACAGATCCTGGTACTTACATGTTGTCTCTGATGAAGCGCCGCAGGCCAGTGATGGAGAACGAGCCTCTGTGTGGAATCACACTCTCCTCAAACTTACTGGCCAGCCTGGGAGGTCTGAACAGTAGGACGCCCCTGCACAGCAACACACCCTTCAGTACGTTGTACATAAAACCTAGTCTTAAATGATGCAATCTAAGTCGTAGAGGACGGCCAAGCTATGCAGAGATTTGAACTCCCTAACATACTGGCCAATAGAAGCAGGTAATTCTGAGCCCCCTTTAAACAGTCACACATCCAAGTCCTAACCATATGTGATGTGGCTCTATTATGGCTCAGATAACAGTCACTGCATTCGGCACACTTAAACACACACATCAGTCTCTGTGCTTTAAATACAGCAATCCGTAATGGTGGCTCAACATGTGCCTCTACCGGCCTCTAGTGGCCAAGAGGTGCCGTGTTACCACAGTTACATGTGAATGGGATAAAACCAACTCTCTCATGTCCTCATCCCCACTGATTCAGTTCCTTCAGGCTTGTAGTACAGCTCTTACTCTGACATGAGGTCGTATTTGTGGCCGAGCTGCTGGTTGGTGGTGTGAGCAAAGCGGAAGCCGCTTCTCATCAGATTGGCACCTTTGAGAAACTCCTGAAGCAGAGGACTGTCACTGCTCTCAAACACCCCTGAAATGTAATCAAGGTGCAGGATAAAATGAAACTTTTGCTCACTGTACTATTATGGATAGCCCGCCGCAACACTCACCGACCACACTGGCATCAAAGTGGTTAATAAAGGCCTCTAGGTCCTTCTCAGTGTGCAGCAGGGTCGAGTCGGGTCCCGCCTGCTTCTTCATGTACTCCACGATCCCATCTGTAAATGAAAGGCGTAAGAGTTAGCGTCAGTAGCAGAAATGGCGCCAAGCCAAATCTCAGGACTGTGAATAGAGCAGTAAAGTTTTGGGACCTGTGGTAGCCTAGCAGTTAAGGTACTGGACTATGGACCACAAGGTCCAGGGTTCAAATCCCACCTCTGCCAAGCTACCACGGTTGGGTCCTTGAGCAAGGCCCTTAACCCACAATTGCTTGAATTGTGAGAATGTTTCAATTGTAAGTCGCTCTGGATAAGGGCGTCTGCTAAATGCTGTAAATGTAAATGTAAAAATGTTTTAAAATGACAATAATGATTGCCATAACAATAGTAATATTTATGATAGTAAAATTGTAATATAATAATAATAATAATAGTGGAGATACTAAAAAATATATATATAAATATAAAAAAATATAAAATATATACATATATATATATATACGTATATATATATATATATACGTATATATATATATATATACATACATATATATATATATATATACGTATATATATATATATATACGTATATATATAAAGATTTATATATTGATACTAGTGATATAAAAAGGCCAATACCAATTGTCATACAATAGTAAAAATTATAATAGTAACATTTTTAATAATAATAATAATAATAATAATAATAATAATAATAATAATATTAACAACAGTAATGATAATAATAACAAAAATAATAATACTAATAACAACAACAACAATAATAATAATAATATTGGTAAAAGTAATATTGTATTATAATAATGATAATAAAAAATTATATATAAATATAAAAAAAATATAAAAAAGATATATAGAAAGATTTATATATTGATACTAGTGATATAAAAAGGCCAATACTAATTGTCATACAATAGTAAAAATGATAATAGTAACATTCTTTATAATAATAATAATAATAATAATAATAATAATAGTAACATTCTTTATAATAATAACAACAACAACAACAACAACAACAACAATAGCAATAACAATAATAATAATAACAACAACAACAACAACAACAACAACAATAATAATAACAACAACAATAACAACAACAAGAATATATAGTAATAACAATAGCAATGATAATAATAATAATAATAATAATAATAATAATAATAATAATACAACAACAACAAATATTTCTATGGTGATTAACATTCATTTGTAGGTTGGTATGTTGCATTAATTTACAGGAGAATGACTAAAGATTTATCCACCTGCAGATCGTGGACCATCATATGACAAACTTTCTTCCCCGTTCTTGAATATTTTGAGAGTTGGGTATCCAGTGACCCCAAAACGCCCACAAACCTGAGTTTGTGAAGTACAGTCCACCTGCGAGAAGACAACACAAAAGCACACCAAGGACGCTTTTAGATGCAAGACAACAAAAAAATGAACATCAACAAATACAAGAACTCTCCTCATTTCACCCAAACAAATGTACTGAGTCACCCACAGTTAAGGCTGGTAAAAATATAGGTCATGACTATTGAATGTCCTCTAGCAGTAATAAGGCTTCCTGTGGCGTTATCAGAGCACTTTTACCTTCGCTAAAGCCACAATCCCTTTAAGACGCTTGGCTGCAGTTTCAAACTCAGGAGCAAGTTTCTTACAATGAGCACACCTGCAGAGAAAAGAAATTAAACAAGGACCATTACACACAGCAACAATCCTCCACTGATGAATTGATGATTTTGTGAAAAAAGCAAATAAACTACAGGTGTTTGTAAAGGGAAAATGAAGTAAAATAAACATAAAATAAGCAACTAATTTAAAAACATTCATAAAACATAAAAATTCGTAAATAAAAAAATACATGAAAATGATTTTTAAAATGACTTTCAAGAGAAACTGTAAATAGTATATTCATGTTTCATGTTACCCTGGAAAATCCAGAGTGCAAACACAAGCGTGCCCTGCACAATCGATAGCTTTAAGGCTACAGGCAGTTCTCTTTAATTTTATTAAAACGTGGTAATGAAATGATTTCCAAATTGATTAAATTATTAATTTTAGACAAATGATCAAATATCTGACTGTGTCAAAAAAGGTTTATAGATACATAACAATAAATATTACTAAAATAGTTTTATAAGACGACTTTACTAAAAGTAATATGTTAAAACTAAATAAAAGACATCTATCTATAAAAAAATCTATGAAAACTAAACCAAAATTCAGACAAACTGAAATACAATATAAACAATAAAACATTTTATTAAAATGAAAAACCAACATATATTTATTTTTTTATATGCAGGAGATTTCTGGTCCAAAATATCCAAACTAACTGAATTTCAGAGATAGTGAACATAAATAAAACAAACAAAAAATATTTAGACAAAAATAATAAACAAAAATAACAAAAATAATTTAAGAATAAAAATACCAAAATTAACGTTTTTAATAAATACATCTTATTGTAATTTTCTCAATTTTTATTAATATGTTTTATTTATTGTTGTTGCTGTTATCATGATTTATTTTATATTATGTTTATTATTATTTAGTTTACATTATTTATAAGCGTTATCTCCTCTGTTCTCCTGTAGTCTGGTGTTAGATACCATGGACAGCTCTCACAATCTACCGCAGCATTACATTTAGAAACCTTCATGTTTGTTTAGTCTCATCTAGTGAAATATAAAGAATTAAAGAGAAAAGGGTGAAATATGTTAGCGGTTTTACCAGGGAGCGTAAAACTTGACCAGCATGGTCTCGTGCTCGGCCGTTACATATTCAAAATCCGCGTCTCTCAGCTCCAGCACATCAGTACGACCAGATAACACCGAGCTCCAAAACACGGCTAATATAGCACTAAATAATGACAGACAACAACACGAACCCGCCATGGAGTCCTAAATAATAGAAATGAATTAGAAAATGAAAGAATTAAACAAAAAGCCGGATCATTCAGCTGCCTTTAGCGGTACTCTTCTTCTCTCGTTTAGTCCTGGCAGGCGGTGTTTGGGCTGCGAATTGATTGTGAAGAGTCGGTTCGTCATTTCGACACATTTGGAGAGTCGATATGAAAGCGGATTCTGAAATTAGATTCGAGACGACAATGTTTTGTAATTTCACGTACTTTTGTTAATTAAACTCATTTATATTATTAAACTAAAATAAACTGAGATACACACATCGTATTAGTGTTATATTTTAGTCAATTTGGTTTCACATCAATTAAAATGTTACAAAAAAGAATTTTCTTTCACGTTTTAACCAGCTTCTGTTCGTGGGGGCTCTGGTATCTATTTTCATAAAATAAACACAGACACACACACAGACACAGACACACACACACACACACACACACACACACACACACACACAAACTAACCTAACGTATGTCTTCGCCATGTGAGAGGGAACTGGAATACAACAAGAAAACCCATGCAGACAAGAGAAGAACATACCAACTCAAACCCAGATCTCAGCAGCTCTGAGGTGGCAGTGCTAACAACTGCACCACCCAATAATAAATAAAAATAATAGGTGGAGCTGTGTAATATACTTGGCCACCTCCATGGTGACCTGGATTCAAGTGGTGCCTTCAAACAGGGCCAGGCGTCACATACAGACACAACTGGCCTGAGTTCTCTGGGATAGGCACAAGAGCCCCCCACAGCCCAGACCAGGAACGAGATGGATAGAAGGTAAAACAATAAAAGAATAGCACAAACAATACTCTAACCTATAACAAAAGTAAATTAAAAAATAAATAAATAAAAAGAGAAAGTATTAAAATAATACAACTAAAACAACATTTAATATGTTAACCATTAAGTTATAGTAAATGTTTAAAAACTCTATTTAAATAGTATTATAACATTTAAAAACATTTTAATAACGTAGTGAATAGCACGGTTTAGTATCTGAATCAATAAAATGTTGAATGAATCGACTCAGTCAATTGACTCCAACATTTTTGTACACAGGGAATCATAATGCGGGTCGACTCGACAATTTCTGGAATCGAACATGCTTGTGTTACACGCGAGGGGCGGGACAAAAATAGAACTCGTTTCGGCGCTCGCTTGATGATTGGTTGCTGTGCTGAAGGGTTGGTGAGATGTAATGTTCTGATTGGTGGAGAATTCAGTCGATCAAAGAATTGCCGTTGTTTCGCCAGGGTCTTGTTTAGCCCTTGCACAAAGACCTCTGGATTGTGTAAAATAAGATACACTTTGATATTATTTTTAAATAATATTATTTACCACACTTTCCTTATCGATACCCATTTACACAAGCATCACATGAAGGCAGGGAGTTAAATGTTAGTGCCCCCATAGTAGCCTTTGTTCAGCTATCGGATCATCATCTGAATTCGACTCACTGTTGTCAGACACGTTTGCTCTAAACTGAAGAGACCCCTGGGCCAATATTTGCCAGTTTCTCTTGACATATCTATGATAATCTAACCCGTTTGACAATTACTCTTCGGTTATTTAATGCTCTGGATTAACCTTGTGAAAATATGGCAATGTTCCGTTTCCCCACACAGAAACTAGGCAGAATGCAAACTACTGAACGGTACATTAGCAGCTCTCCGAGGTGTTCATGCGCTTTTAGTCGATTTCACAGCATGACTGACTAAACGAAAAGAAGCACACCATCATTGCAGTTTCAGTATTTTTTCGAAAATTCTTCTCTTCATACTATCATCAATAAATAAACAAAGCATCGGCTGCAATTCCAGAACTCAGCTTCAGTTCCTATTTCATAAGAAATGACCTTGTGGACAGTATCAGAATGACACAAACGACCATAAACACAGTTCCATTAACCATTAAGTGTTTCAGGCCAGCCAAAATCTACGGTACTGTAGCTACTGGTTTGTAGCATGTGTGTGTTAGCAGCATGAATCGTCCCAAAATCAGTTTGGGTTAGTCCTGTCCATGTTGAAGCCAAACCACGCCTTGTGCGGTCCAGTGGTAGAAACTGCTCCATGTACATGTTTTGTAACTATAAATTTAAGGCTAAACTTTTGAGGATACAAACCTCTCCCTCCTCTTACATTAGCTTATCTGACCCATCAGTCTCATTTTAATTGAGCAGTTCAGGAGTCAACTCAATATTATTAATGTGTTGGAGAACGTTAAGGAGCCATTTGAGTAGAATTAGTCTGGTTCTTCTTCTTCAGGGCTGAACTGGGCCTCGGGGTCTGACCAGATAGAGTGATGCGTTTTGGTGGACTTGTGGAACAGTCTGACGAGGTCCAGATAGCGAGCACCAACCTGTGGAGCAAAGCAGAGAAAATGACGTTCCAGCTAAAGCAAGATTTTCCCATGAAAAGCCCTAAGAATGCACTGAAACTGGCAAAAACTTGTTTTAGTGCAGAATGAGAAACCCTAAAGAAGCTCTAAAATTCAATTAGAAACCAAAAACTTCTTAAAAATCAGCTGAAGATTACCATGTTCTGAAAATGACCCAAAATTATTATTATAACATATTATAATGCATGTAGAAGTACAAAGAGTTCATTAGTAACAGAAACAAAATCCAGCAGTGAACATTTATGGTTCAGCCTGAAATTATTTGTCAATAGAATTTATGACTAATAACATGACTAAAGTTACTAAATAACATTACAAGCTACTTGTCAATAAACGTAAGAGTAAAGGCGGAGTTGAAGATAATACCTGATCTGCAGTTTTGTTACCCAGCTGAGCAGCAACAGACGTGAAGGTGCTTCGACAGGCTCCTCTCTCTTGGCACGTAGTGATTATGACCCGGTCCGCTTCCCTGTTCAATCCAAATGTGCTGTTAAATACGCTTTCATTACTGGTGTTAAGCTGAATTAAAACCAGTGCAAGTCAAAACTTACAATATAAACATTTTTATTATGTACTAGAAGGCAAACCACAGTGTAAAGCACTTATGAAAATATAGCCAGCACCATAAGTATTAGGACAGGGACCATTTTTGTAATTTTGCCGCTGTACCCCACAATGAATTTGAAGGGAAGCGAATCAGTATGTGATTAAAATGTAGACCTTCACCGAAATTAAGGGGTTTAACAAAAATATTGTCTCAACTGTTAAATCATTTACATAATATGGATCCCACAGACATCACCAAATGCAGAGTTTCCTCCCTTGAGATATTTTGCCAAACTTTAACTGCAGGCCGCTTCTGTTGCTGCTTGTTTGAGGGTCTTTCTGCCTTCAGATTTGTCTTCACTTGGTGAAACGTATGCTCAACCGAGCTGAGGTCACATGAATGACTCGGCCGCTGATAAATATTCAAGTTCTTTACCTTAAGAAGGCTTGTTTCCACTGCACATTTTGGGTTGTTCACTGTACTGTGCAGCACCTTCCTATTCATTGCAGCATTTAACTGAAGCTGAGCAGACAGAATAACTCAGGCATTCCAGAGATCATCTCACTACGTCTATCAGTAGTAACATCATCAATAACATCAGTCACCCAGGTCCACTGGTAGCCATACATGGCCATGCCATAACACTGCCTCCACTGTGTTTGTCAGATGATGTGGTATGCTTCAGAGCATGAGCCTGTCCTTTCCTCTCCACACTCAACACTTTCTCAAACTGGTACAACTTAATCTTGGTTTTACCAGTCGAAATCTTGCTCCAGAAGTGGGCAGATGCTTTCTAACAAAGTCTAATCTGGCCTTTCTGTTCTTGAGTGTTACCAGTGGTTTGCATCTTGAGGTTATCCTTCTGTATTTATAGTCATGACGTTGTCTCGGTGATCATCCATGCCTTCCGTGGGCTCGCAGACCTTTTGGTGTTGGTAAGCTCACCAGCGCATTCCTTCTTTTAAGAATGCTGATTTGACCACTTCTAAACTTTCTGCTATCTTTTCGATAGGTTTGTTCGGTGTTCTCTTCACTTGCATAAACATCTCTTTGGACCTCATATCAAGAGTCCCCTTGAAGAGCGACCAAATGCAAATTCGGAATCAACTCCGGAAATTTCATCAGTTAATTTCAAAGTTAACTGGTCATGAAATAACGAGGGAACAGGTCAAAGCCTCGCCTGGAAGCCTGGAAGGTTTTAGGACCCAAGTGCAGGAAGCTCCTAATGGAGAAAGGAAATGTAAATAAATAAAATAAAATAAAATAAAATAGAGAAAAAGAAAAGCCCCTAACAGTGCTAAAAGAGCGCTGTGGCGAGCGAAACACAGGGGAAAAACAAAACCAAGAGTACTCGACTCAAAGAGCCGCGTATGGTAAGAGCGCACCTCGGGTCCGTGCGCAGTGCGGAGCAAGCCGCTCGCAGCGGAACAGTGAGGGACACGCCTGCGCAACACGAAAGCTGCCAACGCCAAGCGTCCAAAGCAGCGGCGCAACGAAAAGGAGGCAAGGAAATGGGAGCAAACAGCGGCCGGATTTGTCCCTAGCCTAGCCGGGTAAACCCTGGTTTACCTCCGGACCTCCCTACAAAGGCGCAGTCTACCAACCCCCCGTCCTAAACCGCCGATTGCAGGGACTAAAGGGAGGAAGCGGAGAGAGGGGCGTGCAAAGCGAACGCAAAAACAGACCAAAGGTGCGACACCTGATTGGGCTCGGGGGTGCTCTTCTATACCCGAGCCAGCTGGTGTCGCTAATGCGGCAATCAGCACCACTAATGACCGGCACACACATATGTGATAGGGCACGTGTGAGCCTCAGGCCATTTACTGGGCCAACACTGCGCTCCGGCGTCAAACCGCGAAGCCGCGCAACCCATAATATTAATAGAATGGCCGGAAAGCAATATTCCCTTTGAATGAAGCTGAAAACCAACTTTATTCAAATCTGTTTTATATCCGTTGTTGTGGTGTAGAGATGTTCAAATACATACAGACAAATATGACTGTAACTAGTCAGATTCCTGTGTGCATCCAAACAAAAAACAAAGCCTTTCTAACCTGGTCCAGAGCACAACTTTTTCTCCGCTCGGCATGTGTGAGATGTTCTTAGCACAGACAGGACTCTTCGATGCTTTGGGGTAGGACTGCACACAGCCTGGGCTCCCATCAGTTTCCATCTCTGCTCCTCTACTAAGCTGCTCCGCATCAATCCTCTGTCAAAGAAACAACAAATGGTTGGGAGTCACATGCAGGAACAACCGGTTGTGTCCGACAAAGAAGAGGTTCGAAGCACTGTTAGAACCTTTGGCTAACAGGTCTGGGAAACCCTGCGGACCTTAACATGACGCGTGAAAATGTAGATGGCGTCGAGTGTAATGGGGCAACACATAGGCAGAAAATGGTGCAGGGTCACACCGCAGATACTGCTCATCCAAAATCATGACTTCAAGTGACGACAGCTAGATTTGCTTTTCACTTGTTTTACCGGAACCATTACCTGGATGCAGCTTTCATTTTCTGGAGATTCCAGCCCTTCCTCAGACGAGGAGGCTCGGACCGGCTCGCTTCCCTCCGCCAGTGCCGTTTGAGCGCCGGAACCACTGCTGCTGTCGTCCTGCTCTTCGTCATCGGACCAATGGCGCATGCCGGGGTGGAGCTGCTCGAAAAACACCCAGTACTCTTCCAGCAAGTGGGCGTGGTCACGGAAGAGCAGAGCGATCTGTGCTTTCATCTGAGAGAAACAAGCGGATTACTAAACACAACACGGACAGATCATCTATCTACGAAGCCAGTCAGACCCCTGCGCACCTCCTCTGAGCCCCTCAGAGTTTTGGGCAGTCCGTGCTGCAGGGTGCGCACCACCCTCCTGTAGTGTGCCGAGTGCTCTCCGAAACTGAGCTCCAGCTGCCGTAAGAACCTCCTGCTCCTCTCGAACGCCTGCTGCTCCGCCGCCTAGAGTGAGAAAACATAGCTGCACGTTGAAGCGTCACTCATTGAAGGTGTACAGTGCCACATGGATGCAAGCTCTTGTGCAGGGACTTAGCACAGACACTTAACCCTCATGTTTACTGCCTTCTTAATATCTGTAAATCTGCAAACAGTTATTGAATGTCGCGTTTCTCTCACCAGGCCACACTCCTGGGCTTGCTCGGGGTGCAGGAAGGCGGCGAAGTCGCGAAGAAGCTCAGGCCAATCGCTCAGTACGGGTTTGAGTCTCATGAAGAGTTCCACTGCCGTCCTGTCTTCGGGGCTCCTCTCAAATTCATACAGCACACTCAGGAACTCCTCCACCTTCCCTGGAACCACCTGCAGAGCCTCGCACACCTGCAGAGGGAAACAACACATCCACTTATATAATAACCACATACGCCGATCAGCCTGAACATCGAAACCACCTGGTCCGTAACACTGGTCAGGTAGGTGTTTGCAAGCGGAACATTATCCAGAGTATCACACTCCCTCCACTGGCTAGCATTCTTCCCACAGTTCAACCTGATGCCATGGCTTCCCCAACCCTGTACCTTCTTCCACTGCGCCAAGTTCCAGTTCTTAGTAGGCACTCGCCTGTGACTAGGCAGACCCATACAGTTCTGTGACTTGCACCACAGTAGCTTTTCTGCCCAGTCAGACTGCATATCGATGAGCATCGGTCGCCGATGCCCTGTCACTGGTTCGTAGTATTTTTTATATTTTGTATTTTGTATATACTCTTCACTTACTGTCTAATAAATCCTAGGCTTACTGCGTGCATTTATAATGAGATAATGATAATGTTATTTGGTGGGTCATGGTTGTAATGTTTTGGCTCATTATATGTAAATAATATTACACAGAACATTATAAAACAGTAATACGACACAGACATCGAACGTTAGGTAAAGTGGGGGCACCTCTGGTCTGCACTGCATGTCACACAGACAGTAACACAGTCTATTTACTAATTAATGTCCTCCATATAAAAATCACACGAGATGTAGTAGATACACTAAAGTAACACACCTTCTCCAGATAGGCTTGAGCAAAGGCGACGTCTTTAACGTCCCGACGTGGATCGGCATCACATACGTCATCGTCGTGAAGCTCCGCCTCCGGTATGTCCTCTAAGCAACCGTGAACAGAATGAACACATGAACAGTCGTGTCTAAAATCAGTCATTAGAGCCGAACTGCTAGTCAGTAATCCGGGACCGACCTGAGACACGAGCTTGTGACTCCCCTTCATCTGAATGTCTGGTTGGATGTTTTGGATTCCAATTCCAGTCCCGACTCTCTGTTTCACTAGGCTAGAAATATGAGGTGACACAGAGGCCAAATTCCTTTAGTCAAGCACCCTCATGGCTTTACTCAAACAGACATTTACGACGCGTTTCCAGTTTACAGTCTACTCATACAAGAGCTCACCTGAAGCAAGACACACTGCCTGGATGTATCCGAAGCGGCTGCTGTCGCATTTCTTGACTCAGTTCCACCTCCAGTGTTCTCCTGTTCCTTCTGTCCTTCAGTCCAGCCCGGCAGCTCCTTCTCATTTAGGAGCACGGGCATCATTAGAGATGTTCTTTGGTGCATTTCTACACTCCTGTTCATCACTAAATCCTCGTTATCATCTTCCCCAGCTAAGCTCGGTGTCGGGCTTCCAGAGGATTCTGACAAGGTGAGGAACGGCTCTCTGAAAAGATCACCCTGACACTCCTCAAGTTCCTCCTCGTTACTGATGGTCGGTGGAACGTCCATTTCTTGCTCCGCTTTCCCACTGCTTTCCTGGAGCTGATGATCTTCATCTCTGCCAGCAGCGTATCTGATAAGATCTCCACTTTGAGGTCTGTCATCCTGAACTGGCTGTGAAACATCCAGAAGCTCCTCCTGAGCTGCACAGTCGCTTGTGGTGTTCAGACTAACTGTTTTATAACTGGCACCCTTTGTAACTACACACCCCGTGGGAAGGAGGAGAAATTTTGGGTTTTGAGAAGCCACAGGATTAAGACCTTGCTCCAAACTGAGCTTGAGTAAAGTGCCACATCGCTGACTCATGTGCTCCTTAGAGACTGGAGTAGCAGCCGGTGGAGTCTGGACCACTTTAGCAACGGGAGCAGGACATATAAAGGCAGAGGGTAAGGCCATGATAAGGTTTCCTCGGTTTGTTGGAGCTACTTTTGCAGCACCAGAGACTGACGTTTGTCTTTTTCCACCATCATTCACAGCGACATTCCCTAAGCTGGATGGGATCAGTGGAGCGCCCGATAAAGTTAGGATGAGCTTCCCAGGGATGGTCCCAGGTCCTGCCACACTTGGTAGGTTTTTTAAAACAGGCTTAAACTGGCTTGGTTCTACAGTCTGGTCAGGGCACTTTGGCAAAATGGGTGGCAGGCGACTGAGGGCTTGCTCCAGAACCTTCATTGACAACGGAGGTTTGGCAGGCTTAGTGGATTGGGACAGGTTTTCTTTCTTGCAAAGTTCAGCAGGTGGTGGCGGTTTCAGAGCCACGGCAAGAGCGTCAGGCAGGACGGGAGGGTAGCGGGTACCGAGAGGGAAGGTGTAGGATGGAGTGGGAGGATCTGAGAGTGCTTCACATGTGAAGGCAGAGTTTTCTTCAAGTGACAGGTTGTACTTTTTCACTTCTTCATAAATCAGTTTAAGGTTTTTCTATGAAAGAGATTCATTGATTACATTGATAATGATGTTTAATGATAATGATGTTTCTTTCAAAAAGTCAGAGGCCAAGTCATCAAAAACACAATGATACCCATAACCCTTACTATCCCAGGCACAACGTTCTCGGAGCTTCTCAATCTTAAACTTTCCTACACACGTAATTGTTGTTGTTGCTGCCTGGCTAAAAGAGATTCTTACCTTTTTAAAGGAAGGTTAGAAAATTGAAAATGAAGCCATTTTTCCTTCAAGTGAACTGCACCTTACGTTTACAGTAACAGTCATGTCTGATTTGAATGAATTAACGCACCAGGTTTTAACAACAGTTCATATATGGATTATCATGTGAACGTTTTTTAAATGCTGAAAGGTTAAATTATCGGTTTTTAACATCGGTATCGGTCATTGTATCGGCCCAAAAAATTCAGTATCGGTGCATGCCTAGTTATGATGTAATGTAATATGCTTACTGATTATTACCGAAATAATTCCAGGATTAAGCGGATAAGAAAATGAATGAAGAAATTAATCATTCTTACTGAAACCCAGCGAGGCATGAGATGTCTCTCTCTCTCCACTGGGGGACGCTGGTCACTGGGATCGACTTTCCCACAAGCCAATGGCATAGGGGGACGCTTCTCTTCTAAAAAGTATTTCTGAATCACACAAGACACAGACACACAGTTCAAGTCTGGAGCGATCATGTTCTAAGAAGGCTGCGATTGAGACTGTTTCACGTGGGAGTGGACACATGGTTCCACACACCTTCATGATGTTGGGCTTTTGTTTATGACATGCAGTGTGTATTTGGTGTCTCAGAGCCCTGTAATTTCGTGCCACAACCAGGTAACGGCACAACATCTCGAGCGGGTTCAGTGTACCCTTTAAGTGGTAATGGCCTAAAACCACCAGACTAGAACAGAAAACACAGAATGAGAATTATTAGGGTAATCAGTACATCTGAGTACTTGATATTAAACGAGTGTTGTGGGAGACGGAGGCGCACCAGTTCTCTGCTGGGGTGAAGATGCTTTTGTTAGTGAAATGACGCAGCTTGACTCTGGGGAGCAGCTGTGGGTAGAGGAACACGGGCCGCGTCGCCATCAGCCAAGCCAAATGTGCCGAAAAGTCAGACCCTTTAAATAAAGATAC